>CM051256.1:19010106-19405106 GCA_027921565.1 Artemia sinica | reverse complement strand
CTGGAAGTGAATACTTCTTACCCCCTCACATGCGTTTTGGGAGCCACACCCTGAATTTTGTTGCTAGTGAAGATAGTGAAATAGCCATGTAAAATATTCCGTATAAAAAATTGTATCATGTGTCAATGGGGAAGTGTCAAGCACTGTGGAATGCGACAAGGCAGAGCTAGAAGGCCTCTGATAAAGTTCAAGATTAAAGGTCAAGCAGCTAATTCTTCCCAATGCAACTTGGTGAAATTCTTGACATGATTCTGTGAAAAGGATTGTTGAAGTGCGAGACAAGATTGGACAGGTTTGTACCAAACTAAATCTACCGAAGTTGAAAGTGATTGAGCTTGAGTTTCTTGAGGAGTATGCCAAGGTAACTGAGCCTGTCGCCAGGGCACTTGACATACTAAAATGGGACAAGAACTGTTTTCTGGGAACACTGTTGCCCACGTTGATTGCATTAAGAAAGAAAATAATTGACATGAAGCAAAACGACTATCAAGCACGCACAAGCTCTCGTGGAAGCGATCTTGAATGGTTTAGAGAACCGGTTTGCACACGCTTTTACAATGCAGCTAAGTAAAACTAGGTTTTAAGGAGCTAGCAATAGCTAGAGAAAGCTCCCCTTGTTTCAAGTGTAGATGAATTACGGGATATATCCGCGACAGAATCATTGATGTGATTTGGGACGAAATGAAAAATATTTTGCTAGCCAAAGCTCAATTGACTGATTGTGAGGACAGTAAAGTGTCATCGATCGATTTCGATATTTTTTTTTACTTTCAAAAGTGATGGTATTGGGACGACACGGATTCTTCTTTTAGCTGTTATATGAAAGTTCAGTTATTCAGGTTAATGGAGGATGAAAATCGTTTGATTGAGTCCTTGAAAGAATATCTGGACGTTGCAAGAGTTTTCCGAAAGTTCAATCTTGCCATACCGTCGTCTGCTCCACTAAAAGGTCTTTTTTCTGTTGGGGGTTCGATTTTCACCACAAAGCAGAATCAGCTTGGAAATAAAAAGTTTGAAATTTTGTTGTTAAAAGCAAACTCCCACCTTTGATAATGAATTTTGTAAGAATTTTCATCATAAGAGGTACGCTTTCAGAAAAAGGTGTTTTTAGGGTGGAGTAATTTATATTTTAAATACACATTTTGTAATAAAAAACAAATTGCTTCCTTGGCCAGTGGCGTAGTTGAGGGAGGTTAAGAGGGGGGACAGCTGTCCTCCCCGATAGTTTGAGGGGGGAACTATAATTTATTAAGTAGTTTGAAAACTGTTGCTTGTTTTCTAAAATTTGCTCTTTACTTTGAGCAGATATTTTTTTTAATTAATCGATGCTCGGTTCTAACATAAGGAAAACGAGAAAAATAGGGGTCCGTTACACCTCATAATATGTTCCACATTAATATTTTTCCAAATATACTGCCTTTGAAACAAGGGTGCCGGCAGAAAATTTTCCAGGGGGGGGGGCAAAATTTTCCAGGTTACGTGCGCGCACGTAACCTCGTCTAAATTAACCTTAAAAAAATGAAATAAAGCAATGTCGACTTTGCATGTCTCTCTCACTATGTATGTGCCGTCGCGGTGTGTAACCAATCACCAATCAAGTTATTGTATATTGAGCAACCTCCGCTGTCTCTGATTGGTCCCTAAAAAACCAGTCTGGTTGAAAACGTGGAGTTTTCGTACTGCTCACTTTTTTGCAATGTGTAGGAACCAGTGGGGAATCCCCGCTCGTTTGGAAAGGTGCCAAGGAAAGGCAAGCAAATAGCATGTAGTTTCAAAACGTGTTTAATCACGTTTCTTGAATGAAGTATCTGTACTGTATATTCAAGAGGAGTTCAATGACTCCTCCCCGCAATGACTTCCAAGGGTCTTATGACTACTCCCCACAACGAAATCAGATGGTTTTAGGACTCATTCCCCCTAGCCATAACTCCATTCAACCTTGAGCGAAGGTATAAAAATTTGATGAAGTATTTTTCTACTTAACAACTACATTAATAACTTCCAAGATGATAGGACTGTATGACACAGAATTTATCAGTTTGAAAAAATCATCTTGTGGTGTTATATTTGAATGTGCATTTTTATTATTGTCTATGGAACTCGTGTTATGATCCAGAAATAGGAAACAGTTAGATCACGTGTTTCCTTCTCAGCCAATCAGAGGGCTTGCTTACATAACAATTCACCCTTGAGATTTCCAGAAATGGGAGACAGTTAGATCAAGTGTTTTCTTCTCAGCCAATCAGAGGGCTTGCTTACATATTAGCGGCGGAGGGAATATGAGGAATGGATTTTTGCTATAGTTTTATTAGTCTGTGAATAGAATTCACTAAGTTTTTAGTTAGCAGTGTAATAACATGAGTGAACAAGTTGAGTTAGAAATATCCCTTTATTGCAACTGTTCTATTTGTAAAGGACATTTTCATGATTTTGAACATTCTCATGAGCCTACTGCATGTTTAGACAGCATAGAGGCTGAGACAGATGAGAAGAATCTGGAGGAAACGAGAAGAAAAATTATATGTGACATGGAGAGAAATTTAAACCGGTTGCAAGTATGTTCACATAAAAGCAGGATTGATATGTTAGAAAAGGAAGATCAAAAGAAGAGACTGGTAAAAGAGGGCTTTCTCTATAGTGTAAAAGACAGCAGTGAAAACCCAATGAAAAATGTATATAAAGCAAGATATAACTCGGATTATTATGATGATTATGTTCTAAGAGAAGAGAAAAAGTGGCCCTTTAAGAGACAACATAAGAGGTCATTCTACGAAAAGGATTTTAAACAACGGAAACCATGGTGGAAGAGTTCTCATATATGACTTAACGTTAAATCTAATTATTAATATGTATAATGAGTTTTATATTATAATCATACAATAAATTTGTTTGTATTATTTTAATTTTCATATACTTTAATTTGATGTTTAACCTTTTTTCAAATCGTGTCATATTCTATGGCGGTCTCAGAATAACGTGGTCCTATGCTCGTACGCAAATAGCATGGTCCTCTTTAAGGATATCGAATTAACCTTAAAAAAATGAAACTATCTTTTTTATCATGAACTGTTTAGAGACCAATTGTGTATCCAAGAGTTGACTTCAAGAAAGAAATTGTTACTTACTGAGAATTTTTTCATAATTTCTTGAATTTTATTTCTACATCGTATATCTAACTTGTGAAAACAATAAAGAGTTTGTTACTTACTTAGAATTTTGTCATAATTTCTTGAAATTTAATTTCTACATCGTATATCTAACTCGTGAAAACAATAAAGAGTTTGTTACTTACTTAGAATTTTGTAATAATTTCTTGAACGAAATGTCTTTTTGTTTATCCAACAGGTGAATTCAAGAAAGAATTTGCTACTTAGTTACATTTTTTTCATAATTTCTTGAATGAAATTTCCGTATTGTGTATCCAAGAGTTGACTTCAAGAAAGAAATTGTTACTTACTGAGAATTTTTCATAATTTCTTGAATTAAATTTCTACATCGTGTAGCTAAGTGAAAATTGTTTGTGATAAAGAGAAAAAAAAAGTTACTTACTTGCGATTTTTCATAATTTCT
The DNA here is from genome assembly GCA_027921565.1 of Artemia sinica. NCBI lineage: Eukaryota > Metazoa > Arthropoda > Branchiopoda > Anostraca > Artemiidae > Artemia > Artemia sinica. The sequence goes on along the minus strand of CM051256.1, from coordinate 19,401,536 downwards.
TGAATAAAGTATCTGTACTGTATATCCAAGAGGTGAAATCAATAAAGAGTTTGTTACTTACTTACAAATATTTTCATAATTTCTTGAATTAAATTTCCGTATTGTGTATCCAAGAGTTGACTTCAAGAAAGAAATTGTTACTTACTGAGAATTTTTTTCATAATTTCTTGAATTTAATTTCTACATCGTATATCTAACTCATGAAAACAATAAAGAGTTTGTTACTTACTTACAAATATTTTCATAATTTCTTGAATTAAATTTCCGTATTGTGTATCCAAGAGTTGACTTCAAGAAAGAAATTGTTACTTACTGAGAATTTTTTTCATAATTTCTTGAATTTAATTTCTACATCGTATATCTAACTCATGAAAACAATAAAGAGTTTGTTACTTACTTAGAATTTTGTCATAATTTCTTGAACGAAATGTATTTTTGTTAATCCAACATGTGGATTCAAGAAAGAATTTGCTACTTAGTTACAATTTTTTCATAATTTCTTGAATGAAATTGTGTATTGTGTATCCAAGAGTTGACTTCAAGAAACAACGAATTTACTTGTAAAAAACAGATGTTGGCTCAAAAAACAGTCTGGTTGAAAAACTTGGAGTTGAAACACACTTGTTTGGGGAATCCCCGCTCATACTGCTCCCTTTTTTGCAATGTGTAGGAACAGGAGGGGAATCCCCGCTCGTTTGGAAAGGTACCAAAGGGACATAAGCAAATAGAATTTAGTTTCAAAACGTGTTTAATCACGTGTAGAGGTCCCATAGAATAACATAGGAAGGAACATAGCGCTATAGAATAGCAAGGGAGGGAACATAAGCCCTTATAATAGCATAGGAAGGAACATGGTGCTATAGAATAGCTTGGGGGGAACATAAACCCTTAGAATAGCATAGGAAGGAACATAAACCCTTAGAATAGCATAGGAAGAAACATAGCACTATAGAATAGCATGGGAGGGAACATAAACCCTTAGAATAGCATAGGAAGGAACATAAACCCTTAGAATAGCATAGGAAGGAACATAATCCACCCAAATTCATAAGTACATGCTCTGAAAAGGTGCCAAGGAACGTAAAGTAAGCAAATAGCACAGGCAGGAACATAGAGTAAGCAAATCCTTAAGTACATGCTCTGGAAAGGTGCCAAAGAACATAATCTCCCCAAATAGCACAGGAAGGAACATAGTCGGCTAGAATCCATAAGTACATGCTCTGGAAATGTTTTTCCTATATGTGTAAGCAAATAGCATGGTAATTCCTATATGTGTAAGCAAATTCCATAGATACATTCTACTAATGTTACACTGGGTGAATTTGCCAGAATTCCTATACGAAATTTCTTTATATGTCTTGATTTCTCTTTACCGATTCAATTTTACGCGTAGAGATGTCAAGGGTAATTTTCCGGGGTAATTTTTTGCCAGAATTGAATTGTCCAGACAATATTTCTATGGGGAGGGGGATTTTTCCATGGAGTTGGAGCCAGGTATCATGGCTTTATTTAAAAAACGATCAGAAATTGAAAAAAACGGGTTTTTTCAACTGAAAGTAAGGAGCAACATTAAAACTTGAAACGAACAGAAATTATTATGTATATGAGGGGGGTTGCCCCTTCCTCAACTCCTCCCTCTTTACGCTAAAGTTTAAATTTTGTCCGCATTCTTTAAAAACGACTCCTGAAACACAAGGGTCATTTAATTAGCACAATAAGTAACTTTTTTTAAAGTACCGAAAAACTGTAGCGTGAAGAGCGAAGTGTTGATGAGGGGGCAACCCTCCTCATATACGTAATAATTTCTGTTCATTTTAAGTTTTAATGTTTGTCCTTATTTTCAGTTGAAGAAGCTTTTTTTTCTTTATTTCATGAAGCTTAGAGACTAACATTTTTCTAAAGGCAGTGGAAAAAGTATGTCAATTAAAGTAAAAGTATGGAAAAATGAAAAAAGTAAGTAATTACAAAATAATCACAAAACAATAGCCTACTTATAAAAACTAAGATATAAACTCCCAGCATTCAGTTCTATTAAGCAATGTCGAAGCGTTGGACGGAAATTTTTTAACAATATCGACAGTTTTGAACTTGGTTATCAAACATCAAAATATTTAATGTCTTTAGACTCAATGTTTGTAAAAAAAAAAAAAAAAAGTAACGCAATATCAAAGTATTTTGTTCAAAGTAAAACATTAAAACTAAGATTAAGAAAATCAGATAAAATCTCTTAAGTCAATATTTTAAATTTAATTTTGAATACCAAAAACCAATATATTTGACACCTTTATACTTCACAATTGTAAACAATTAAATATTTTTCAAAGTGACAACCAGATAAAAACGATCACTCCTGGGAAAAAAATATAATGAAACACAATAAACGTGTCCGTTCAGGGGGAAAATATAGAAATTCCCAGCATTCCGTTCAGGGGAAACATTTCTGATTATATTGGCTTCATATATCACCTCATGGGTACTCTTGCAATGCAAGCAAAAGTTGACAGCATATTTTACCGAAATTGCCTCTTATTAAGTTGTTTTCCTTGTGTTTTCTATAATTATACGAAGTTTCTTGTGTACTAATAACTGCATTAATTATCAATAAACAAATACATAGTTAGGATCATCATAAAAAGCTGATTCTTTGATTGAATGTTGTCAATAGTTAGGCTCTTATACTTTCGTTATTAACAAAGCCCTTCATAGCTATTTTTTACCCTTCATAGCTATGAAGAATTTGAATTTTTTGTTGCTCCAAATCATATAGAAAAAATGTTTGTGGAAAACTTGAAAGGGCTCAAGGTTTTTATAAAAAGTGTTGTTGTAGAAACTTCAAAAAGGACTCATTTGATTGGGGGATTGAAGGGCTTGTGCTCTTTTTAATAGCCGAAAGTGATTAGAAGGTGACTACACACCTCCCACGCCCGCGATTCCCCTGAACACATCCAATCAAAATTTTGAGAAAGCCATTTTTTTAAAGTAGTTGAAAGATCTGGAAATTGTGTCTTTGAGGAGGACATCCCCTCCACAGCCCTCAGGGCAAGGGTTGTAAGTTATGCCCTGGGGGCATATAAGGTTTTTATAGAAAGCGTTGTCGTAGAAACTTCAAGAAAGGCTCATTCGATTTGGAAATTTAAAAGGGCTAATGTACTTTTTAATAGTCGAAAGTGATTGGAGGACAACTAACCCCCCTCTCACATCCACCATTTCCCCAAAATTATAGAATCAAAATTATGAGATAGACATTTTGTTCAACGTAGTTGAAAGTTTGGAAACTAGGTCTTTCAAGATGATAACTCCCTCAGAGCTCTCCGGGCAAGGGTTGTAAGTTATGCCCTTAGGGCATTTAAGGTTTTTATAGATAGCGTTGTCGTAGAAACTTCAAAAAGGGCTTATTCAACTGGAAATTGAAAGGGCTAGTTCCCTTTTAATAGTCGAAAGTGATTGAAGGACAACTAGCCCCCCTCTCACGCCAACCATTTCCCAAAAAACATATCTTATCAAAATGTTTAGATTGTCATTATTTTCAACGTTTTTGAAAGTTCTGGAAATTATGTCTTTGAGGATAACCCCCCCCCCACACACCCCTCAGGGCAAGGGTTGTAAGTTACACCCTGGGGGCATATAAGGTTTTTATAGAAAGTGTTGTCGTAGAAACTTCAAAAAGGGCTCATTTGATTGGAAATTGAAAGGGCTATTGCCGTTTTGAATAGTCGAAATTGATTGGAGGGCACCTAACCCCCTCTCACGCCCACCATTTCCCCAAACACATCGAATCAAAATTTTGAGATAGCCATTTTGTTCAACGTAGTTTAAAGTTCTGGAAATTAAGTCTTTGAGTATGACACCCCCTCCCCCCCCCCAAAAAAAAAACTCTCAGGGCAAGGGTTGTAAGTTACACCCTGGGGGCATATAAGGTTTTTATAGAAAGTGCTCTAGAAACTTCAAAAAGGGCTCATTTGATTGGAAACTGAAAGGTTTAGTGTCCTTTTTAATAGTCGAAAGAGATTGAAGGGCAACTAGCCCCCCTCTTACGACCACCATTTCCCCAAACACATCCAGTCGAAATTTTGGGATAGCCATTTCGTTGAACGTAGTTGAAAATTCTGGATATTATGTCTTTGAAGAAGACAAATCCCCCCCCACCCCTCAGGGCAAGGGTTGTAAGTTATACCCTGGGGGCATATAAAGTTTTTATAGAAAGTTTTGTCGAAAGCTAGAATTTTGAAAAGCTAAATAAAATATAAGGCATATCAAGTTGGCTTTTGTAGCTCAAAAGATGATATGTTTGATGGCATAATGGAGGGTAGAAAAACTGAAAATATGCGGTTTGCATTTTATGTTCGTTAATAACGATTCATTCTCTAATATCCGTTGTTTTACGATCCGCTGTTTCAAGCATTCATTGTAAGGATGACATGAAAACAAATTCACATCTAATTCTTTTAATTGGAACAATGAACAAGAAGAATAAAAAATCACGCATACACTAATAGGAGTCCAAATGTTTCGGCTTCATGTCCTTTATCAACGGCAATAAATGGAGAAAAAGAAATAAAAATTAGATCGCACAGATAACACATACTAGAAATAGTGTATAAAGACAAAAAAAAACCTAGACGCTGCATAATAAAAAGAAATTACAAAATCAACTTGCATCCGACTGAACTAGAATCGTTTTTTTAAACAAATTCAGATACTTATCTGTTATAGCGACGGCACTCAAGAAGTTAAGTTAGGTTAATCCTAATGAAATTAACCAAAATATGATGAAAACATATTACTTTAGAAACATTTGGGCTATATATTTGCACATTAGGGGGGGGGGGGTAAAGTATAGCGGGTCTGCATGCAAAATGTGTTAGGTAAAATTATTCTGCATATTATGAAGTACGAATTGTTACAGGGAGGGCATGAGTTCTTGTTAGAGCATAGGAAACGTAGTTATGAAACTGGTAAATCCTGAATTAAAAGTCTGATTGCAAAAATAACCACATTTTTGGAATTGAGACTCGAATTAGTAAGAAAAGAGATTTTAAACTCGGTCATCATTCATTCTCAAAATTCGCGTTTTTTTCTTCGCGCGGAAAAATGCAAAGTAGTGCAGAACCGCAACGACAAATTTGAATTTGCGACTTGGTCGATTCTTCATATTTTCCTTAACATGCTCACCAGTTTCTATGTGATTACGATGAAAAATACAAAGTCAGAAAGCGAAAATTAATCAGAAGTGCATGGAGCGTAGTGATGAAAATGGTGATAACTCAGTAAACAGGAGTCGGATGAAAAAAGTAAGCACATTTTTGGGATCAACAGAGACAAATTAGTCTTAAAGGACTCTCGAATCGGAAACATTTTCCACTCCAAAAGTCAGCTATTTTTTCCCACGCGGAAAAACGCAAAACGACACGATAATCGCGTCAAAAAATGAGTTTCTGACCCCACTCAGATTCTCCATATTTTTTTGCACATGCCTGCCAAATTTTATGCTTTTACCATAAAATGCACAAACCTGACGCTTATGTGCCTAACTATTTGTTTTATTTAGCGGGGAAGCATCTTAATACATATTGCAATTCCTTGTTTCGGCGTACATATTTTCAGTGTATGCGACTCTTGCGTTAAAAATATATTCTCAAGTTGAATCTTGGTTAAATATAAATTGAGAAACATTTCGTAGATAAATGAAAACTTAAAAAAAATGTTTATATTGAAATTTTACAAGTGGTAATGTAATTTAAAATCTATGTGTCGATTGAAATAGTTTGATAATAAATTGTTTTAAATACTTTAAAAGTTTCAATGGTATTCATCAGTTTTTCAAAAACATTTTAAATAACAATTTTTGAATAGCCTCAATTTGAGATCCAGTTAACGCCGGTGTCTTCAAATTCAGGCTTCGATTTGAATGTTCAGGATTGCGACATTCAGTAGGAGTTTAGCAGATATAATAAGTTTCCAGAAATCTAGTTTTAAGTCTTGATTCGTCAATATTCAGTTGGCACCTGACGAGTATACAACAGTGATGCCAAACGTAATACAATTGTACGATTTGGGTACGTTTCACCTCTACTGGTACAATCCCACAAAATATGGTACATTTTACAAATTTGTAGTACATTTCAGTATTTTTTGTATTGATGTTTGAGTTCTTTCATCTATAAATAATTTTATTCACCCTGATCATCTTCGCCATAGTCGAGATAAGAGACAAAGTCTCCATTTTCCTTTTTTCGCGAACAGACACTTCCAGCTTCCAAAGGTCGGAAAAAAACATCTCTGTGTTTCGTCTCACCGATTGAAAATGAATAGCTAACAATAAAGCTGTAATGACAGTTTGGGTTTGTGATGGTCGGGAATCCAGTGGAATCAAAACAAAAGCCAAGTGCTCAACCAGGGTGAGTTGTCTTAGTTTGAATATATATATATATATATATATATATATATATATATATATATATATATATATATATATATATATATATATATATATATATATAATATATATATATATATATATATATATATATATATATATATATAAACTTCAGAATAAATCTTTTGTAAAGATTTATTCTCAAGTTTATTGTTAATTCGAAGCTTGACTTTATTTGCTTTTGGTTGAATTTTGACCATTTTGCAAAAGTGGATTTTTATTTTATTTCCACCGGTGAAAGTACTAACTTTCACAGTTTTTGATGAACACAGTTTTGATGTTGCTCCTTACTTTGATTTGAAAACTTGTTTTTTTTATTTAATTTCTGATAGTTTTTTTAAATAATAATGAGAAATCCGACCCCCCCCCCCCTTCATAGCAATGTCCCGTCCCTCATGAAAACTTCCTCCACGGAAAGATCCTCCCAGGTAACTCCCTTTACGTTTTGTTCAAAGACAATACACATGCTTTGTTTTCAAAATTAAACTAATTGTATTCACCTGCGAGAAGAAAATTGGACAGAAAGTGTGTGAACAATATCATCAATAAATTTCAGAATAAATCTTTTGTAAAGATTTATTCTGAAATTTATTGTTAATTCGAAGCTTGACTTCATTTGCTTTTGGTTGAATTTTGACCATTTTGCAAAAGTGGATTTCTATTTTATTTCCACCGGTGAAAGTACTAGCTTATTATTTTTTTTAGAGAAAAAAAAAGATCTTTAAAGATCCTTTTTTTCTATAAAAAAAATGAAAAACAAAATCATTTTAACTTACGAAGAGTCTAAAGTGTTTGTCAATTTTTGGCTTTACATCACAATGTCACCCTATTTAACTGAAAAAGTACTAGTTTTGAATAAATTCTAATTGTAATGAGAAAAATAACTAGCACTTAATTCAGTCTGTATTAGCAGTTGCAAATTTTACTCTTTTGGGGGATAGATGCTATTCTTTTGTAATAATATACGACCTGTGTTGTGCAAGTAATTAATTGCAATTTTTTAAATACGTATTTGATTATTTTTTGTATTTAAATGCAAATTAACTTTTCCCAGTATTCCTAAATACTTTGGTCTATCAAACGTAGTTTTGGGAGTATCAATGTTTTTTCGGACAAACCGTTTTTATGAAGGACTTTGAGACGATAATTTTGATGTGACAAAATTTTGAAAATGAAGTCACCATCATTATCAACTATGGAAGGTATTCAAGGGGAAATCATTCCACTTGTTCTGGACGACAAAAATGAAACCTCAGTAATCATTTCAGTTGGAAATTTACTTGACTTGCATTCAGAAAAGTCAGATGAAACAGAAAAAAAACTGGAAGTGAATACTTCTTACCCCCTCACATGCGTTTTGGGAGCCACACCCTGAATTTTGTTGCGAGTGAAGATAGTGAAAAAGCCATGTAAAATGTTCCGTATAAAAAATTGTATCATGTGTCAATGGGGAAGTGTCAAGCACTGTGGAATGCGACAAGGCAGAGCTCGAAGGCCTCTGATAAAGTTCAAGATTAAATGTCAAGCAGCTGATTCTTCCCAATGCAACTTGGTGAAATTCTTGACATGATGCTGTGAAAAGGATTGTTGAAGTGCGAGACAAGATTGGACAGGTTTGTACCAAACTAAATCTAACAAAGTTGAAAGTGATTGAGCTTGAGTTTCTTGAGGAGTATGCCAAGGTAACTGAGCCTGTCGCCAGGGCACTTGACATACTAAAATGGGACAAGAACAGTTTTCTGGGAACACTGTTGCCCACGTTGATTGCATTAAGAAAGAAAATAATTGACATGAAGCAAAACGACTATCAAGCACGCACAAGCTCTCGTGGAAGCGATCTTGAATGGTTTAGAGAACCGGTTTGCACACGCTTTTACAATGCAGCTAAGTAAACCTAGTTTTAAGGAGCTAGCAATAGCTAGAGAAAGCTCCCCTTGTTTCAAGTGTAGATGGATTACGGGATATATCCGCGACAGAATCATTGATGTGATTTGGGACGAAATGAAAAATATTTTGCTAGCCAAAGCTCAATTGACTGATTGTGCATGTCCATTCTCACTGACAACGAACAGACATAAATCATCCATAACCATCCATGAAAAACATCAAATAAATCGACCAACACACATAACCATCCATGAAAACAGACATAAATGTGAGAAAGTTCCTGTTTTTTCATTCTCACTGACAAAAACCATAAAAACAGACATAAATGTGAGAAAGTTCCTGTTATTCAAATTCTCACTGACAAAAACCATAAATCATCCATAACCATCCATGAAAAACATCAAATAAATTGACCAACACACATAACCATCCATGAAAACAGACATAAATGTGAGAAAATTCCTGTTTTTCCAAGTGAGAAAATTCCTGTTTTTTCATTCTCAGTGAGAAAACCATAAACCACGTGGTGCGCGTCGGAGTAGCACCCCCCTTTCTACTGGTTTGGTGGGCGGCAGCCCCCCCAACTGTACCCCCTAATCCCTATACGTTTTAAAGTTCGAACTTTTGACTCAGCCTCTTTAACTCTTTAGAAAACGTAGTTTTTTTCAAATAATTTTTGAAAAGATTGAATTTTTGTTCATGTATGACTTCAATTATCCTGCATTTTCCAGGGTTACTTGTCTGACCACTAATCAAGACCGTTTCCTCAGGTAGTAATCCTACTGACCTCTCATGTCATTTACGTCTCGTCAAAGGCTAAGGTTAAGTAATCGGGCTTGTCAGATAAGTAATCTTGGAACGTTAGAACATACTACAAGAGCATAGGCTAGGCTGCCTTTCGGCATTCAAAAATTTGTTAAGACTCATCAAGTGCCCCTCCCCACAGTAATCTTTAGTAAAAGGTGAAAGATTAACTCGATATGAGGAGAGGCCAGAGCTATGAAAATTGCTAGAGTTGACTTGAGTATATAATAATAAATCCTAGTAAATCCTTATCGGTTTCAAACAGTTCGTGGTAACGAACTGTAAGTAAGGAGCGACCCGGCTCAATGGTAACCGAAACTCTATAAAACGAGTTTTTGATAGCAATAGATACATCAAAAGATTCAAAGGATCAAAAGTTACGTGCCTGAGAAAATTTGGCTGATTTTCGAAAAAAGGGGGAAAGACCCCCCCAAAAACTAGAGAACCTTAATGAAAATCACACCATCATATTCAGGGTATCAGAGAACCCTACTGTAGAGGTTTCAAGCTCTTATCTACAAAAATGTAAAATTTTGCATTTTTTGCCAGAAGAAAGATCACGGATGCGTGTTTATTTGTTGTTTTTTTTTTCCCAGGGGTGATCGTATCGACCCAGTGGTCCTAGAATATCGTGGAAGGGCTCAATGGAACGGAAATTAACAGTTCTAGTGCCCTTTTTAAGTGACCAACAAAAATGGAGGGCAACTAGGCCCCCTCCCACGCTCATTTTTTCCCAAAGTCACCCGATCAAAATTTTGAGATAGCCATTTTGTTCAGCATGGTCAAAAACATGATGAAAATGTCTTTTAGGATGACTTAATCCCCCAAAGTCCCCGGGGGGAGGGCTGAAAGTTATGAACTTTACTCAATGTTAACATATAGTATTGGTTATTGGGAAGTATACAGACGTTTTCAGGGGGGATTTTTTTGGAAGGTGGGGGGAGAGGTGGGTCGGGGGTTATATGGGAGGATCTTTCCATGAAGGAAGTTTTCATGGGGGAAGGGAGATTGCTATGAAGGGGGCGCCGGATTTCCCAGCATTGTTAAAGAAAAAGATCAGAAATTAAATAAAAAAAAAGTTTTTCAACTGATTTCAACTGATTGTGATTAAGGGGTCATTTTTAAAGAATTTGAAAAAAATTCGAACCTTAGCTTAAAGAGCAGGGTATTGACTAGGAGGCGAACCCCCTAATATACGTGTTAAAAATTTATGAATATAGAAGTTCGTTACGTAAGTTAATTCATAAGTTACGTATATATATTACTAATAAAAACGTTCGTAAATAAAATTAAACAAGTTTCGAGAAAGCTATTTAACCAAATAAAAATAAAATTAATATGCAAATTTTGTTTTAATTATTCATGTACGGTGAGCCAAAATCAAAACCTGCATTAATTCAAAAACGTTCAAAAATTAAATAAAAAAAACAAGTTTTTTTAACTGAAAGTAAGGAACGACGTTAAAACTTAAAACGAACAGAAATTATTCCGTATATGAAGGGGGCTGTCCCCTCTTCAACGCCTCGCTCTTTACGCTAAAGTTTGACTTTCTCACAGCTCTATTTTTTTAAACAATAAAAAAAATTTAGCGTAAAGAGCGAGGCGTTGAGGAGGGGACAGCCCCCTTCATATACGGAATAATTTCTGTTCGTTTTAAGTTTTAACGTCGTTCCTTACTTTCAGTTGAAAAAACCTGTTTTTTTTATTTAATTTTAACAAGGTTCGAAAGCTATAAGGAATTCAATGTTCAATCAAGTAAATAGGGGCAAAAAAATCACATGATGAGAAAACATATTCAATGAGCAGCAACTCATGGGCAACTCTAATGACATGGTACAAAACCTACATCCGCAGAAAATAACATAAATATTCAGTAATCAGGCTCAAAAATAATTGTAATGTAACTGAGTGGTGGATCACAATGGCTGTAGCCAAAGGCCCCCCTATTTAAATATTCCAAGAACCTTGGCGGTAGTGAAGGAATATTTAGTTTGATATGTTGCCAACGCAATTGACTTGATGAAATGTGTGGGGACCAAGGGCATTTCACTTTTTAAGACTAGCCTTTGTGACTTTATCTAAATTTCAGCAATTTGATTCGATTCCTAGTTCAATTTAAAAATCAATATTTAATAATTACAGAGTATTTTCAAAATCAAAATGCATCAGGAATCTATGATTGTATGATTTTAGCTTACAATTGATAAATATGTGACATTTAAAAGAGGCCCAAATGACAGTAACTTTTCAGAATGTGGACAGAGGTCTGCGCGAACGTAGTCCCCCACTACCAAAAATTATGCTGTTGAGTTACCCCCATTTGGGGTAATCACAGGGGTCAGACAATCCAAAGTGCAATGGAAAGGCCGCACCCTGGGAGCGCCTGCTTTATGATCAAGGTAGCTCCCCAGCCAGGTAAGTATATTTATTTAAAATCTAACATTTTACTAATATCTTTCGACATAAATCCCGTGGCTTTGAATGTCACTCAGAAGCTCCAATTTATTAGCCAGATGCAGGTTTACAAAGCTTTTTCACATCAATGAATCAAGTCTCTAAATTATTTTTGAAAATAGCAATGCCCCATTTCATTTTCATATGCAAACGTCTTAATCCTTTGAATGCAAGTTTACCTTTTTGAGAAAAGAAAAATCAGGGGTTTCTCACTCTGTTATCAATATGACTGAAAAGTCGAAACTTATTTCTGAGAACCCAGTGGCCGTTCTACTGATTATGCCAATTATTTTCTCGTTAACAACCAAAGGGGGCTTTAGTCATTGCTACTACTACTAACAACTCACTACAGAACCAAGCTCTCTGAGGTCAAAAACAATCACTTCAACAATTCTGTTCGAATCTTGGTTCAATTTAAATTACAGCATTTAATAGTTGCATACTATTTTCGAAAAAGGTGCATGGGGACTTCAATCCAGGTTGGGAATTTTAATTTAATTATGGCGAATGGTAATTGGCTTTTTCACCATTGAATTTCGTAAATTATAAACAAATTTTCTTTTTTTCAGATGAAAAAAAAATTATTTTCAATATATTCAAGGGCTAGAGAACTACAGGTGTGGTTTCCATTAAAATTGAGAAACGCATTATGAGTCATTGATTAGGGTTCATGGACTTTGATTTCCCCTCGAAAGGGGTGCGCCGATCCCGGAAGTACTGCGAAACCGGGCCAACGCGTGAAGGGAGCGGAGCAAGCCCCGACATCCCTCCGGTTTCCAAAAATCAGTTTAATATTCTGGGCCCCATGTAGGGACCGTATCAAATATTAAGCTGATAAGAACAGATACTACACTTTGATCTTAGCCAAAAGGCCGAGAAGCGAAAATTCAACAAGGATTGTCAAAGACTATATAAGAACATGAGTAAGAAAGTTTGTCACAAATTTAATTTCGGTTGCAATACACAAATGACTTTCAATTAACTTATCACTTTGTCTTTAGGTTTTTATAATCAGTGTAAACATTTTCCATAATATCAAAGTTTATCGCAAATTTTCATGGTAAACAGAAAATTTGCCAATCAAGACTTGGAAAAAATTGTCATTCAAAAAGCCAAAATCAGACAAAGATAAAAAAAAACGCAAAAGAAAATTAAATGATTTGAAAATGGTGTATTTTGATTTAGCTCAATTTCCCATTGAACATGTCCTGACAATTTCAACGTAGTATCCTTAGCCGTTCCTGAGGTATCGCCCTTTTGACAAAACTGAAAGCATGAAGTGTCTCTTGTTTAGTTTAAAATCCCCGCAAAAAATACCCTGAAGTTCTGTATTAACTTCTAATTTTAATTTTAAATTTTTATATTAAAAATTTCTTTAACGTTACACGTTGGCAAAGCCACGGACATCTTAACGTAGAAAAAAACATTTTCATAAAAAATAAGATTGCATCGATTTGTGACATCAGCAGTAAATTTTATTTTCAAGGATTTTATATTTGTTGGAAAAAAATAAAAATAAAAAATTATTCAAGCCTCCAAACGAATTCTTCGGCATTTATATATATATATATATATATATATATATATATATATATATATATATATATATATATATATATATATATATATGTATATATATATATACATATATATATATATATATATATATATATATATATATATATATATATATATATATATATATATATATATATATATATATATATATATATATATATATATATATATATATAAATATATATATATATATATATATATATATATATATATATATATATTGACTTGCTCACGTGCTCGTTGTCCCATGTCTTCTAACCGCGTGTCTTTGCTCTTCATTTTCTTTTTTGACAAGCCACCGCTGTTCTTCTAACCGCCTCTGTATTTGCTCTTCATTTTTATTTTTGACTTGCTCGAATGCTCGGTGTCGCTTGTCTTCTAACTGTGTGTGTCTTTGCTCTTCATTTTTATTTTTGACACCCCACCACTTTTCTTAACTGCGTGTGTCTTTGCTCTTCATTTTCATTTTTAATGCTCTCTAATTGTCATTTTCGCATATCTTCTAACCGCCCGTGTCTTTGCTCTTCGTTTTTGACACGTTTTTTGGATTTTGATTACTTCAGACAATTTAGCAATAGCCTTTGCTCTAGCTGTCCGTATTGGTGCTGCGGCAATTAATGGTCCAGATTGTCGAATTTCACATCTTATCAAGTTTGATATTTTCCCGTTTTATCTTCAAATTAACATTTTTTTTTTGTAATCACTCTGGTTCCAATCGAAGAACAGGTTTTTCAATCATGGAGTGGGAAGCATTGATGTCAATTCGGGGGGGGGGGGGGGGGAGGGGTATATACATTTTTAGGTTTTTTACCCCCTCCGTCCCTATAGCTCTTAAAATACCGTTTTTAGTGTTTTCATAGAAAAATGTTCTTTTTTTGGTAGTTTCGTTTAAAAAACTAGGAATTTATCTAGTCCTAGATTTTAAAAAATCCCTCATTTAAAAAAGGATATTTTGCCTCCCTCCTCCTTCAATTTTCGTTGGTTGACCAGACTGGTTGCACGAAGTCACGAGAAAGACTTAACAGGAATTCAAACTTCATGAAGGGGTAGATTAAATAGTTAAGATAATACGCCGCATTTTGGAGAAAACTATAATATTCTAGATGTATTAAGAATCCAAAGGCAATATGAAGCAAATCATTTGATCAAAACTGTAGAGTTTAAAGGGTAAGCTATTTATCCAAGTCAGACAATTAACGCCTAGCGTAACGCCTTCTGAAACACAGGAGCCAAAGTCTGGTTGGGTTTAAAAATGAAAGTACAATGACAATCATAGTAAAACTTAACCACTTTATGTATAAATTTGTTTAATTAGTTCAATTAATTAATAAATTAATTAAATAGACAAGAACGTATCCAGGATTTTTTTTTTGGGGGGGGAAGGACAATTTTTTTTTAACGCATCAAAAATTTTTTTATATTCATGTTTGTTATGTTTTTACGAGTCAGACAACATTTTTTTGGAGGGGGGGGGGACGTTTCAAACCCTTAACCCCCTTGATACGGCCATGTAAATAGCTTAAATTAATCATATCTCTTTATTTGTAAATTTCGAGAATTTATTAAATAGATAATTCCTTCCAGCCCTAATTCTTTGTTGTTGTAAAGGCAAGTTTTTCAAATAACTTTTTTGAGAAGTTTTTGTTAAAAGGTAACAAAAATATTTGCGGAATCTTTTTTTTAATTCACTTTTTTATCTCAGTGCACTAAAAAGAGGCTCTGATTTTCACCCCTAAATTCTCAGGAGAACTACTTTTGTCCTTGTAATTATTGAAGGTGTTGTATCTTTCTGAACATTTGCTAAATTTAAATCTTAAACTGTCCGACGTATTGTAACTTTCCTTAAAATGTTGAAACTTATTATTTAATGATAATTTGTTGTAATTGACCTCTACCCTGGCTTCTCGTAACGGAAAAGTCACAAAATATTGTCAACAATATTTCAATTACCTTTTATCCAAATGAACTAAAAAATGAAAATAAAGGTTCTTAACAGAAAGTTGAACGGTATTTTGACTAAACGAAAGCGTGGAGTGGTTACGACGTAAGAACGCGTCATTGAAATTTTGCAAAATATATACTGCACCACATATAATACTGCACCACATATAAAATAGATATACAAAATATAGACTGCACCACATATAATACTGCACCAATTATCTTTCTACGACGTAAGAACGCGTCATTGATATTTTGCAAAATATATACTGCACCACATATGCTACTGCACCACATATAAAATACATATACAAAATATAGACTGTACCACACTTTCACCTTCAATCTTTAAAAATTTCAATTTTTCTATGTAGAAGGAACGAATTATCTTTCTTTTTAGTGAATTTTGGCGAAAATTCCTTTCGCACTCTCTGGTTAATCTTTTCGTACAGAAAAGTAAATCTTTTAAAACTAATAAAGTCACCATTATTATCAACTATGGAAGGTATTCAAGGGCAAATCATTCCACTAGTTCTGGACGACGAAAATGACACCTCAGTAATCATTTCAGTTGGAAATTTACTTGACTTGCATACAGAAAAGTCAGATGAAACAGAAGAAACTGGAAGTGAATACTTCTTACCCCCTCACATGCGTTTTGGGAGCCACACCCTGAATTTTGTTGCTAGTGAAGATAGTGAAATAGCCATGTAAAATATTCCGTATAAAAAATTGTATCATGTGTCAATGGGGAAGTGTCAAGCACTGTGGAATGCGACAAGGCAGAGCTAGAAGGCCTCTGATAAAGTTCAAGATTAAAGGTCAAGCAGCTAATTCTTCCCAATGCAACTTGGTGAAATTCTTGACATGATTCTGTGAAAAGGATTGTTGAAGTGCGAGACAAGATTGGACAGGTTTGTACCAAACTAAATCTACCGAAGTTGAAAGTGATTGAGCTTGAGTTTCTTGAGGAGTATGCCAAGGTAACTGAGCCTGTCGCCAGGGCACTTGACATACTAAAATGGGACAAGAACTGTTTTCTGGGAACACTGTTGCCCACGTTGATTGCATTGAGAAAGAAAACAATTGACATGAAGCAAAACGACTATCAAGCACGCACAAGCTCTCGTGGAAGCGATCTTGAATGGTTTAGAGAACCGGTTTGCGCACGCTTTTACAATGCAGCTAAGTAAACCCAGTTTTAAGGAGCTAGCAATAGCTAGAGAAAGCTCCCCTTGTTTCAAGTGTAGATGGATTACGGGATATATCCGCGACAGAATCATTGATGTGATTTGGGACGAAATGAAAAATATTTTGCTAGCCAAGGCTCAATTGACTGATTGTGAGGACAGTAAAGTGTCATCGATCGATTCCGATATTTTTTTTACTTTCGAAAGTGATGGTATTGGGACGACACGGATTCTTCTTTTAGCTGTTATATGAAAGTTCAGTTATTCAGGTTAATGGAGGATGAAAATCGTTTGATTGAGTCCTTGAAAGAATATCTGGACGTTGCAAGAGTTTTCCGAAAGTTCAATCTTGCCATACCGTCGTCTGCTCCACTAAAAGGTCTTTTTTCTGTTGGGGGTTCGATTTTCACCACAAAGCAGAATCAGCTTGGAAATAAAAAGTTTGAAATTTTGTTGTTAAAAGCAAACTCCCACCTTTGATAATGAATTTTGTAAGAATTTTCATCATAAGCGGTACGCTTTCAGAAAAAGGTGTTTTTAAGGTGGAGTAATTTATATTTTAAATACACATTTTGTAATAAAAAACAAATTGCTTCCTTGGCCAGTGGCGTAGTTGAGGGAGGTTAAGAGGGGGGACAGCTGTCCTCCCCGATAGTTTGGGGGGGGAACTATAATTTATTAAGTAGTTTGAAAACTGTTGCTTGTTTTCTAAAATTTGCTCTTTACTTTGAGCAGATATTTTTTTTAATTAATCCATGCTCGGTTCTAACATAAGGAAAACGAGAAAAATAGGGGTCCGTTACACCTCATAATATGTTCCACATTAATATTTTTCCAAATATACTGCCTCTGAAACAAGGGTGCCGGCAGAAAATTTTCCAGGGGGGGGGGGGGCAGACACCCAAAATAGCAGTGATGGTTGGGAGACAGTTTAGTTTGTTTAGGGCACCAAGCTACGACTTTACCCCAAAGAGGACGAATTTGCAATCAATTTAAAATTCTGAGAAGCTAGTTGCTTTAAAAGTAATCAGTAACTATATTTCAGGCTTCCCAGTTGCATAAGAAGTAATGCCAAACGGTGGCAGTACTTGGATTCAGCCAGGTTGATTCGCTTTATTTGTAATGAGAGTAGGCTAGGTTTGGTGATCTGTACCTGCGTATCAGCTATAATGAAGAGGGATGAGTCATTGTTTAGGTGGGGGCAGGGTAGATTCCTACAAAATTACGTTTTAACGGACAAACTGCTTACTCTTCCAGAGGCTTCAGATAAATATTGAAAGAGGTTGGGGGAGTAGGAATTAATTAAAATGTTTCTCTATACATCTGAAATGTTACATTCCCATGTCTAAAATCACATAGGTGGAAAAAGCAAGGCAGGTCATTATCAGCCCCGCCAGGAAATTTCTTTGGGGTGGCAAATACTGCTAGAAACTTAGTTTTCACCAATTTTAAATGGTAATATTTTTCTTTTTCTATTTACATGAAGTACTTCAATCTATTTAAACGAATATATGTAATGTATTTATCGATAAGAAAATCATATTGTAGAGGTTGTGATGGCTTCAGTTATGAAGAAGATCAAAAGTCTCACAGAATATCCATCCATACAAACAATAATACTCCTTTTCATCCAACCGAAATTCTTTAATAGTAATATGAAGAAGGACTTTTCACCAAAATTACTATACATCGCCAGTTTTTTAAGTACGGTATATTCTAATTTTATCCAAAATTCAAATTGCAAATGTAGACGTAGGATGGTACTAATCAACGTACAATTATTGATTTACACATTTTAAGAGCAATTAACCAGGGATTTAAGGGACTGGTACCTCAAATTCTATCTTGGTTAGGCATGGGTATGATTTGGAAAACAATCAGAAATTAAATAAAAAAAGAGATTTTCAACTGAAAGCAAGGAAAAGATTTAAGAACCTATTTGAACAGAATATTCTTTGCATGAAGGGGTCTGTCTGCTCCTTAGCTCCCTACTCTTTACTGTGAAGTTTGTCTTTTTCCCAAATTTATAAGAAAATATGCAATTGGAAAAAAAAAGATTTTTCAAAGCACTGAAAAACTTTTGTTTAATGAACGAAGTGTTGAGAAGGGGCAGTCCCCCTTATATACAGAGTAATTCATATTTATTTTAAGTTTTAAACTTGCTCCTTACTTTAGTTGAAAACCTTTTCTATTTTTAATTACATTTCATGAAACTGTAAAGTTTTATGAATGCAATACTTTTGGTAACGCAGAAAAAAACTATCAATATTTCAATGATTTCTATTTGGATTTGGATGGATAATGAAACAGTTCGTGGTAACGAACTGTAAGTAAGGAGCAACCCGGCTCAATAGTAAGCGGAACTCTGAAAAACGGGATTTTGCTTCCAATAGATACATCAAAAGAATTGGCTTATTATGGTGATTCCAAATAGATAAGTTTACAAGCCTGAGAAAATTTGTCTGATTCTCGAAAAAAGGGAAAAATACCCCCTAGGAGTCGTAGAACTTTAATGAAAAACACATCATAAGATTCAGCGTGTCAAAGAACCCTACTGTAGAGGTTTCAAGCACATATCTGCGAAAATGTGGAATTTTGCAGTTTTTGCCAGAAGAAAGATCACGGATGCGTGTTTATGTGTTATTGTTTTTTTTTCCCCAGGGGGATCGTAGGGCCCAGTGAGCCCAGAACGTCGGAAGATGGTTTATTCTAGTTCTAGTGCCCTTTTTAAGTTATCAAAAAACTGGAGGGCAACTAGGCCCCCTCCCACTCCACTTTTTTCCCAAAATCGTCCGATCAAAATTTTGAGATAGCTTTTTTGTTCAGCATAGTTGACCGGCCCAACAATTATGTCTTTGGACATAAAGTGAAAGCCCCTGGGGAAAGGTTTTTAAGTTATAAAATTCACCCATTGTTTTATTTTTCATTGGGAAGTATGCATTTATTTTTCGTGTGGGAGGGGAGGATAAATTTTCGGCTAAAAGAATTTTCTGCGGAGAGGGGGTGAACTTTTCAGGGGAAATGTTACACTGGGTGAATTTGCCAGAATTCCTATACGAAATTTCTTTATATGTCTTGATTTCTCTTTACCGATTCAATTTTACGCGTAGAGATGTCAAGGGTAATTTTCCGGGGTAAATTTTTGCCAGAATTGAATTGTCCAGACAATATTTCTATGGGTAGGGGGATTTTTCCATGGAGTTGGAGCCAGGTATCATGGCTTTATTTAAAAAACGATCAGAAATTGAAAAAAACGAGTTTTTTCAACTGAAAGTAAGGAGCAACATTAAAACTTGAAACGAACAGAAATTATTATGTATATGAGGGGGGTTGCCCCTTCCTCAACTCCTCCCTCTTTACGCTAAAGTTTAAATTTTGTCCGCATTCTTTAAAAACGACTCCTGAAACACAAGGGTCGTTTAATTAGCATAATAAGTAACTTTTTTTAAAGTACAGAAAAACTGTAGCGTGAAGAGCGAAGTGTTGATGAGGGGGCAACCCTCCTCATATACGTAATAATTTCTGTTCATTTTAAGTTTTAATGTTTGTCATTATTTTCAGTTGAAGAAGCTTTTTTTTCTTTATTTCATGAAGCTTAGAGACTAACATTTTTCTAAAGGCAGTGGAAAAAAGTATGTCAATTAAAGTAAAAGTATGGAAAAATGAAAAAAGTAAGTAATTACAAAATAATCACATAACAATAGCCTACTTATAAAAACTAAGATATAAACTCCCAGCATTCAGTTCTATTAAGCAATGTCGAAGCGTTGGACGGAAATTTTTTAACAATATCGACAGTTTTGAACTTTTTTATCAAACATCAAAATATTTAATGTCTTTAGACTCAATGTTTGTAAAAAAAAAAAAGTAACGCAATATCAAAGTATTTTGTTCAAAGTAAAACATTAAAACTAAGATTAAGAAAATCAGATAAAATCTTTTAAGTCAATATTTTAAATTTAATTTTGAATACCAAAAACCAATATATTTGACACCTTTATACCTCACAATTGTAAACAATTAAATATTTTTCAAAGTGACAACCAGATAAAAACGATCACTCCTGGGAAAAAAATATAATGAAACACAATAAACGTGTCCGTTCAGGGGGAAAATATAGAAATTCCCAGCATTCCGTTCAGGGGAAACATTTCTGATTATATTGGCTTCATATATCACCTCATGGGTACTCTTGCAATGCAAGCAAAAGTTGACAATATATTTTACCGAAATTGCCTCTTATTAAGTTGTTTTCCTTGTGTTTTCTATAATTATACGAACTTTCTTGTGTACTAATAACTGCATTAATTATCAATAAACAAATACATATTTAGGATCATCATAAAAAGCTGATTCTTTGATTGAATGTTGTCGATAGTTAGGCTCTTATACTTTCGTTATTAACAAAGCCCTTCATAGCTATTTTTTACCCTTCATAGCTATGAAGAATTTGACTTTTTTGTTGCTCCAAATCATATAGAAAAAATGTTTGTGGAAAACTTGAAAGGGCTCAAGGTTTTTATAAAAAGTGTTGTTGTAGAAACTTCAAAAAGGACTCATTTGATTGGGGGATTGAAGGGCTTGTGCTCTTTTTAATAGCCGAAAGTGATTAGAAGGTGACTACACCCCTCCCACGCCCACGATTTCCCTGAACACATCCAATCAAAATTTTGAGAAAGCCATTTTTTTAAAGTAGTTGAAAGATCTGGAAATTGTGTCTTTGAGGAGGACATCCCCTCCACAGCCCTCAGGGCAAGGGTTGTAAGTTATGCCCTTGGGGCATATAAGGTTTTTATAGAAAGCTTCATATAGGTAGCTTCATTGAAAAACTGAAAAAAAATAATTACTCCTTTTTTTTTAAATATCTTTATTTGTATCTTCATTGAAAATATCCTGCTATTGAAGAAACAGCAGGATATACGTTGTCTTGACATGAAGTTTCAAAAGTAAGACTTAGTTAGTATAAGGCACAGATTTTCATAATTAAGTTTTAAAAGATTTACTTTTCTGTACGAAAAGGTTAACCAGAGAGTGCGAAAAGAATTTTCGCCAAAATTCACTAAAAAGAAAAATAATTCGTTCCTTCTACATAGAAAAATTAAAATTTTTAAAGACTGAAGGTTAAAGTGTGGTGCAGTCTATATTTTGTATATGTATTTTATGTGTGGTGCCGTAGCATATGTGGTGCAGTATATATTTTGCAAAATTTCAATAAAGCATTCTTACGTCGTAACCACTCCACGCTTTCGTTTAGTCAAAATACCGTTAACTTTCTGTTAAGAACCTTTATTTTCATTTTTCAGTTCATTTGGATAAAAGGTAATTGAAATATTGTTGACAATATTTTGTGGCTTTTCCGTTACGAGAAGCCAGGGTAGAGGTCAATTACAACAAATTATCATTAAATAATAAGTTTCAACATTTTAAGGAAAGTTACAATACGTCAGACAGTTTAAGATATAAATTATTACGTTCTTGTCTATTTAATTAATTTATTAATTAATTGAACTAATTAAACAAGTTTACATATAAAGTGGTTAAGTTTTACTATGATTGTCATTGTACTTTCATTTTTAAACCAAACCAGACTTTGGCTCCGGTGTTTCAGAAGTCGTTACGATAGGCGTAAATTGTCTGACTTGGATAAATAGCTTACCCTTTAAACTCTACAGCTTCGATCGAATGATTTCCTTCATATTATCTTTGGATTCTTAATACATCTAGAATATTCTAGTTTTCTCCAAAATGCGGCGTATTATCTTCACTATTTAATCTACCCCTTCATGAAGTTTGAATTCCTGTTAAGTCTTTCTCGTGACTTCGTCCAACCAATCTGGTCAACCAACGAAAATTGAAGGGGAAGGGAGGCAAAATATCCTTTTTTAAATGAGGGATATTTTTAAATCTAGGACTATATAAATCTCTAGTTTTTTAAACGAAAATACCAAAAAAAGAACATTTGTCTATGAAAACACTAAAAATGGTATTTTAAAAGCTATAGGGACGGAGGGGGTAAAAAACCTAAAAAGGTATATATCCCCCCCCCCAAATTGACATCAATGCTTCCCACCCCATGATTGAACAACCTGTTCTTCGATTGGAACCAGAGTGATTACAAAAAAAATGTTAATTTGAAGATAAAACGTGAAAATATCAAACTTGATAAGATATGAAATTCGACAATCTGGACCATTACTTGCCGCAGCACCAATACGGACAGCTAGAGCAAAGGCCATTGCTAAATTGTCTGAAGTAATCAAAATCCAAAAAACGTGTCAAAAACGAAGAGCAAAGACACGGGCGGTTAGAAGATATGCGAAAATGACAATTAGAGAGCATTAAAAATGAAAATGAAGAGCAAAGACACACGCAGTTAAGAAAAGTGGTGGGGTGTCAAAAATAAAATGAAGAGCAAAGACACACACAGTTAGAAGACAAGCGACACCGAGCATTCGAGCAAGTCAAAAATAAAAATGAACAGCAAATACAGAGGCGGTTAGAAGAACAGCGGTTGCTTGTCAAAAATGAAAATGAAGAGCAAAGACACGCGGTTAGAAGACATGCGACAACGAGCACGTGAGCAAGTCAATATATATATATATATATATATATATATATATATATATATATATTATATATATATATATATATATATATATATATATATATATATATATATATATATATATATATATATATATATATATAATATATATTTATATATATAATATATATATAATATATATATATATATATATATATATATATATAATATATATATATATTTATATATATATATATATATATATATATATATATATATATATATATATATATATATATATATATATATATATATCTATATATATATATATATATATATATATATATATATATATATATATATATATATATATATATATATATATATATATATATATATATATATATATATATATATATTATCTATATATTCAAACTAAGACAACTCACCCTGGTTGAGCACTTGGCTTTTGTTTTTGATTCCCACTGGATTCCCGACCATCACAAACCCAAACTGTCATTACAGCTTTATTGTTAGCTTTTCATTTTCAATCGGTGAGACGAAACACAGAGATGTTTTTTGTTCCGACCTTTGGAAGCTGGAAGTGTCTGTTCGCGAAAAAAAAAAAGGAAAATGGAGACTTTGTCTCTTATCTTGACTATAGCGAAGATGATCAGGGTGAATAAAATTATTTATAGATGAAAGAACTCAAACATCAATACAAAAAATACTGAAATGTACTACAATTTTGTAAAATGTACCATATTTTGTGGGATTGTACCAGTAGAGGTTAAACGTACCCAAATCGTACAATTGTATTACGTTTTGGCATCACTGTTGTATACTCGTCAGGTTTCAACTGAATATTGACGAATCAAGACTTAAAACTAGATTTCTGGCAACTTATTATATCTGGTAAACTCCTACTGAATGTCGCAATCCTGAACATTCAAATCGAAGCCTCAATTTGAAGACACCGGCGTTAACTGGATCTCAAAATTGAGGCTATTAAAAATTGTAAATTATTTTTACTTTTGTAAAACTGATGAATACCATTGAAACTTTTAAAGTATTTAAAACAATTTATTATCAAACTATTTCAATCGACACATAGATTTTAAATTACATTACCACTTGTAAAATTTCAATATAAACATTTTTTTTTAGTTTTTCATTTATCTACGAAATGTTTCTCAATTTATATTTAAACCAAGATTCAACTTGAGAATATATTTTTAAACGCATGAGTCGCATACACTGAAAATATGTACGCCGAAACAAGGGATTGCAATATGTATTAAGATGCTTCCCTGCTAATAAAACAAATAGTTAGGCACATAAGCGTCAGGTTTGTGCATTTTATGGTAAAAGCATAAAATTTGGCAGGCATGTGCAAAAAAATATGGAGAATCTGAGTGGGTAAGAAACTCATTTTTTGACGCGATTATCGTGTCGTTTTGCGTTTTTCCGCGTGGGAAAAAATAGCTGACTTTCGGAGTGGAAAATGTTTCCGATTCGAGAGTCCTTTAAGACTAATTTGTCTCTGTTGATCCCAAAAATGTGCTTACTTTTTCATCCGACTCCTGTTTACTGAGTTATCACCATTTTCATCACTACGCTCCATGCACTTCTGAGTAATTTTCGCTTTCTGACTTTGTATTTTTCATCGTAATCACATAGAAACTGGTGAGCATGTTAAGGAAAATATGAAGAATCGACTAAGTCGCAAATTCAAATTTGTCTCCGCGGTTCTGCACTACTTTGCATTTTTCCGCGCGAAGAAAAAAACGTGAATTTTGAGAATGAATGATGACCGAGTTTAAGATCTCTTTTCTGACTAATTCGAGTCTCAATTCCAAAAATGTGGTTATATTTTTGCAATCAGACTTTTAATTCAGGATTTACCAGTTTCATAACTACGTTTCCTATGCTCTAACAAGAACTCATGCCCTCCCTGTAACAATTCTTACTTCATAATATGCAGAATAATTTTACCTAACACATTTTGCATGCAGACCCGCTATACTTTACCCCCCCCCCCCCCTAATGTGCAAATATATAGCCCAAATGTTTCTAAAGTAATATGTTTTCATCATATTTGGTTAATTTCATTAGGATTAACCTAACTTAACTTCTTGAGTGCCGTCGCTATAAACAGATAAGTATCTGAATTTGTTTAAAAAAAACGACTCTAGTTCAGTCGGATGCAAGTTGATTTTGTTATTTCTTTTTATTATGCAGCGTCTAGGTATTTTTTTTTGTCTTTATACACTATTTCTAGTATGTGTTATCTGTGCGATCTAATTTTTATTTCTTTTCTCCATTTATTGCCGTTGATAAAGGACATGAAGCCGAAACATTTGGACTCCTATTAGTGTATGCGTGATTTTTTATTCTTCTTGTTCATTGCTCCAATTAAAAGAATTAGATGTGAATTTGTTTTCATGTCATCCTTACAATGAATGCTTGAAACAGCGGATCGTAAAACAACGGATATAAGAGAATGAATCGTTATTAACGAACATAAAATGCAAACGCATATTTTCAGTTTTTCTACCCCTACCCTCCACTATTTTCCTACTTTTTCTAATCTTTTCTAAATCTCTATTTTCTTTTTTTCTAACTACCTCGTTATGCCATCAAACATATCATCTTTTGAGCTACAAAAGCCAACTTGATATGCCTTATATTTTATTTAGCTTTTCAAAATTCTAGCTTTCGACAATACTTTCTATAAAAACTTTATATGCCCCCAGGGTATAACTTACAACCCTTGCCCTGAGGGGTGGGGGGGATTTGTCTTCTTCAAAGACATAATATCCAGAACTTTCAACTACGTTCAACGAAATGGCTATCCCAAAATTTCGATTGGATGTGTTTGGGGAAATGGTGGTCGTGAGAGGGGGGCTAGTTGCCCTTCAATCTCTTTCGACTATTAAAAAGGACACTAGCCCTTTCAGTTTCCAATCAAATGAGCCCTTTTTGAAGTTTCTAGAGCACTTTCTATAAAAACCTTATATGCCCCCAGGGTGTAAAACTTACAACCCTAGCCCTGAGAGTTTTTTTTTTTGGGGGGGGGAGGGGGGTGTCATACTCAAAGACTTAATTTCCAGAACTTTAAAACTACGTTGAACAAAATGGCTATCTCAAAATTTTGATTGGATGTGTTTGGGGAAATGGTGGGCGTGAGAGGGGGTTAGGTGCCCTCCAATCAATTTCGACTATTCAAAACGGCACTAGCCCTTTCAATTTCTAATCAAATGAGCCCTTTTTGAAGTTTCTACGACAACCACTTTTCTATAAAAACCTTATATGCCCCAGGGTGTAACTTACAACCTTGCCCTGAGGGGTGTGGGGGGGGGGTTATCCTCAAAGACATAATTTCCAGAACTTTCAAAAACGTTGAAAATAATGACAATCTAAACATTTTGATAAGATATGTTTTTTGGGGGAAATGGTTGGCGTGAGAGGGGGGCTAGTTGTCCTTCAATCACTTTCGACTATTAAAAGGGAACTAGCCCTTTCAATTTCCAATTGGAATAAGCCCTTTTTGAAGTTTCTACGACAACGCTATCTATAAAAACCTTAAATGCCCTAAGGGCATAACTTACAACCCTTGCCCGGAGAGCTCTGAGGGAGTTATCATCTTGAAAGACCTAGTTTCCAAACTTTCAACTACGTTGAACAAAATGTCTATCTCAAAATTTTGATTCTATATGTTTGGGGAAATGGTGGATGTGAGGGGGGTTATTTGTCCTCCAATCACTTTCGACTATTAAAAAGTACATTAGCCCTTTAAATTTCCAAATCGAATGAGCCTTTTTTGAAGTTTCTACGACAACGCTTTCTATAAAAACCTTATATGCCCCCAGGGCATAACTTACAACCCTTGTCCTGAAGGCTGTGGAGGGGATGTCCTCCTCAAAGACACAATTTCCAGATCTTTCAACTACTTTAAAAAAAATGGCTTTCTCAAAATTTTGATTGGATGTGTTCAGGGAAATCGTGGGCGTGGGAGGGTGTGTAGTCACCTTCTAATCACTTTCGGCTATTAAAAAGAGCACAAGCCCTTCAATCCCCCAATCAAATGAGTCCTTTTTGAAGTTTCTACAACAACACTTTTTATAAAAACCTTGAGCCCTTTCAAGTTTTCCACAAACATTTTTTCTATATGATTTGGAGGAACAAAAAATTCAATTCTTCATAGCTATGAAGGGTAAAAAATAGCTATGAAGGGCTTTGTTAATAAACGAAAGTATAAGAAACCTAACTATTGACAACATTCAATCAAAGAATCAGCTTTTTATGATGATTCTAAATATGTATTTGTTTATTGATAATTAATGCAGTTATTAGTACACAAGAAAGTTCGTATAATTATAGAAAACACAAGGAAAACAACTTAATAAGAGGCAATTTCGGTAAAATAGGCTGTCAACTTTTGCTTGCATTGCAAGAGTACCCATGAGGTGATATATGAGCCATATATAATCAGAAATGTATCCCCTGAACGGAATGCTGGGAATTTCTATATTTTCCCCCTGAACGGACACGTTTATTGTGTTTCATTATATTTTTTTCCCAGGAGTGATCGTTTTTATCTGGTTGTCACTTTGAAAAATATTTAATTGTTTACAATTGTGAAGTATAAAGGTGTCAAATATATTGGTTTTTGGTATTCAAAATTAAATTTAAAATATTGACTTAAAAATTTTATCTGATTTTCTTAATCTTAGTTTTAATGTTTTACTTTGAACAAAATACTTTGATATTGCGTTACTTTTTTTTTTTTTTACAAACATTGAGTCTAAAGACATTAAATATTTTGATGTTTGATAACCAAGTTCAAAAACTGTCGATATTGTTAAAAAATTTCCGTCCAACGCTTCGACATTGCTTAATAGAACTGAATGCTGGGAGTTTATATCTTAGTTTTTATAAGTAGGCTATTGTTTTGTGATTATTTTGTAATTACTTACTTTTTTTCATTTTTCCATACTTTTACTTTAATTGACATACTTTTTCCACTGCCTTTAGAAAAATGTTAGTCTCTAAGCTTCATGAAATAAAGAAAAAAAAGCTTCTTCAACTGAAAATAAGGACAAACATTAAACTTAAAATGAACAGAAATTATTACGTATATGAGGAGGGTTGCCCCCTCATCAACACTTCGCTCTTCACGCTACAGTTTTTCGGTACTTTAAAAAAAGTTACTTATTATGCTAATTAAACGACCCTTGTGTTTCAGGAGTTGTTTTTAAAGAATGCGGACAAAATTTAAACTTTAGCGTAAAGAGGGAGGAGTTGAGGAAGGGGCAACCCCCCTCATATACATAATAATTTCTGTTCGTTTCAAGTTTTAATGTTGCTCCTTACTTTCAGTTGAAAAAAACTCGTTTTTTTCAATTTCTGATCGTTTTTTAAATAAAGCCAATGATACCTGGCTCCAACTCCATGGAAAAATCCCCCTCCCCATAGAAATATTGTCTGGACAATTCAATTCTGGCAAAAAATTTACCCCGGAAAATTACCCTTGACATCTCTACGCGTAAAATTGAATCGGTAAAGAGAAATCAAGACATATAAAGAAATTTCGTATAGGAATTCTGGCAAATTCACCCAGTGTAACATTTCCCCTGAAAAGTTCACCCCCTCTCCGCGGAAAATTCTTTTAGCCGAAAATTTATCCTCCCCTCCCACACGAAAAATAAATGCATACTTCCCAATGAAAAATAAAACAATGGGTGAATTTTATAACTTAAAAAACCTTTCTCCAGGGGCTTTCACTTTATGTCCAAAAGACATAATTGTTGGGGACCGGTCAACTATGCTGAACAAAAAAGCTATCTCAAAATTTTGATCGGACGATTTTGGGAAAAAAATGGAGTGGGAGGGGGCCCTAGTTGTCCTCCAGTTTTTTGATAACTTAAAAAAGGGCACTAGAACTAGAATAAACCATCTCCCAACGTTCTGGGCTCACTGGGCCCTACGATCCCCCTGGGGAAAAAAAACAATAACACATAAAACACGCATCCGTGATCTTTCTTCTGGCAAAAACTGCAAAATTCCACATTTTCGCAGATATGTGCTTGAAACCTCTACAGTAGGGTTCTTTGACACGCTGAATCTTATGATGTGTTTTTCATTAAAATTCTATGACTCCTAGGGGGTATTTTTCCCTTTTTCGAGAATCAGACAAATTTTCTCAGGCTTGTAAACTTATCTATTTGGAATCACCATAATAAGCCAATTCTTTTGATGTATCTATTGGAAGCAAAATTCCCGTTTTTCAGAGTTCCGCTTACTATTGAGCCGGGTGGCTCCTTACTTACAGTTCGTTACCACGAACTGTTTCATTATCCATCCAAATCCAAATAGAAATCATTGAAATATTGATAGTTTTTTTTCTGCGTTACCAAAAGTATACTACTAACAACTCTCTAACAACTCATTCGCAGCACCAAAGCCGCCTGAGGCCAACACAGCTACGCACGCTCCTCCTCCACCCCAATCTATTCAAAGCCTCCCTTTTTTACACCCGCCCACGAAAGTTCCCATTTCCTTTAAATCTTTCTTTATGACGTCCTCCCAACCCAGACGGGGACGACCTGCTTTCCGTTTAGCCCTAGATGGTTGGCCGAAAAAGAAAACAATCTTCGGCAATCTGTCATCCTTCATCCGAACAACATGCCCTAAACCACCTCAACCTTTCTTTCATTATAGACCTAGAAAGCGGTATTGAACCACATTTTTCGTATAGCCTATTGTTTGAAATACGGTCAGTCAGCCGGGTACCAGAACAATCCTTAAGCAATTTCTCTGGGAAAAACATCTAGCAAATCTTCATCCGCTTTTCGGAGCGTCCATGCTTCAGAGCCATATTTGACCACTGTCATCACTGTAGCTTCTAAGATTCTAATCTTGGTTTGCAGACTTATCTTCCTATTCTTCCAGACTTTTTTTAACTGTGAAAAAACACCCTGAGCCTTGGCTATTCTATTTTTAAACATCTTCACTGCTCCCACCATCTTTACTAATATACTACCAAGGTAAGTGAAACTGCCCACCTGATCAATCTTTTCATTACCCAACGTCACCTTTCATCTTCACTTATTCCTAGCCTTAGTGACTTGGTCTTCCTAACATTAATTTCAAACCAATACTAGCACCCTGAACTCGCAAAACCTCTAAAACTTCATTCATTTTGCTCACACTTACCAAAAGTATTGTATTCATAAAAAATTTACAGTTTCATCAAATGTAATTAAAAATAGAAAAAGGTTTTCAACTAAAGTAAGGAGCAAGTTTAAAACTTAAAATAAATATGAATTACTCTGTATATAAGGGGGACTGCCCCTTCTCAAACACTTCGTTCATTAAACAAAAGTTTTTTCAGTGCTTTGAAAAATCTTTTTTTTTTTCAATTGCATATTTTCTTAAAAATTTGGGAAAAAGACAAACTTCACAGTAAAGAGTAGGGAGCTAAGGAGCAGACAGACCCCTTCATGCAAAGAATATTCTGTTCAAATAGGTTTTAATAAATCTGTTCCTTGCTTTCAGTTGAAAATCTCTTTTTTTACTTAATTTCTGATTGTTTTCCCCCGCAAATCATACCCAGGCCTAACCAAGATAGAATTTGAGGTACCAGTCCCTTAAATCCCTGGTTAATTGCTTTAAAATGTGTAAATCAATAATTGTACGTTTGATTAGTACCATCCTACGTCTACATGTGCAATTTGAATTTTGGATAAAATTAGAATATACCGTACTTAAAAAATTGGCCATGAATAGTAATTTTGGTGAAAGTCCTTCTTCATATTACTATTAAAGAATTTCAGTTGGATAACAAGGAGTATTATTGTTTGTATGGATGGATATACTGTGAAACTTTTGATCTTTCTACATAACTGAAGCCATCACAACCTCTACAATATGATTTTCTTATCGATAAATAAAAGAAATTACATACATTCGTTTAAATAGATTGAAGTACTTCATGTAAATAGAAAAAGAAAAATATTACCATTTAAAATTGGTGAAAACTAAGTTTCTAGCAGTATTTGCCACCCAAAGAAATTTCCTGGCGGGGCTGATAATGTCCTGTCTTGCTTTTTTCCACCTATGTGATTTTAGACATGGGAATGTAACATTTTAGATGTATAGAGAAACATTTTAATTAATTCCTACTCCCCCAACCTCTTTCAATATTTATCTGAAGCCTCTGGAAGAGTAAGCAGTTTGTCCGTTAAAAACGTAATTTTGTAGGAATCTACCCTGCCCCCCCTACCTAAACAGTGACTCATACCTCTTCATTATAGCTGATACGCAGGTATAGATCACCAAACCTAGCCTACTCTCATTACAAATAAAGCGAATCAACCTGGCTGAATCCAAGTACTGCCACCGTTTTAAACCGGCATTACTTCTTATGCAACTGGGAAGTCTGAAATATAGTTACTGATTACTTTTAAAGCAACTAGCTTCTCAGAATTTTAAATTGATTGCAAATTCGTCCTCTTTGCGGTAAAGTCGTAGCTTGGTGCCCTAAACCAACTAAACTATCTCCCAAAACACCACTGCTATTTTGGGTGTCTGCCCCCCCCGGAAAATTTTCTGCCGGCACCCTTGTTTCAAAGGCAGTATATTTGGAAAAACATTAATGTGGAACATATTATGAGGTGTAACGGACCCCTATTTTTCTCGTTTTCCTTATGTTAGAACCGAGCATGGATTAATTAAAAAAAATATCTGCTCAAAGTAAAGAGCAAATTTTAGAAAACAAGCAACAGTTTTAAAGCTACTTAATAAATTATAGTTTTCCCCCCCAAACTATTGGGGGGGGGGGGACAACTGCCCCCCTCTTAACCCCCTCAACTACGCCCCTGGCCAGGGAAGCAACTTGTTTTTTTCATTACAAAATGCGTATTTAAAAATATAATTACTCCACCTTAAAAACACCTTTTTCTGAAAGCGTACCGCTTATGATGAAAATTCTTACAAAATTCAGTATCAAAGTTGGGAGTTTGCTTTTAACAACACAAGTTCAAACTTTTTATTTCCAAGCTGATTCTGCTTTGTGGTGAAAATTCGAACCCCCAATAGAAAAAAAAAAAGGTTTCACTGGAGCAGACGACGGTATATGGCAAGATTGAACTTTCGGGAAACTCTTGCAACGTCCAGATATTCTTTCAAGGACCCAATCGAACGGTTTTATCCTCCATTAATCTTAATCACTAAACTTTCATATAACAGCTAAAAGAAGAATCCATGCTCTTCCCCAATACCATCACTGTCGAAAGTAAAAAAGTTATCGGAATCGATTGATGACACTTTTACTGTCCTCGGCATCACAATCAGTCAACTGATCATCAGCTTTGGCTATCAAAATATTTATCATTTCGTCCCAAATCACACCTATGATTCGGTCGCAGATATTTCCCGTTATCCATCTACACTTGAAACAAGGGAGCTTCGTCTAGCTATTGCTGGCTCCTTAAAACGAGGTTTACTTAGCTTCATTGTAAAAGCGTGTCCAAACCGGTTATCTAAACCATCCAAGATCGTTTCCACGAGAGCTTGTGCGTGCTTGATAGAGTGGTTTTTGCTTCATGTCAATCATTTTCTTTCTTAATGCAATCAACGTAGGCAAAAGTGTTCCCAGAAAACAGTTCTTGTCCCCTTTTAGCATGTCAAGTGCCCTGGCGACAGGCTCAGTTACCTTGGCATACTCCTAAAGAAACTCAAGCTCAATCACTTTCAACTTCGGTAGATTTAGTTTGGTACAAACCTGTCCAATCTTGTCTCGCACTTCAACCATCCTTTCACAGAATCATGTCAAGAATTTCACCAAGTTGCATCGGGAAGAATCAGCTGCTTGACCTTTAATCTTGAACTTTATCAGAGGCCTTCGAACTCTGCCTTGTCGTATTCCACAGTGCTTGACACTTCCCCATTGACACATGATACAATTTTTTATACGAACATATTTGACATGGCTGTTTCACTATCTTCACTAGCAACAAAATTCAGGGTGTGGCTCGCAAAACGCATGTGAGGGGGGTAAGAAGTAATTTTCAACTGAAATGATTACTGAGGTGTCATTTTCGTCGTCCAGAACTAGTGGAATGATTTGCCCTTGAATACCTTCCATAGTTGATAATGATGGTGACTTTATTTGAAAATTTTGTCACTTCAAAATTATCGTCTCAAAGTCCTTCATAAAAACAGTTTGTCCGGAAAAACATTGATACTCCCAAACTGCGTTTGATAGACCAAAGTATTTAGGAATACTGGGAAAAGTTAATTTGCATTTAAATACAAAAAATAATCAAATACGTATTTACAAAATTGCAATTAATTACTTGCACAAACACAGGTCGTATATTACTACAAATGAGTAGCAGCTATCCCCCAAGAGAGTAAAATTGGAAACTGCTAATACAGACTGAATTAAGTGCTAGTTATTTTTCTCATTACAATTAGAATTTATTCAAAACTAGTACTTTTTCAGTTAAATAGGGTGATATTGTGATATGAATCCAAAAAAATTGACAATCACTTTAGACTGTTCGTAAGTTAAAATGATTTTTGTTTTTCATTTTTTTTTTTTGTATAGAAAAAAAAGGATCGTTAAAGATCTTTTTTTCTAAAAAAAATAATAAGTTAGTACTTTCACCGGGTGGACATAAAATGAAAATCTACTTTTGCAAAATGGTCAAAATTCAACCAAAAGCAAATAAAGTCAAGCTTCGAATTAACAATAAACTTCAGAATAAAATCTTTACAAAAGATTTATTTTGAAATTTATTGATGATATTGTTCACACACTTTCTGGCTAATCTTCTTCTCGCAGGTGAATACAATTAATTTAACTTTGAAAAAAAAGTATGTGTATTGTCGTTGAACAAAACGTAAAGAGAGTTACCCTGGGAGGATCTTTCCGTGGAGAGAAGTTTTCATGAGGGAAGGGTCACTGCTATGAAGGGGAGGGCGGACTTTCCAGCATTATTTTTAAAAAAAAACGATCAGAAATTAAATAAAAAAAAAACAGTTTTCAAATCAAAGTAAGGAGCAACATCGAAACTGTGTTTTCACGCAGTTAAATAGGGTGAAACACATTCCCTTTAAATGGTTCTTCTTTATGTGTGCATTCAAATACATGATTTTTTTTCAATTATATTTTCTTGTTACATCCGCCTTCAAGATGCTTTTCACTATCAGTTTTAAGGTTTATTTAAACTAATACATTTTTTAGCTAATAGGATGGGTACACGTTTTCACTTGAGATATTTCATTCAATGAAAATTCAAATGGCTAACTTATTCAGTTATTTCCAGGTTACTTCCAAGTCTTGGGTAGACTGCTAGGTTTGATATTGGGTATTCAGTAATTCTGGTATGGTATATTCAGTAATTCTGGTAATTCTAGGTATATTTTCAGGATCTGAATTTAACCTACTATTTGAAAATTACGCATCTCTGCTTACGACTAACGAATTAAAACAAGAATCAGGTCTTGAACCCCGTTTGTCAACGGTGAATGTATATATGGTTTTGGATCGCTCTAACGAACATACTGAGGATCGAACATACTGAGGATTGAATCAGTTTTCATTCAGCGCTCGTCTGATGAACATCGCCTCGGGGAGCGTTGCTTGCAAGTGAAATACGAAATAGAATATTTAGGCTCTTGTGATAATATCTCTGGACTGTTACTTATATATGATTATTGATCGTGATTTGGATTACTGAAGCAGGAATACGAAAGCAGCAGTGTGTATATGTCTTGAAAATTTAAATCTGTAATAGAGGATTTTATTTATACATTTTCATACGGGATAAACCTTGAAACCAGATACTTAACTATGCAATTGGTATTTAATGTGACATTTCGGAAATAAGTAAATGAATCATTTCTCTGAATGAAAATCTGTTTTCATTCAGCGTTGCTTGCAAGTGAAACACGAAATAGAATTTAAACTCTTGTGATAATATCTCTGGACTGTTTTGGATTTATATATGATTGCTGTTATTATTGATCGTGATTTGGATTACTGAAGCAGGAATACGTAAGCAGTGTGTGGGAGGATTGAATTTTTGAAAAATGAATAACTCAAACAGAGCGACTATAGCCTTAACTGAGGCTATGCCCGAGGGTACAGTCAGTGCTCAGTTTTTACGGGAAATTAATTTCAAGCTAGATCTGATACCACGATTAATTGAGGCTACTGAAAAGACTTTGCCGGACGTTTTAGTGAAGGTTACATCAGTTGAAAGCCAGTTTTCTTCTTTGAACCAAAAACTATATGAAAATGTCAAAGCTTGTGAAGAGATGAAAGGAGAAACTGAGATGCTTCGGAAGAATTTACGAGCAGCTATCATGCGGGCTGACGCATTTGATGAAGAACTGAGAAGATGTTATGTTGTCCTATATAACTTCGAACCTATTAATCCTGCTATATATACGCTGAAGCAAGAAATAATTATGGTTCTTAATAAGTGTATACCAGACTTAAATCTGAACCGTTGTGACGTCAAAGGCGTGTTCAGAATGCGTGCGGGACCAGTCTTACTAAAGATGAAGTCTGTTGAATTTCGCGGGATAATTCTTAAGTCTAATCCCCTTTTGAAGAGGAATGGGTTGTCGGCTGCCCCTGATTATAGTGCCAGGCAAAGGGAAGCCCGTAAAAACCTTAAACCGTCTTAGAGTACGCTTTGTCGAAACACCATCAAGCTAGGCTTAGGGGTGAAAAGTTATACATCGACGGCAGAGTGTTTGTTTATGACTTTCCTTCGGAATGTGTTAAGGAAGTAACCACCAGCTCCAGTGAAGTGAACAAAACAGGGGCCTCCTCCTTCAAAACGGGTTAGCAGAAACAAGAGACGTCGAACTAGCTAAAAAGAACCGGCTAGCGAAAAAACGGACATTTCCGTCGCTGGCAGAGTGGTGTCTGAATGCTCTGAGAGTGATAGTCAAGCTGAGAGTGATATCGAGACGATAATCGAATTTAATATACGTGATCCGAAACCGAATTTCTCGAAAGGGGCTCCGCGTCCTGTCCGGAATTCTCCAATAGCTGCGAAAAATACTGAAAAGCGAAAAGCCTGGGAGGTCATAAGCCCGGATGATCAAAATCGTATTGATGTCCGTAATGTTCCAAGAAAAGGACTCTAGATCTGGCGGTGGAAGAGCTAACTACAGAGGTCAGTCGAGGAGCACCAGAGCTGCGTCATCAAAAGATTATCATAGACTTTCATACTTACCTGATGAGCCAGAAACGCCCTTTGTCCTGCCGACACATGACCAGCTTCTTCTAAGTGAAAAGGGACAGTGTGGCCATGTTCACCCTATGCGAGTAATCATATGGAATGTCCAGGGTGTGAGAAATAAGGTTGAACAAGTACTGAAGGACCTAGGTGGTGTGTTGATATTATTGCTCTTGTGGAGTCGTGGCATAGTGACGATACAGTGCCTTATTTTGAAGGATACTGGGTAGAAAATGTGTTGCGTAAACCAGCAAAGAATATGAGATATTATGGAGGTATTTTGTTGTTAATTAAGCAAGGTCGTTTCCGTAAACATTCACGAATTTCTAGTGTA
The DNA here is from genome assembly GCA_027921565.1 of Artemia sinica. NCBI lineage: Eukaryota > Metazoa > Arthropoda > Branchiopoda > Anostraca > Artemiidae > Artemia > Artemia sinica. Next base: position 19,365,103 of record CM051256.1, on the reverse strand, counting down.
CGGAGAACTATTATATGGGTTCGGATTCATCTTGTTAGTGGTAAAAGTTTGATTTTAGGTTCCGTGTATATTGCCCCCCAGAATAGTTCGTATGTAGTAGAAGTGACACGGGATTTATTAGAGGAGGAGCTTAGGCAATTGCGATCACGTTTTGATAAGGATTATTTTTTGGTGGTGGGGGGACTTTAATGCTTATACGGGAATATGTAAGGAGATTAATCAAGTTTCATTTGTTGATACGCCGAACCTGATACCTGATATTTATAAGACATCTAGAAGGAGCAAAGATATTGAAAGAAGGGTTAATTGTTGGGGTAAAAGGCTTCTGGAACTGTGTTCAGACAATGCATTAGTGATTGAAATGGAAGATTTGGGAAGGATGGGGAGGAGGGTGAGTTACCTGTCTGTCGGGGACAAAACCCTAGTGTAATTGATTATGTTTTGGTTGGTATTGAACTCCTGGGCCTGACAGTTGATGTTGAGGTTCTTAGGGTCGTAGGCTCTGACCACTTACCAGTTGAGACTAAGCTTTGCCTTGAAAGAGGAGCCTTGGAAAGGAATAAAAAAGGTGATAGTCCTACTAGGAGGGTTTTACAAAGGATCTTTGTTTTTCAGGGAAGTTTTTAAAGAGTGAATGGAGTAAAGAGGAGCTGGAGTGATGAAAGAGGAGTTTTTGAGGCATGAAATAATTGAGAAAGTTAAGAGTCTGCATGATGAAACAAGAGACCATAAGATGAAATTTTGGAAGATTTGGGTTTTGTGATTTATGAGTGTGCTCGTGTGTCAGAGAAACCAAATATAAAAAGGAAAAATAGTTTTTTTGATGATGAATGCATTTCCTTTAAAAAGGAGGAGTTGGAGGAGTTATTAGATTTGGTAAATGTTTGCTCTATAGAGGAAGAAAGGCAGGGCTTGTTTTTTACGGTTTAAGGAAAGGAGAAGGGAATATAATAGGCTAAAACGGAGGAAAAAAAAAACGAGAGAAAAATTAGAGAGGAACAGAAAGAGATATAGAAGGCTTATATGGTAGGGGATACAAAGCAATTTTGGTCAGGAATAAGGCAGGAGAATGGACAAGGAAAAGGCCAATTACAAATCCCTGAAGCTGATACTTGGCCTAGTTTTCTTGAGAGTTATAGATGAAGATTCTAGTGGCCTTGATAGTGATGAATCAAGGGTTGCTCCGCAGTTTCCGATGAAAAAAAAGATTATGAGTTAGTGAAGGAGGTAACCTCAGATGAAAATAAGGACAGTAGTTAAGAAGATGAAGGTGAGGATCAGGGCCAGGAATAGATGGTATACCAGCAGTTTTGTTAAGAGGTTTCTTGATGTTTTTTTGCTAGTTTTAGTGAATATTTTTAAAGAATTATAAGTAGTGGTGTATGGCCGTCCCTATGGAAAGTATCGATTATGGTACCTCTATTTAAGAAAGGTCGTCCTAGTGATCATGATAGCTATAGGTTGATAGCATTAGCGCCTGCACTTAGTAAAATTTTAGAAAAGATTTCGGACAATCGGTTGAATGAATGGTTGGAGGTTATAGGGTAATTAAAGAGGAGCAGGGGGGTTTCAGGAAAGGGTATAGTACGTTGGATAGAGCATTTGTGCTAAGTGCACTGATAGAGAAGTATGGATCAGGTAGAAAAAAGCTGTATGTTGCGTTTTTAGACTTAAGAAAGGCATTCGACAATGTAGATAGAGCTCTCCTTGAAAAAGTATTTAAGAGATGTAGGTCTACCTTTAAGTTTTATTCGTTTATTTGTTGGTATGTATTCTGGGGACTAAGTCTATGGTCAGGGTTGCATGTTTGGGATTTTCCAGGTTATTTGACCTTAAGAATGGAGTGAAGCAGGGCAGCATCATGTCCCCGAGACTGTTCAGTTTGTTTTTGAATGATACGGTGTTTCTGGAAAAAAAATGGGCTCCGAAGCTGTGTCTTGGAAAAGTTAATTTTTCGGTGTTATTATTTGCAGATGACACTGCATTGGTGGCGAAGTCGGCAAGGGAGCTTCAGATGTTACTGGGTTTAATTGAGGAGTGCTTACAAATGAAAAAGTTACAGCTGAACGTTATGAAAACTAAAGTGGTTGTTTCAGTAAAAGGAATGAAAAAATAGATAATATATTTGTATTTGGAGGACAACAATTAGAAGTAGTTGAAAAAATAAAGTATCTTGGTTATATCTTCCAAAGTAATGGTGGATGGAGTTCTCATATTAAAGAAGTGTTAAATAGGGGAAGAGCTGCAACATTTTCACTTTTCAGGAATAAAATTAGTGGAATGAAGAATTTGTCTTTGCATAAGAGGGTGTTTTTTTATCTAAGATTATGCCGATTCTCCATTACGGGGCAGAGATCTGGGGGACATGAGAACGCTGCCCAGTTAGAAAGCGTTCAGCTAGGTTATTTTAAGAGATTGTACGGGTTGCATAGAATGACCCATACCCAGTTTCTTAAAGGAGACCTTGGACTGTGGTCTCTTAAAAGTTATAGGACAGTCCAAATGATAAAATTTTGGCTAAGGGTTGTACAGTTACCAGTGATAGGTTACTGAAGGCTGCATATGATGAGTTACTTCAGCTAAATAGGAAAAGATCTTGGCCTTTTAAAGTTAAAGAGGTATTGGATAAGATAGGTTTTTCTTTCGCATGGAATGATGGCCTTGGACCAACTAGTCAACAATTACAGTTGGACAAGGAAATTAAGCGGGTGCTGGAGGACCAGACGATATAGAAATGGGGTGAGGAGATTAAGAATTCGGAAACTTTAAGGTATTATAATGAGGTTAAGATAATTTATGGTCAGGAATTTTACTTTAAGTTAAATTTACCGTCTAGATACCTTACATATTGGATGCAGCTACAATCTAATTGCCTTCCGATTCGTTCGAGATTGAAAGTTTTTGAGAGGAGGAAACAGTGTCCCGGACGGGTTTTGCTTGCCCTCTTTGCCAAGAAGAGGAGGAGAATTTGGAGCATTGTCTGAGTCGTTGTCGAGGTCTTTTCGGGGTAAGGGAAAATTTATTTGGGAATGATGGAGTGCTGCTTCCTGATGCCTTGAAAAGCACGTCGTCACAATTTATTTGTCTAGTGGGAAGATATCTTGATGAGTATTTGCAAAAAGAAGAGAGTAGTTTTTATTTTATTTTTTTTTTCTTTATTATTGTGACGAGTGCTGTAATTTGTTAATCTTGTATGTTATTTGTGTACATGGCCACATTTTGGCTTGAAATACACGTTATCTTATCTTATCGTATGCTGTTTAATAGACATAGTTAAGATGAAGTCAATGTTTATATCTAGGACCGCGTTTTTCAGGAGCGTAACTCGAGCCTGGAAGGAATTGGAGAGAGCTCAGCCCCCAGCAGTGTAGTTATTTGAAACCGAATTAGCTGACGGTATTAGTATAGCATTCACGTTCATGAAGTAGCCTTGGGGAATGCAAGTAGCTCATCTGCCCATATTAGGATGTATCCAGTTAATACACTACACTTGTCAAAAAGCTCGTGGTGGCGAACGGTAAGTAAGGAGCGACTAGACGGAATAGTAACCGACACTCCAAAAGACAAAATTTTAACTGCAAGAGCTACAAAAAAAAAAAATAAAAAAATATGGTGATTCCAAATATATAAGATTTCTTAAATTTAATGTACCCATAAAAAGCAACAAGCCTTATAAAATTTGTCTGTCTTCGTAAAAGAGGTGATACATCCCCTTAAAGTGAAAGGATCTTTATGAAAACTGAATCATCAGATTCAGCGTATCAGAGAACCCTACTACAGTTTTCAAGCTCCCATTCGGAAAAAATGTGGAATTTTGTGTTTTTGCCAGAACAAAATATCAAAGATGTATGGTTATTTTTTGTTGTTCTTTTCAAGGTGATCACATCAAACCAATGTTCGTAGAAGGTCAGAATAGGGCTCATTTGAACCGAGATAAAAAGTTTTAGTACCCTTTTAAGTGAAAAAAATGGAGAGCGACTAATTTGTCTAGCCCCCTCCTCTCCCACGCCCTTATCACCAAATTCGTTTCTGATCAATATTTTGAGATAGCCATTTTTTTCAGCATAGTTGAAAGTCCATTAACTAGTAGAACTGGGACCTTTATTTAATATTTTTTTTTGGTTCACGAGAAATATTTCAATTCTGTTCTGAAAGAGACACGAGCCGAATAATCCCATTCGGTCGAACCACAAGCAATGCTTATTCCATATCAAGACGTTTTCCAATCAAGGCATTGATCACTGCAATGTGTTAAGAAACCAAAAGAAAATTTACCAAAAAAAACTACATAGATTCTAGGCATCTGCAAAAATACTTAGAAGAATGTTAAAGCGGAAATTTTTTTTTTTTAATTTATGGACGGGAGAAACAAATGTCAAATGTCAAAGAAACAAATGTCAAAGAAACAAATGTCTGACCTGAAAGAAAAGTGAACCAGTTTTTTACTTATACGAAGACGATTTCTCTTAATACAAATACATCAAGCATTGCAATGAGAAACTAGATTAAAAAGAGACATTTTATTATAGAAAAAAACACATACAATGTTCTAAATTCTATAAGGATAAAACATATTATTAAGAGTAATTAAAGATCCAAGTCAAGGTCAATATTTATTAATTCCCAAGATCTGTTCCACTTCCGCCCGTTTTTGCTGTATTTTTGAATAAAAGTATCTGCAAATGGCTTCAGATGTCCAACTTTGCTCATAGAAATCAGCATGTCTCTCCTCCTCTGGATTGCCACTTACGTCCGTCATAGTCTAAATGCAAAGAAAGCAAAGATTCATCAAAAGATTCAGAGTTGTCAATGTATATCGTTGCTTTTACAAAGATACGCTCCGAAATGGAACAAACGGTCGCGATTGAGGATTTTTTTTTTTTTTCAATTGTTGTTTTCTTAGTTGTAAGACGTTATTGCGTTAAAAGTGGCGAATATACTTTACTGATAACTTGATTTTGAAACAAATTATTCGGCATATTTACCCTATAATTATATTTATACAGCAAAATGCGCTCAATATAATTTTGAAAGGTCATGAGTTATTCTTATGCTGGAATAATTCCTATGTAATTCGCTTCAGTTCATTAAATGAAATTTCTCCATCCAAAGATATTATCGAAGACTAGAAAGATTCATCAGTTAGAGGCTTTTTTATTCAAAAGTGAACCAACTATTGCAAATTGGTAAATTTATACATTTTCATCCAATCTAGTAGAAAATTCGAATACGAAACTCTATGCCCTTTTTATATGCCTTTTCCAAAGATGATTATCACTTCCAGGGCAAATTCTCTTTTGAGCCCATAATAGGACCCCAAAAGGTAACTCATTACCTTTGTCTATAGTTGTAAAGACTATGATGTAAAGTTTAAAAAATAGTTACAAAAATAATTAGTAATAAAAAGTATTATTATTATAATTAGTAATAGATTTTAAATAAGCCCTTAAACAACTCTCTATGACACTTTATAGCGTCCAAAGAAAAAAAAGAGGTTAAAGGTCCAATAACAAAAAACGTTAATTTTGCAAAGGCGCTAATTCTAATTTAAGGTCATTCAAAATTTTTAAGGGGTTGATTGATGAAATTGAAGCAATGATAAATGTGATTAGAAAAACTAGTGAAAGTGAGAAACGCAACACCTAAGAAAAAGGCATGGAACAAACGACAGCGACAATCACATTGAACTGTAAACGGAATTTTGAATGGTGCTCAATGGTTGGAAACTGCAAAAGATTTATTAATTTAAACTCCCCGAGCAAAAGGGGTGGGAAAACTTTCTGAGGTAAAGATGAACCAAAATGGACAATGAAATCTACGGAACCACAGAGAAAAAGAAAATCACAGAGAAAAGTAGAAGAAAATGTAAAGAAAAAAATCACAAAGAAAAAAAAAGAAGTGGAACAAAAAGAAAAAGAAGAGAGAAAAAGTGGACAAATCAATGCTAACCAATCAATGCAAAAACGTGATTCTCCTTGTTGTTCAAGTTGAGGGCTCTAAGGTTCCTGTTTAGAGTGTTCAATAATGGTGATTTCAGAGCTGTACTTTCTGTTTTATTATGATGCCGTTTTCAAGGGGTTTTAAGCTCTTTTTAGAAATTCCTGCAAATTTGTTTTCAAAATAACATTTTACTATTAAAAATAATTTAAATAGTATTGCCATTCCTGAACCAGCTATAAATGGCGATTTTTTCTCAATAAATTTTTTTAGACATGCATTTTTAAACTTTTGGTTACTATGGGCTGTTTTGAGCTCCTATAAGGGTTCAAAAAAAAATTTGCGCCAGAGAAATCGCAAAAATCAAAGAAGGCAGTGTCCTGAGTCCAAACCCGGGAAGTTTAGGGTCGGCATGGAGACCATAACCTATAGCAACACCAAAGCCACCGCAAGAAAATGAAGGAGTTAGAGGCATTAGCGCACTCTTACCATCAGCTGCGGTAAACATGGTACTGGAAAGTGCTAAGATAAATGCTAAGAAAGGAGGTGGAGCTAAAAAAAACCCGAACCCAACAAAAGAAGCGGCAGAGAAAGTGGGCCAGCGACCAAAGAAGCAGAGAAACACGGCAATTCAGAAGCAGGAGCAAGCAAACAAGTAGCAGAAAACCGAAAGAGGAGTTTGAGACCACCAACCAAGACCCAACAAGACCAAGTAAAAGAAGGAGCAACAAACCAAAATGTACCGTCACCGAAGAAAACCCTTAGTCAGTCACCGAAGAGAACCCTTAGTCAGGCATCTCTTGGTAGCAAGGGGAGTAACCAATCAAAGGAGAGAAAAAACGGAAGGAAAAGGTATCGGAAAGGAAACAGGAAATGGAGGGAAAAAGAGGATATAGGTGAAAAGGAAGAAAAGTTTTTTTCTTTTTTTTAAGTAATTAAATGCGGATAGCTACATTAAACGTGAATGGAGCAAAACAAGCAAAAAGACAGAGTTTCATTTCAGAATTTGTGACAAAACAGAATATAGATGTAGCGTGTCTACAAGAAGTTGAGTCGAAAAAGTTTAAAGCCCCGACAGGTTACCAGTATGTTTATGGAGGGCTCGAGCCAGACGTTGGTTCCTTTTAAAAGAAAGTGTACAGTGTGATCAAGGAAGCATGAGTTTTGAAGATGATGGAAGCATTTGTAGTTTGCGTTGTGGGTCATTAGTGATAGTAAACGTCCACCTACCGTCAGGAACGGGTAACTTCACACAACAGGAGAGTGCCATTCGTGAAAAATTGCAAAGGTTCCTTTGTGAAGAAAATTTGATAATGTTGGGGGATTTTAATTGTATAGTGTCCGAAGCGGATGCCTTAGGAAGGAATGGAAAAGTAGCAAGAAGAAGATGCAGTGAAGGTTTAAAGGCGGTGATAAGTGTTTGGAATTTGAAAGATGTGTGGGTTCATTTTGGGAAAGGATCTGGATTCACCCGAATGGATAACCGAGGATCAAGCAGAATAGACCAGATTTATGTGAAGCAAAATCTGTTAACGGAAGTGATTAGTGTACAGAACGAACTCGTATCTTTCTCTGACCACACTGCTCTGGTAATGGATATGGGAACCAACACAAACCGAGAAAAACTTATAAAGAACAATTGGAAAACTGAATCCTTCAACACTAAAGGGCCCACTGAAAGAGCAGCTGAGAGCCAGTATTCGAACTTGGATGCATGATTTTACAGATGGAACAGAGCCAGTGTAATTTTGGAAAGTCCTAAAGCAAAAAGTAAAAGCACATGTACAACTGGGAAAAAAGAATCAAGAAGGGAGAGTAAAGCACATAAAAGACATCTTTAGAGTATTAAACCAACTGAAGGAAGAGATTGACGAGGGGACGGAGGTGTGGTACGAGTTTAAAGAGGTCAAAGATGAAATACGAAAGATTGAAGAAGAAGAATTTGAGATTTGGAAATTGAAAAATAGATTGGGTGAAGAAGAGAGAATGCAGAAAAAGTAAATCTAGCAATGAAAATTAAGGCAAAAAAGAAAAGAGAAAATAATAGAATTAGGGGATTAAGAAATTAGCAGGGAGAATTTGTGGAAAATGAAGAGGAGATACAAAAAATAGTGGAAGATTTTTATAAGCAAATTTACACATTGCCAGATCAAGAACAAGATTGCAGAATGGATTCCTTGGCAGATTTTGAACCAGCTAGGAAGGTAAAGACCGAAGAGAATGAGCTGATACTTCAGGAGGTAACCCGGCTGGAAACTGAAAAAAATAATAAGAGGAATGAAAAATGGCAAGTCACCTGGGGTGGATGGACTTGGATACGAATTTTATAAAGATTTTTTTCCAGAAATCGGGGATCTCTTTACTTTGGTGGTGAGAAGCTATGTTGAACAAGGATATCTAGAGGATGATGTGGGCATGATATCTCTCCTTTTTAAAGGAGATAGAATGGACCTTCAAAACTGGAGGCCTATATCTGTTTCAAACACTGACTACAGAATAACGTCCAAATTTTTTACTAAGAGAATGGAGAAGGTGGTGCCTAGAATCCTGGGAGGATATCAGTTTGGTGGTATTCGAGGAAAGAAGGCCCAGCATATTCTCAACGTGCTGCATGACTTGTTGGTACGCAGACGACGAAATGGTAAAAAAGTAAGGCGTTTTCCGTAATTGGCTTTCCTACTGTGTATGGATGTTGTCAAAGCGTATGACTCGGTTATAAGGTCGATATTGAGGACACTGATGAAGGAAAATTTTGGATTTGATCAACGGTTTGTAAAGTGGTAGGAAAATTTAAATAAGAGCCCGATGGCGATTGTGAACATAAATGGTTACACTAGTGGAAGGCTGAAGCTTGAAAGGGCAGTGCGACAAGGGGATCCGAGTGCCCCTTTTTTAGTCGAACTTTATATAGATCCACTTTCAAGTATGTTGAACGGCGGATACAGGGGATTGCCATTACGACGAATATCTCCTTGAAATCACTGGATTTTGTAGACGATGGGGCCTTCCTTCCTGGGAGTATGGCTGATTTAATGGAAGTGGTGAGAGGACTAATGTGGTATGAGGAGCATTTCTTGGTAAAAAATACACAGAAAAAAGAGCCAGTTGCTAAACATAGGTGAGCGTGCACGGTTAGATGATAGCGTCTGGGTCGAGGAGGCTCAGTCAGTGAAAGTATTGGGTGCACTTTTTGAAAGAACGGTGAATGTGGAAAATTTGTGGGAAGAGCGTGTGCAAACGATTGAGGGGTTGCTGGTAGCCCATCAAAGAACACACTTCGTGTCAATGTTTGAGAGAGCAGTGCATGTATGTAAACATGTATGCTCTCCCACTGCTGTTTTTCTGTGGCACCGGCTTTTAATCCTGAAGAAAAGTATGCTAAAAAGGTAGAAAGGAGCATTTGGCGTTTTGTTTGGAGGGGAAAGATGGAAAAGCTAAGTATGAAAATGTTGTATGTGCTCCGAGAAGAGGGGGGTCTTAATGTTATAAATTTCCGAAAGATGTGTAAGTCTCTGAGAATTAGAAACGTCTGTGAGATGATCTGTAGTAAATGGATCGACGGTAAAATAATAAGAGGATGGGCCTTACCAGTGATAAATACTGAGGAGGATAAACTAGCAAAACAAAATGATCAGGGATGTGCCAGAGAAACTCCATGAAGTAATATGGAGTATTCGAGAAATGAAAAACCAAGGCTTGCTGAGTGATCAGGTGAAAAATGCCGAAAGGAAAAAGATAGTGAATGGATATTTAGGGAAGAAGAAGTGGGTTTTCACGTGAAAACAAAACCACCATTTGTGAATTTTAAGCTATCGTTTGAGAAAATGCATAGTGTACCGTACAGTCAGTTTATAAAGGAATTTATGTTTCTGTTTATTCATGAGATACTGCCGCTTCAAGATCGAGTGAGTCGTTTTACCCAAGATGAAGGTCCAAAGTGCAAGCTTTGCGACGAAATAGTGATAAATGGCCTGAAGCACGAATTTTTTCAATTGTAAATAAAATGAAGGAATTGTAGATAAGTGTTTTAGTACCTGAAGAGATCGTGGAGTAATTTGGAATACGGAGGAAGATAAGATAGGCTTGATTAAACTGAATGTAGAAATTCCTGGAAATGAGAGGAGAGAGCGAGCTGTGGTGTTGACTATGATGAAACTATGTGAATATGTATGGAAAAAGAAGGAAGAAGAGAGAAAAGGGATTGAGTTAAGAAGGTTTGGTTATGATTGCAGGAGAATGATAGCGCGTTCAAGTCAAACTGAAAGGTGGAAAGAACGAGTGGATATTGAGTGGATGGAGTAGTTGGTTGGAGAGTTTATTGGAAAGGTGTAGGTTATGTTTGAGGAGATATGTTGTGAGTGTGTGTTTCAGTGTAAGTAGAAATGGGTAAAGCAGCGTTGCCAGTTTTATAATTTTGTTTTTGTTCTGTTTTTGGAGTTAAATAGTAGCCGAAGTATAGTTAAAAGGGAAAACTTAAAAGATAAAGTTGAAAAGTGGTATCATTATAACTTTCTTTGAGGTCTTTGTAACTTATAAATGTGTTGGTGTATTTTTTTTGTAAAAGAAAGTTATACTGATAGATAATTTGGTTTATTTGTTTTATTATTATTAATTTAATTAGTTTATTTTAAATTTCTTTATTATTATTATTTGTTTTTATAGGAGACACGTAAGGTCACCATCCGGAAGAGTTTAGAGTATGGTAAAAAATAGCCACCGTATGAAGGGCTTCCTCTTGGGAGAGGACGCCCTTTTCCACGGAAAATGACAAATTTTTGTCTTTTTTTGGAAGGTTTTTGGTAGTATATGGTGACTTGAAGTGTGTCCAGTTCGGCTACTATTTAATAAAAAAAAGAGTAGGTGACGTCTAAAGTTAAAATTAGATGTATTTTGAATTTAAAATTTGTCTTCACTGAGAGGAGAGGAGGTGGGTTTAATTGGAAAAAAAAAGCGCTAGTAGCGATTATTACATTTGGGAAGAGCAATGCAGCAAAAAGGCATAAAGCAATGCATTTACTTTCCTCCTAGCTAAATTATATGAAAAAGTATAAATTTATCTATAGCCTCCCGTCTCTCTTACGTCTAAAGGTAGCTGATATTTTCAAAAGCTTTGGAATAATTACCAAAAACTATTGGCTAAGCTGTACTCAAAAGGAAGGATCAGCAGAGCAATTTATGTTCAATCAATTACCAATAGATCGTCCTAATTTACATTATCCTCCTGGCCCTCCCTTTTAGAGTAGCTTAAAAACCAATTTTTGGTATTTACATCAAACGCTTGAAAATGTCAGATAGGACCTTAAGGCGTTTGGGATTTGTGTTTGTGTGTGTTCGACTCCGTTCCTACACTGAAATCTCTATTCCTTCTATATTATGGTAGTTTTGTTAATTTCGATATATTAAACCTACCCCCATTCCTCCATCAGTCACTATCTTATGGCCTAATTTCGTTTGAAGGGAATTAGTTTTGTACTTGCTTGAAAGAAGATTTAGAGTATGCGGGGTAAATACTTTATTTTCTGATAAAAACCTGTTCGACCTTGTGAGTGATTTCCCAACGGACATTTATTTGAAATTCTTTTTTAGTTTTATAGTCGAATTATCTTTTACTGGCTTTTATTGACAGTTACTAATTCCCTTGGAGATATTCTTCTTTACTCACTATTGCCAGCGCGTGGTTGCCGACGGGTGATTTGTTTTAGGGGAATTTCAAAATTCAGCCAAACAGCTGGTCAATTCAACACGCCGCATTCTCTTTGTGAGCTGTATTTTCCCTACGCAGACCACAGATCACGAATCCGAATCAAACTGACCCAGCTCTAAATAGGTACACAGGATGGCTGGCCTCCGCCCACCATTGCACTTCCTGGCTGAAGAACCATGAAACTGAGATCAGCACTGCCGGTAGGAACTATAATGTCCAATGCCGTATTCTTTACCTTTTTTGCAACACAACAAAACAAAAAAAACACACAGAGGAGCTCTCATTTCGTTACGCGAATTCCTCCTCTCCCCCCCCCCCAGAAGGGGTCAAAACAGTATCTATCGTCTTTTGTTCCGTACTTTGTGAAGCACAATGATGAGCTTGTCGAAAATGCTTTTTAAAGTTTTGAAGCTCATTTTTATTATCTATTTCATTTTACTGCGTGTTAATACTATTTCTGATTCATATTTTAAATATAAAAAAGAGGACGTTTAATACTGTTAAAGTTTTACGAATAATGAGGAACTTCATGTACCAGTGATTTTGTTATGCCATTACTAAAATTAAACATAGTTTAATCTTTCTAACAAATAGATGAGTCATTCTTATTTTAATATGGTTTTATATCTATGGTAGACATACAAAATATGGTACTGACTTTTGCTTGTGAGAACTTTTCATAAATTTTGAACAGTATTTTCTTCGTCAAAGTTTGAACCATATTTCAGAAAGCATTAGCTCAGTCAAGAGCCTGCAAGCATACTCCTATTCGAACAACCAAGAATCAAATTATTGTAAAAAATGATAAGCTACAATATGAAACTGAGAGAATAGGATACATAGAGGCCTAGTGCCAAGACGAACAGTCTCCTTTCTATCACAAGAAACTCAATGCATCTATAATACCCTACATAATGGCTATTGCAGGTATTTTAAATCCTATAGGATTCATTATTTATAAAAAAAAAAAAAAAAAAAAAAAAAAAAAAAAAAAAAAAAAAAAAAAAAAAAATCGGACCTAACAAGAAGGGTGTTAATTGTCGTTTTTATTTGCTTTAGGAGCACATATGTGAAACTTATACCGAATCTTTAAAATCACAATCAAAAAGAAATTTACATATCATCAATTTCATAGTATCACAAATTTACATCAAACATTACAAATCGAATTATCAGCTACAATATGATAAGAGAATATACCCCCCCCCCCCACATACATGGGTTTTAATCATACGGAAATTTTAATTGTTTACTTTTTTCTTATTTCGATCTTCCCAGTTCTTCGATGGTTTTGGAGCCTTTTTTTTTTTAATTCCATAAATTCGTTTTTGTCATTGCTTTGAAGTTTGACAAGGATAATAGCAACCATTTCTGAATAATCGTTATATGGATATTCTTTTAAATTTGAAAATTTTTCAAATGTAAACAGTTTTTTTTTTTTTTTTAATTCAGTTACTATTAGCTGTCAAAAGCCGGCAAGCACATTCTTATTCGAACAACCAGGAATCAAATTATGGTACTTGCATGATATACCCCCTGTCCAATATTCTTCTAATATGTTACTCTGACGCTCAATCCTAATGAAATATATCAAAGTAAGATAAAAATATAATACTTTAGAAACAAATTTGGGCATGCCTAATGTGTTAGGTGCAATTATTCTGCATATTATATGTTTCTGCATATTTTATTCTGCATATTATATGTAGTAAGAATTGTTTCCTAATTTCACACTGTCCTAATACTTTACACACACACCCCCCTCTTAATGTGCAAATATATAGCCCAAATCATATATTTTCCATCAATTCTGTCACTTCTCTCTGTCTTGTCACACGCTAAGCTGAAAGAAAATAACAAAAAAAAAAACCGTCCTATAATACGCCAATGAATTAACAACTTGAGTGGTAGGGGGTTTATCATAGAAGTACGCAAATTATTATTAGAATTGATTAGCTACAATATAAAAATGAACAATCTTACCTTGAGATCTCTAGACTTGTGACATGAGCCACTTGTATATAAACTGTTGTGGATCTTTGGAGAAGCTCAAGAAGAATTCTCTTGATGTTTTCAACTGATTTATAGAATCAACAGTCTCGTGAATCTTATTATCCAGGTTCTAAAAAAAAAAAAACAAAAAAAAAAAAAAAAACGAGGCATTTAATCAATAAATTTAATAACAGGAAACACAAAATTATCAGAGGAAATAATCCTTATAGGACGCTGACTTGTTTGTCTTTTAGAGACAGGAATAGATTGAGATAAAGAAAATGGTCATAATCCTAACTTATATAAAAATCAAAAGTCTACCTTATAGATTTAACTTGCTTTCAATATCCTAATTTTTTTAAGATCCCCCTGACTTCCGAAAAAGAAAATCGGTTCTCTGAAATATCCCTGAAAATCAACGTTCTTAAATAAATGAACGCGAGCACAAAATAAAGAGTCGTCAATTTTAGAGGAGATTCCAGAAAAAGCAATTGTCTTTTGCCGGATTTCAGGAAAACCTAAAAAAAACACTCGGGGATAATGTAAACACTGTCTTTTATCAAATGTTCAAGAAAATGAGCTAAATTTAGTAATGAGAATGATTATTTTATTATCTTTCTTTGTGGTCCAAGTGGACGGGAATAAACTAGATATCTACGATTTAGCCTCTCAAAACACAAAGATCCGCGCCAAAAAAGTTGTAACTCCGTGAATAAGCCTACATCCTTTTAAAATTTAGTAATATCAAACCTATAGGAATTTAATTATACTTTACAGACGCCAATATTATGCAGCCCCTCTCTCTCTCTCTCTTTTAGCACTTACTACTTCGAATTTTTGTTGTTGCTGATTTCTGCATCCCTTTGCTTCATTTGCTTTTATTGACTAATGTTTTTTTTATTAGTGACGTTCTTATTTTAAAGCTACTGTATTAAAAGGACCAAACCCCGCTAACCGACTTTCTGTCACTTCCCTTCACATACTAAGATCGGCAAATTAGGCCTTCTGCCCTCACACATAGCCCTTGTTTTTTTCAGGCGGGGACTGGGACCTCCCTTCACTAGGCTGAGATCAGCCCCCACAAAACCTCCCCTTGTTTGGGTTTCGTCATTGGAAAAATACTTTTTTTTTTCGAACTTTCTTTGCCTTTTCTACTCAGGACACTAGCTGAGTTTCTTCTAGTCTTTCCCCTACTAGCATCGTTCAATCATACCCTTAAAAGCCAAGTTTTAAATAATCATGATCTTACTTCGTATTAAAATTCTGTTTCCTGTGAAGGATTGCAATTTAATGTATATGTTTGTCAGTTTTCTGACTATTCATAATTTGTGTTTAACCTTTTTTTTGTTTCACTGTGTTTTGTGTGTGTTTTGTTTACTGTATTCTTTATTTTTTGTTTAATTGTGATCAACTTTCGGCAAAAAAAATTCACTGCCCATTCTTCAAACTAAACAAGATTTGACCATTTCAGTATAAAAACAGAGCAGAGAATGAGAAGGAAAAAAATATAGAGCGACAAAAAGGAAAACCAAACAAAACTTAGACAAAGAGAAGAAAGCAAAACATATTTTTATATTTTGTAGAGAGCCAATTGCAAAATAGACACAATGCAGTTTAACCCTACACTGAGGATAGGGTTGTAAGTTATTTTATGAGGGCAAATACGGATTTTATTGAATGGGTGGTCATATGGGGCTCATTAGATTTGAAATTGGAAGTTACAGTACCCTTTTTAAGAGCATAAGTGATATGAGAGCAAACAGCCTCCCCCCTCATGCAAGCTCAGCATTTGCTTTACCACCTCCAATCAAAATTTGGAGATAACAATTCTATCCATTGTAGTTGAAGGTTTCGGAAATTATGTCTGTGAGGAAGAGACCCCCCCCCCTACAGCTCTCAGGGAAAGGGTTTAATTCATGCCCTTGGGGCATATAAGGTTCTTATAAAAGGGGTGGTTGTATATGCTTTGGAGGGAACTCATTGGATTCGTAATCATAATTTCTAGTGCCCTTTTTAAGAGTCAAAGTAATCAGAGCGCAGCGTCAAAGTAAGAGTTAAAGTAATCTCCTCTCGTTATTGTTTGTTAGCATAATATTTATTCAAAAAATAAATCCTATAAATCTCTTTGACAAAAAAGAAGAAAAAATAAGAGCATAAGAGAAAACATAAACAAAAAGAAAAAAAAAATCGCGAAGGACAAATATCAACGAGGTAAATTGTCAGCCAGCAAAACAAAGCGGAGAAAATGAAAGCACAAATTCAGTAAGGATCCCAACGGAGCCGTCTTCAATGCTAAGAGAATACAAAGAAAAACAAATCAGACTAAATTTAAAATAAATAGTAGAAGAGACAACTCCTAAAATCAATAAAAAGCTAGAAATATTAATTGAAATATACTTATAAAATACCACTAATGACAACTCACTGCAGCACCAGTCACCAGGTCCCTGAGGCCAACACAGCTGCGTTCCTCCTCCATTTCAACCTATTCAAAGCCTCCCTCTTTATACCCTCCCAAGAAGTTCCTGTTTCCCTTAAAACTTTCCTTAAGACATCCTCCAACCTCATTCGGGGACAATCCGCTTTTCATTTGGCCCAAGACGGTTGGATGACAAGGACCATCTTTGGCAATCTTTCATCCTTCACCTGCAGAACGTATCCTAGCCATCTCAATCTTTCTCTCATTATATCCCTAGAAATCTGGATTGAACCCTCTAAGGCTAAAAACTCCTTAGTCCTAAAAACTCTAAGAAATTTTTTTTCTTATTAAAAAATAAACCGTCAAAACGAACCAAAAAAGTAGGAAATAGTTTTTTATCGAAAATCTATGAATATAAGTGAAAACGAGAAACACAAAACCAATTGGGCTTTACAAAACAGATATCAAATTGATTAAGTCAGAAATGACCAAGTAAAAACAAGTTTTTAAGTTGAGGCAAACGATTTAGAATGATCGATCTAAGTGAAGCCAAATGCGTTTCGGACCCATTAGTTTTCGCTCATTTTCGGAGATTCTTGACAAAAAAATAGTTTTCTATTTCTAAATTTCTAAAACGAACTAAAAAAAAATTGTAATTATTTTCGACTTAAAGTTTTCTTAAGACTAAATATACAAATCTTTAGTCTTCTCTAAGGCTAAAAACTCCCTAGTCTCCTCTAAATTTTTTTTTGTCTTATCTAAGATTCGAACTTAAGTTACCCCAGCCGCATGTAAATGCTATTACTACAACGATATCAAATCTTTAACATTAGTGTTTGATTGAAAATGGCTCACAAATTTAACACATTTATTTGACAAAAGTACAAAAAATATACAAGTCGGTGAGTTGAGAAAAACGAGTTAACAAAATAAGTGAGATTAGTATTACTGGATTAAGAACATTTAACCCCAATTTCTATAATGCATTACCGTAGTGGAAGCAATATCAATAATGTCTTTGGTAACTGGTAAACCTAAAAAAAAAAAAAAAAAAAAAAAAAAAAAAAAAAAAAAAAAAAAAAAAAAAAAAAACCCGAGTTGACGAGGCATAAACCTTTTTCAGACTTATCTGATTGGAGAAATTTCCTTAGAGTGAATGTTGTGTAATTATAAGAGACTACCAGTAGTTCGTCTCATCCGGCAATATAGAAACAATACGACTTCCCCCGCGAATATAAATACCTGTATTTCCTGCATACTGGCGGTAGACAGGAGAAAACTGTTCATTTGAGTCTTTAGAGTATCATCCACTTCCACGTCAATGTCATAACATGAAGTCTTCTTCAGCTCTGTCCCGTCAACACTTTAAAATGAAATAGAATAAATTAAACCCTGTTGATAGCAATAAATACAAAAAGGGTGCAGTTTCACTACAGAAAAGCCAATCGAAACAATGTCAAAAATACCTAAACTAGGCCTTTTAAAATTAGAGATTGATGGTAGTCACTCAATTCCCAACTTTGAATTAAGCCGGTTTCATTCTGTTTATCAATTTTAAAACATAAAGGCTGATTATTTAATTCCAGAAAGTTTACTCTTAGGACAGGCACATGTTTAAAATTTTTTCGTGGCTGGGGGGTGGGGGTGTGGGAATAATAATAATAAAAAAAAAACAAATCTTATTTCATATATTGAATAAGAAGTCCCATCAAATTCGTAAAATTTTGGTATTTCGGGGGGAAGGGGAGTGAGCGGGCCCCGACATCCCAGTTCTGAGTACATTCCAGATTTTCCATATATTTTAGGAACAATTTTGAAATATTAACAAGTGCGTGTCCAAGGGTTTAAACTCAAGTTTTAGCCTTTTTTAAAACTTAATATTTTTAGAAAATCGAATCGAATCCACAAACTCTGACATTCAAATTTAAAAAAGGAAAATTCAAACATTTACTAAAGCTTTAAAGCGTCGGAGAATGTAATGCAAATGATTTACACTGCTTACAAGTAAATATGGTCAAATACTGTTTCGATATGTCCAGGCACTTATTTAGTTACTTATAACATTAGAAGTCCTTTGTTTCCACCGGTTCCTCTAGAGACACACAAGGAGATGCCAACAACTCCTCTTAGCTGCCTCTCGACGAAATCGTCCCACTGAGGCTGAAAGAAGGGTGAGGATGGTTCACAAATAGCTGTGATATTTTACGGGCCACCTCTACGATGGGATCTCTACGGTTGTCAAAGCAGGGCTGCATTTAGGACTCAGCAGCAATCCATTTCTAGAGCATGTTTCTAAGAGCAAGTTTCAAGAGTTTCTAAGATGTTCAACTGGATGGTTTTGGTCATATGGAATCTAGTACATGGGTCGTTGAACAATAAAAACTTGTTGAATTTTTATATAAGAAGTTAAATGAGCTTTCATCG
The DNA here is from genome assembly GCA_027921565.1 of Artemia sinica. Taxonomy (NCBI): domain Eukaryota; kingdom Metazoa; phylum Arthropoda; class Branchiopoda; order Anostraca; family Artemiidae; genus Artemia; species Artemia sinica. Next base: position 19,346,627 of record CM051256.1, on the reverse strand, counting down.
AAGCTCAAGGAATATTTTGTTTCATAAGAGACTGACAAAGATGCAGTAATGGTTCAATTTAGGCTTTTAACTTGAATACAACATCAAAATATTGAACTCATGGCTTGCATCTAGCTGTTTCCTATGTTCTTTATGGCAAAACTGTGAACTTCTACTGAATTACAAACGACCAAAGATGACACTGAAGAAAATTTCGATCTCGCTTTCAATGTGAATCAGTGTACGAAGACAGTAAGCAAATGACCTATCAAACAAAAGGATGACCTCAAAGATACAAATCCAATAGTTCGAAGAGAATTTTTTGAGTCTTTCATAAACATCCTGTGAAGAATGGTAAGCTTTAAGAGAATGTTAGACCAGTGTCCCCTTAAGGGTTTTAGCACTGCTTAAGCGTGTTAGCACGCTTGATGACAGTATTTATTTGTTACAGCAAATCACCTTGTTTTGCCAGTCGTTTCAGCAATCGCAATATTTAGCAGCTTTAACCAACTGATCAACTCAACCAACAAAGTCAATTGACATAAAATCTACCTTACAATGAATACAAAGAAGCAAGCCAAAACTCAGAAGAACCTGTGATTGAACCCACGAACACAGAACACCTAATAGTTATTACATTTTGAAAGAGCATTGAATAGAGGTTCGAATGGTATATTTCTTTTTTCCCATGACATTTCTGTCTTATGAACATCCTTTTTGCATTTGCTTCAGGCAATAATTTCTTGCAATGGCTGCATAAGACAAAAAGAACTTGTGTCTTTTCATCACTTCAATAGTGTAGCATTAACACTCTTTGTTGAGAGATGACAAGGAATATCCTTTTCAGCTTCTATCAATAACAGCAACAACGAGAATTACTGAATAAATATTGAATCGTCTGCATACTTAACTGACAGAAATATATTAGTGATAGTGAATACAACAGACCCAATGGAACAACAGACGAATGTCAAGAATTATAGCCCAATCAGAGAAATGGGGAAACGCACAAAACCCAGTCGGTACCATGGGAAAACCGATTGATTTTTTCCATAGTACCGATCGGTTTTGGAGTTAGGAATTTTTCTAGTTTCTCTATGGTACCGACCGGTTTTACGTGTGTTGTCGAGTAATGCAGGGCTCCCACGGCGTCAATAAAGTTATTAAAGCTGTCCACAAAGTAAATAAACCGTTTTCCTCGCATGACTTTGTTGACTTTATTGCTGTCGGAAAAAAAGTTGAACTTTATTTAACTTTTTCAAGAAAGCCCACAAAGTTCAACCAGTATCAGAAGCCGTGTGGAAAATTTCAAATAAACAACATGCAAATTAGTTTCTACAAGTAAAATAGTGTATACTTTTTAAATATTTTGCTTGATAAAAGAAACAAAAAAAATATTTTTGAATATTATTAAATGGGGAAATGCTTAAAAAGATGGTTGTCTCAGCTTTATGTCTGACTATTTCAGTTACTTTCTATGAAAAAATTGCTATAAAGTCAAAAAGGTGAAATCCTTGTGTGAGTGGGACAAACTTTATGGTTTGCACTTTCATGAAAAAGTTTATTAACTTTATTGACGCCATGGGAGCCCCGCTTAAAATGAGCAAGCATTTTTGAAAGTGGAAAGTATGTCAACTCTCGAGCACATGAAAGTTCGAGATTTGTTGATTCTTATCTAGAACCATCAGTTTTTATCCAGCATAAGTAATGTTTTGTAGGAAAACAACACGAAAGAGAAGATACTTGGCAAGAAATACACTTGGCTTTATCCAGCATAAGTAATGTTTTGTAGGAAAACAACACGAAAGAGGAAGATACTTGGCAAGAAATACACTTGGCTTTATCCAGCATAAGTAATGTTTTGTAGGAAAACAACACGAAAGAGGAAGATACTTGGCAAGAAATACATTTTGCTTAAGAGACTTGGCGCACATAAATTCATGTTATCTGTGCTTTTTAGGGACAAATTTTGTACTTATCGTTTGAACATTTTCCCCGTCGTACCAATCATTATTTCTCATCGGTTTTCCCATGTGTCTGAATGGACTATTAGTAAGGGAATTTCGGAATATAGTTAGGGACGACCAATAATCAGTGTAAGCATATCAGGTAATTTTCCGGCATCCACAGACCTCGTAATCATAGAAGAACCAAAAGTTTTTACTATTATAACAAAACACTTGATGATACGAAAGTAAAGAACAGTTATTCTCTCTGCTTCTTTTTGGTATACGTATACAATGGTCGTATAAGTTGGAGTAGAGGGGTGGTAGCAGAGAAATTAAATACACTAAGAATTCTCCACCAAATTAAATTGTATACAGGTGATGAGAGCAAAGTTACTTATAATTGAAGAAAAATCCAAAACTTAAAATCTAGGTTCAATTACTTAAAATCGGAACGGGTCAAACAAAGTTTTTAAATACGATTACAGTTGGAAAATAGAGAAAAAATATACTCTATTCGAAACATTTGAAAGGTTTTAAAATGAAAAAAATACTTTCATTCTGTAAGAATCTCATACCAGAAGCGAGAGCGCCATTTATCAGGAAATACCCTACAGACCTAGACAATATTACCTTTTTATGTTGTTTTCTAGTTTATGTTAACTTTTCCCTCTTGTTTTGAGAGCCTTTTGTCTGTTTTACAGGGCCTTAGTAGCAAAACCACAGTTTTTAAGTGTGGGGCCAAATATCATATATCTACTTGGATTATGGATTTATATATTATGTTAGAAAGTGATTATTAATATTTGATGAAACACATAAATAGTAAAATAGAGAATAAACAGAAAAAGAGGAAAAAGAATAACGTATGCTTAAAAGGATAGGAAAAAGGATAAAGGAGTAAAATAAACCAAAATTAGGATGGGTACCGTTTTTTTTTTTTTTACCTTCACCGTCTTAGTTAAAAATTTTACCTGTTACTATATTTTTACATCATTTTATTTACACATTATTTCCAAAATGTCGGAAATCCACTTCTGTTTGAAGCGAAAACTTGAAAAAAAAAAAAGATTTCGAAAATCCAAAAAATTATTTCTAAAATCATTTATTGCTTCGCATTAAGTGCTATGCAGGGCGGAAGAAAAATTACAATAGCATTTGTAATTTTGACTCGGGCTCAACCAACTCTTGGACCTAGTCGAACCTCCAAGTGGAGGAAATGATCGATCTTTCTCTAACGATGAGTTGCTTATAGCCCCAGTCCAATTGCCCTCTTCCCTAAATTTTGAAAAGGACCTTTTATGGTATATTCATCTAAAAAATAATTAAGATTCCAAAAAAATAACTTTTCTGGTACCGCCATAAAAAAAATCGAAAGTAATTCTCGCCATTATACTGAAATTGTTTTTTTTAAAGTAAGTAGCATGTGCTGATATTTCAAAATCAGAACTATCTATGGAAATGACTGCAGCGTCGTAATTTGAGACAACACCTCTTATTGAGCAGTCTAAATCCAATAAGAATTATAAATTTTAATTTATAAATTGATGTTAGGCGACATCAGCAGCTACTTCTGTAGTTGCAACGTTGGTTGACGTCTCCTGTTGTTTCATTATCAGAAATATTTATTTATATGTGGTTGTAGTGTTGGTTGTGCGAGACGAAACTTCGTATTGAATTTGGTTTCTCTTAAAATTACAAAGTTGTGCAACATTAAATGCTATTTAATTAGTTGCAACATCGATTATACGAGACAATACGTCTACCAAATTCGATTTTTTCAAATTAAAACGCTGTTCGACGTCTGGTTTTGTTTCATTATCGTAATTCTTTACATACATGTGATTGGAGTGTTGGTTGTACGAGACGAAACCCCTTTTACTAGATTTAATTTTTGTAAAGTATAAAATTGCACAACATCAACTGCTGCTTCATTAGTTGTAATGAAACCTATAATTGGATTTGATTTCCTAAAATTAAAAAATATACAAAGTTTTAAGTGCTGCTTCATTAGTTTCAAAGTCGGTTGTTCGAGTCGAAACGTTTTATGAATTTGATTCACTTAAACTACAACGCACTTCGACGTCTGCTGTATCCATTATCCTAATCCCTTATACATATATAGTTGTAGTGTTGTTTGTGCGTGACGAAACCTCTTATAAGATTTACTTTTCTAAAATTACAAAATTGCATAATATTAAGTGCTGCTTCCTTAGTTGCATCGTCAGCTATTCGAGACGAAACACATTATTGAGTTCAACTTTCTTAAACTAAACAGCTGTTCGGCGTCTGTTCTTTATAGGTGTGCGGTACGAAGCGTCTAATGAATGACTGACCTACCCTCAAAGTCTTGATTCTTTGTGCTTATGATTCGATAGTAAATGAAAAACAATGAACATACTTAATCATATGGTTGATAACGATTGGATCGGGGGGATGAAGCAATGGGTTTTAAACGTTGAGGTATTTCGGCAAATTTCATCCTCGGACAGCCAAATATTTGCTCCATGTAGCGGTCACAATTAACATATTCTCTCTCGCTAGTATCCTAAAAAAATAAATAAAAGGATTATAAAGAAAGTTAAGGGGGGGGGGCTCCACAGCTCTCCCCCGAAATTTCGCAAATAATACATGCTGCAAATTTTACAATTATTATTTTTTGCTTTTTTGGTGAGTCTACCCCATGAATTCTTACACGCGTGCTTGTAATGAAGACAAACCCAGAGGGGAAAGGGGGGAGAGGGGATTTGTTTGAATGTTTCTAGTCTCTTATCAGAATCTATAATCTATTAATAATAGGCAATGCTTGCTTTAAACCTATTAAAATGTCTGATTATGACGCACCGCTAGTTAGGTTGGAACTTATTGTCTGATAATCCTTCTAATAGCTTGAAAATCCACAGATCAAGGTAAATTTTGACATCATTCTCATTGTAAATATAAAGAATCCAATTAGTTACAAAACGCGTCGGCTTAAACATTCTGAGACCTCGGTAAAGAGTCAATGTATAGTATACACGTAAATAGACTCACCTTCCCGAAAGTGGAAATGGTTTTGCCATCTCGAAGAGGGATGGCTTGTCCAATTATCCCCTCTTCCATCCATCTACAACCAAAAAAAAAAAAAAAAAAAAAAAAAAAAAAAAAAAAAAAAAAAAAAAAAAAAAAAAAAACCCTGAAAAATTCCTTTTGTGACATTCCCACCTTTTCCTGTGTCTCGCATCATCCATGCCCCAAGCATCTTCAAGAGACATAGTTTGTCCTATCATCCCCCACCCATCCATCTACTTAAGAGGCATGGTTCATCTGATTACCCCCCCCCCATCCATCTGCTTAACATTCCTTCTAGTAATTTCTCGCCCCCTAAACCCCTCTTAAGAATTTTTTTTTTAAGGGTACACTTTTTCGAGGTTGATTCTCATTTCACATCATTGCTATATAATAGTTAAACTTTAGTGCAAAGATAAGATATTTGATTATAAAAATTTGATATTTGGAATATTTGATTGCCAACTATTTTATTATAAAGACAACTGATACAATCAGAGAAAGGGAAGATGTTGCCCCATACTTGTTTTTTACAACCTTACTTTAAGCAATTACACGTCTTCCATTCCAAATTTAGGTATAACCAGACCCACAGCTTTTTTACCCAACTTCTTAACGAATTTTTAAACTACCATTCTATGGTTCCTAAATCATTTCTAATTAGGTAAGAAAATCAAACTAAATTATTTGAGAATAATTCAGCTAAATTAGCTAATTTTTCTAGACCTTTGTCGAAACATCACTCAAAACGTCGGCCTAAAATTCGGATTTGAACTGGGCAATCAAAGTCGATTGATGAAAATCAATAATAAAAGATAGTAGCCCTTAATGAGGACCTTTCCTTTTGGACCTTTGTTCAAATATTACTCATTACATCGACCCAAAAATCGAACTGGAATTAGGTAATAAAACTCAACTGATTAATAGCGACAATTAAAAGACTACAGGCCTTAATAAGAGGTTACAAACTTTATGCTAATCTTAGCTCAACATTAAAACATTTTAGGTCGAGGTTTCAAACAAGGCATAAAAGTTTGTAGCAGATAGTAAGAAGAGTCTAGCAAATTGTGAAGAACTTAATGATCTAACACGTATTAATCACAACCAGAATAGGGTAAAGTTGAACCAGAAGAAAAGATTCCTTGTTATATTCAGCTTGACCCCCCCCCCCCAAAAAAAAAAAAAAAAAAAAAACAGCTAAAACTTTTGTTCGACTCGTAAGAAAGCAACAAAGTTGCATACAAACAAATTTTGAGGCATTTTTCGAACCTTTATTTACCCCCTCCCCCCCCCCATTAAAAAGATCCCGGATGCAGACTTGTCAGCATCAGTACCAGTTGATGGTGCTTCAAAATAAAGTGGTGAGAGTGCTAATTAGTGATGATGAGCGTTGCTCAGTGAGGTCCAAGTAAGATGAAATTAAGATGTTACCCCCTTTTCGACCGAGTGAAATTTTATAATTTAGCGGCGTTAGCGGTCTTTTTCTTTGCCGGTTTCAAGTGTTCACGAATATAATACAAGTCACTTTAGAAACTTTAAAGTAGCTACTACTCGATCAAACCTTTCTGTGCGTCATGTTTGCCTAAGTGCCTGGAGTGGTTTGCCAGAGAATATTGTACAGGAGTCAAATCTGAGTGAGTTCCAAAGAGAAACGGACTTCAGAACTCACTAGGATTAGAACTTGGAGAAGAACGTTTATCATCATTAGTCAGCACTTTCACCACTTTATTTTAAAGCACCCTCAACTGACGCAGACAAGGCTGCATCCAGGATTTCTTATCGGTGGAGGGGGGTTACAAAAAAAAGTTAGCAGAACACATCTAAAAGACCATTGTTTTATGAAAAGAGTGGGTGAAGTTTTATGGTTTCTTCGCTTGTTAAATTATAAAAATAATTATAAGATTTTTTTGGGTTCGATGGATTGAAGATGGGAGAATCCAAATGGTTTGTTCGTTTCATGTTAAGTTTTTGGTAGTTGATTTTGTTATCTTATACAATTTAATATTTAGGCCTAGTGAGGTAATTATATACCTTAACGAGCTTTACTCCAGATTTTGTCATGTTTGTGACTAAAATGGGGAGTGAGTAATTGATACCTTGATAGATTAGTTACCAGTATTCATGTTTGTGACCGTAGGTTAGCGACTAAAAACGACGAGGAGACAATAAGGTAAAAGGAGGGATTTGCAGCAAAAAAAAAATATGAATCGTTTTTATTTATTTATTTTGTAATGTTGGTGTCAGACTGGAAGGGATGTCCTATGATGTAAGGGGCAGTCTGTAAACGTCATCTGTACATGTAGGTGGTACACGAATTTATTAATTGGTTTTAGGAAAGTACAGAAGGTACTACCATTAATAGGACTGGAGATGAGATTTAGGGAAGCCTGTTGTTCGAATTGGATGTTTTATTTTCTCAATAAACCAGTTGGACGAAGGTAAAGAATCCTGTTTTCCATTAGCCGTATTATCCAATACTGACAACATGATCCTGCTATCAAGCGATCATGCAATAGAAAGCGGTTGGGCTAAAACATTTTTGTCTGTTTTTTTTTTTATAGAAAACCTAAAATTACCAATAGAAAATTATTTATATTGGGAATAAGGTGCTGGGTGTGGAAGTTCAGAAGGGGAGAAGAAGACTGAACAACAGAACAATAATTGTGTGGCATATCTAAAAGTTTATACTCTTGTTAACTTGTGCAAGTTAGTACTTAGCCTAGCAGGGTAATTATTTACCTTAACGAGCTTTGCTCCATGTTTTGTCATGTTTATTGCTTATGAATGAACCCCTTTTATACCGAAAAAGCGCACAAGGGAATCTTTGCTTATCGGAAAGCACTGAAATTATACAAAAGAACAACACAAGACGCTTAAAACACACTAAAAAAGAAGGAAAGCTCTCTCAAAAAACATTAATAGCCGATCACTTTTAAAAACTAAATTAGTAGAATATATTATTAACCTTTGATGACGGGGTGATTCTTCTTGATAATTTGTTTCTTAGTATTATTTTTAAAATTTCCCGTGCTGGGGTAGTCTCCTTTTGTCCTTCTCCTTCTATATGTTATGATTTTTTTTTTTTTTTGGTTTTATCTTCTTTATCTTTATTTTTGGCGTACTTGAACTCACTGTATTAATTGTTAACCTTCCTTTCGAGCTTAGCTTCCTGTTCACTCTATTTAATTATTTGTGTTGTTTATATTTGTATGTAATAAAATCTATCTATCTATCTATCATATCTACCCTATTTTCGGCTGAAGGGACTGGGACTGGCTTAAAAGTCTAAGTTGTTTATAGACGTGGGTAATTTTTGTAGGCGTACTTTTGTTTTTTTTTTTTCTTGTTTTCTTTATCTTTTTCTGAGTATTTTGTCATGTACAGAAGGTAACAGGAAATTTTTAATGGGTGAGTAATTCTATGGTAGATAGTGAGTCAGTGGCTCACTATGTACCACTTTATACTGGCGCAGTATGCACCACCCACCCTTTAGCCTCCAAAATCAAAATCTGATGAGACTGGTGCATTATAAAAGGAAACGATGACGCTACTTACAGTGTCTGGTCATCAAGGATTCTAACAACCCAATAAAAAAATTTCTAGGACAATTGAAATATAGATAAATGAAACAGTATGGGCACAAAATATTGTTCTAGGGTGTAACAAAAACTTTAAAGATAGCTAGCAAAAAAACCAAGGTTGTAAATTATCTTCAAAACAGGATAAGGACGTCAACCAAGTTGTAAAAAATATCACATGGATTCGGCAACTTGTTGCCGAATCCATAATATATATATATATATATATATATATATATATATATATATATATATATATATATATATATATATATATATGATATATATATATATATATTATATATATATATATATATATATATATATATATATATATATATATATTATATATATATATATATATATATATATATATATATATATATATATATATATAATATATATATATGTATATCCTTCGACTACAGTATTTTCGAGGTTATTAAGATGTGGGTTTTATTGATGTATGTTTTGTTGTTGTTGTTTGCCTTTTTCTTTATATGGTGTGTTTAATTTAATTTAACCTTTTTTTCCCGTTGGTAAAGGCTCCTGGACGTGGAGGCGAAATTTTCGGATTTTTATTATTAAAGTTAGTAGTTTTTTTGTTCCACGGTTTTATTTAAATTATACCCATTTTTTCTCTTTTAAATTATGTAAATGGAAAAGCAGTGTAATCTAAGAAATTATTTACATATACTATAATATATATATATATATATATATATATATATATATATATATATATATATATATATATATATATATATATATATATATATATATATATATATATATATATATATATATCCTTAGACTACAGTATTTTCGAGGTTATTAAGATGTGGGTTTTATTGATGTATGTTTTGTTGTTGTTGTTTGCCTTTTTCTTTATATGGTGTGTGTTTAATTTAATTTAACCTTTTTTTCCCGTTGGTAAAGGCTCCTGGACGTGGAGGCGAAATTTTCGGATTTTTATTATTTAAAGTTAGTAGTTTTTTTGTTCCACCAACGGTTTTATTTAAATTATACCCATTTTTTCTCTTTTAAATTATGTAAATGGAAAAGCAGTGTAATCTAAGAAATTATTTACATATACTATAAATATATATATATATATATATATATATATATATATATATATATATATATATATATATATATATATATATATATATATATATATATATATATATATATATATATATATATATATATATATATATATATATATATATATATATATATATATATATATATATATATATATATATATATATATATATATATATATATATATATATATATATATATGTATAGACACGAAAAATCGAAACTAGACAACATTATCGCCCTCCCTAAAACCCCCTCCCACCTTTCTTTACTAGCATAAGCCATTCCCTGATTTTTAGGATTTTTTTTACGACGAGTGAAAGCTTTTCTTCAAACAGCTTGATTTATCAAGTTTTAAATACAAAATTCATCTTTTATCAATTAATTGATAACGTATTACGTAGCGATTGATGATAGTAATGAAGGATGGAGCAAACAGGGACCAATCCATATGTCCGAGATAAGATCAACCACGTTAGCCAATTAGTCTGAATCAGCCCTTCCACGATTCGTCGTCACCATTTGCCAAGAATATGAATTATTCCCTTCCCCATAATGATACTGAGCCAAATATTGTCCATTTACCTGGAGTTTATGTGTTTTGATATACTGCCATAACGCATTAATTATCATGGGTCTCGTTGAAGTGTGAACACCCAAGAGACGAGCCAAACGTGGATCCAAACGAAACTGCAGAGGCTGATAATCAAGAAGCAGTAGAATTGTACATGCAACATTACGATCTCCTGGCCGCTTAACCTGTAAACATTTCCGATAATTAAACATAAATTCTATATTTTTTTTATTTATTATATGTTATATAAATTTTAATCGTACTTATATATTATAATAAATATAATAACATATCAATTATATTGATTAACATTTATATAATAATCTATTATTGTAATTTCAAAAAAAAAATCAAATTATATTACAGCTAATCATTGCCATCTTAGCCGAGTGGTTGGCACGCTGGGCTTGAAATTCTTTGTTCGTGAGGAGTGGTTCAATTCCTGGTGTCACTGGTTATTTGGTTTGGAACAGGGTTAGTTTGTGACTCTATAAGCTGAACCAGAGTCAACGCAGCTCTAAATGGGTACCTGGAGAAACATGGGGAAGATAAACAGGAAGGGGTGTGAAAGCACAGGATGGCTGACCCTCAAATCCCCATTGCACTTCCTGGCTGAAGGGCCACGAAACGGAGATAAGCCCCACCGGTAGGTACTGTAAGGCCCGATGCCGTACTCTTTACTTATTGCTTTAATTAAAGATTTCTTAACGTATTTTGACTAACGGGATATACCCGTCTAATTGATTAACATATTTTTGTTTATGCAATTTTTTTGGAAATGTTCGTTTAGGAAAAAAACATATAGGGAAAATAGTGATTCATTGTCTCTGTGGGTAACCAAGAAGCAGAAGAATTGTACTTGCAATATTACGATCTCCTGGTCGCCGAACCTGTAAATATTCAAGTTATTCAACATAAATTCTACAGTTTTAAATTATCATATTTTATGCAGCAATTATACGTGTTGTTAATATGTTATCTGAAAAAGAAAATATTACTTATATTTATTATTGTTTGTATAAAGTAATTGATTTTGAAACAGTCAAATTATATTTCAGCAGATCATTGCGTTAATTCAAATATTTATAAATTAATTTTAAAATTAGAAAAAAAGAATGAGTGAAAGATCATCGTCCATTCCAAAATGAACTGACTAATGGAATAAATTTGTTTTCTTGTTCAATGTATTTGAATTTTTATACAATCATTTTGGAAACATTCATTTGGAAAATATACGGGGAAAAAGTGATTCAGTGGTCTCTATAGATAATCAAAAAGAAGAATTTTTTTCAGCATTACGATCTAAAATGGACTATTAAAAGTATCGTATTCCGACTATTATGTTCCGAAGAAGTGTTGAATAGCATGCAAAATTCTAGAGCTCTTTTTAGCTATATGCTGTCTGATTAAGATGACTTATATACTAAACAATACAATATCCCTGCTGCTTAACCTGTATATATTTTAAATTATCTAATAAAACATTTTGTCTTTTCAAATTATTAGGTAAGCAAAATAAAATCTTTTAATTAAATAATAAGCCTAAATTTTTAAGTTGTTAAGAAAAAAAAAAAAACATCTTACATTACATAAAAAAACTGAATTACGGATTAGAACGGACATTCTCAAATTATACCAATACTAAACGTCGTCAAAGACACGAAAACTTCCAAATTTCAATGCTCTGTACACCTGTTTCAATTTTAACGTAAAATCATCGAAGACGAAAATAGTATTTCTGCTTACAGGACGTTATTAAATGGATATTGTCTTATAAAATGTGTTTATTTTTTCAATTTGTGTTTTACTAATGAAAGATTTTGTGTTGCAAAATTTAAGGTTTGTCCATGAGGACGAGGGTTCGAGTCCTGGCGTGGCTCGTTATTTGGTTTGAAATAGGGTCAGTGGCCTGACTCTGTAAGCTGCATCTTGGGAACAACGAAACGAAATTCTGGGACAAGTAAACATACTTGTACATACATCTGTACAGTAGTAAATTCAGTAAGGAGTATACATACATCTTGAGAGAAGAAAATCAAACGCTAAAGATACGAGAATAAAACGCTGGGATAAGTATACATACTTGTGTATGAATCTGTACATACAGTGTAGTACTGTACATATAGCTGACAGTATATATTCATCTTGGGGACAAAACACAGCATCTTGGGGACAAAAATACTGAAGGTATAGTAATCAAATGCTGGGAATATGTGATCCGGTATCCAGTTAGTACTGAGTTTATGTTTACATATTTAGAAGGCATACAGACAACTAAGATAAGTATTAATTTGACACTACTACTTAACTGCAGGGAAAAATACAACAGGAAACCGCAGGGAATAATCGAACAAGAAACCAAAAGAATAGAAAAAAAAAAAAAAAAAAAAAAAAAAAAAAAAAAAAAAAAACTACACAACAGGGGAAAAATCTTCAAAAAACATCCCACCTTAACCATGCGTGAAAGCCACAGCTGACATTATCCATTGCAAATTAAACACAAACTAATTCAACAGATCAAAAGTAAAGTAAAAAACATAATCAAGACCCTGTACATGCATCTTGGGGAATTTTTTTTTTTTAATACTGTGACAAGTATACATGCTTGTATGTAAATCTGTACATTCAGGAATAAATACATCAAAAGTAAATCAAGTAACAATCCATAGTAATCCAAAGTAGGGACAAGTAAATCAAATACTGAAGGTATAGAAATCAAATTCTGGGAAATGATCTGATGTCCAGTTAATGGTATTGAGTTTATGTTTACATATTTAGAAGGCATACAGACAACTAAAATAAATATTAATTTCACACTAAAATTATTACTAGTATCAATTATTTTGACACTAATCCAACTGAAATATGGGACCACACTGGGCAATCAATCAGACAATTACAGTCATCAAAAAGTAAAACAAAAAACATTACTGTCCTTAAGTCATTCCTTGAAGCATATAAACACAGAATTATTCAACAGGAAACAGCAGGGAAAATCCAACAGAAAAAAAAACATCAGGGGAAAAATCTTCATAAAACCTCTTATCTTAAGCATACGTGAAACCCACCGCTGACATTATCCATTGCAAATTAAACACATCACAAACTAATTCAACACATCAAAAGTAAACTGAAAAAAAAATAATCAAGACCATCGGTTTCTGACTAAAAGCACCACGAGCTAGCCAAACGTAGCATAAATAAGCTGAAAAATATACCTGAAATCCATCCGTCTCTTGTGTGGTAGGGGTTCTATGCCATTCTACTAAATGGTTATCTGGACCATAGAGCTCTTTGTCTAATTCTATAACAAGCGATTTGAAAAACGACGAAAACTTCCTTTTCACCTAAAAAAAAAACACAAGAAAGTATTTAATCAGGTGTATTATAATGGAATACACCAAGCATGGGCAGAGGGCTGCGCGTCAGCCATATATTACTTCTCGACACTTATAATGCATAAAAACTGTGTGATGACTGAGAGAAAAGGAGAGAGACAGAGGGAGGGGAGGAGAGAAGGAGGAAAGAGGGGGAGAGAGAGGAGATAGAGAGAAGAGGGAGATGGAGGAGAGACGGGGGAAGGAGAGACGAAAAAAAGAGAGGGAAGAGAAAGAGGTAAAGGTAAAGAACACTTCACTGGATCGTCCCTACCAACGATACTGATCTCTATTTCATGGCCCTTCAGCGATGAAGTGAAATGGGGCGGCTGGGTGTCAGCCATCCTGCGCTTTTGTAACAAGTAGGATCAATTAAAATAAACAGTCTAATAAAAAAAAAGATGATTTAATAATCCTAATTTTGGACTTTGGAGAAATAGAATACGTAGATGGGATATAAAAAGCCGGATGTTCAGGGCATTTTGATGAGCGTTAACTTAACGGACATCATACGAAATGAGAGAAAAGAAATTGGAGTAAGAGCCAAAAATTGTGGTTGGGAAAAATGCCACAAAAGATCAAGAAAAATAGGTAATTGAACTCCATAGAGACACGGTGTCACTGCATTACGGTATTTTTGGGATTGGCCAGTTTGCTCCGATTGTAATCCTTATTTGAGTGTCTACCTTAAATCATACTGGAAGTCATATTCTTATTGTATTCTTTAAGCAATATACTAAAAAAGACAACCTAGATTTTCCTCGCTCAGGAATCAGCAGAACCTTCGTCAAATCGTAACTATATTAGTTTACCCCTCGCTAGTTCGGGCCTTCGAAATAAGCAGCCTGGAGTGCTGGATCGAATCGGTCAAGATTGCAAATATACCTTGACCGGTACACGTAGCACTAATCGATATATACACCCATTCGGTGCAAAAACGGATGAGAAATAAGGCTACACAGCTAAAATGGCGTAAACGGGATCACCCTTAAAAAGGCCGTGGGCAGAAAAGAATCCCAGAACGTTCACACACCCTTCCTGTTTACCTCCAATGAATTTCTTCAGGTACCTATTTTTAGCTGGGTTGACCCTGGTTAAGCTAACAGAATAACACCACTGACCTTCGTTTTGACACCAGGACTCGAACACCATCCCGTTAGGAAAGACACAGGATTACAGTTCTAACACGCCAATCACTCAGTTAGAAAGGGAAAGGGAGGATGGGGAGGATACACCAAACAATGATTCTGGCGATTCAATTCAGTTGCTTCGATCTAGGTTGAACGTTATTAAGCATAGATCTCGCTCAAAATGTTATACACAGAGGAATCTTTGGCACTTTAATATGGGTTGAATAAGAATAAGAATAAAAAATTATAAGCATCAGTTACAATACAGCATTACCTAGTAAAATCTGAATAATTCAAAGAAGGCTAAATTTCAATTAAACAACATTAGGGTCTAAACTGAAGTTGCAACTTCATTTGAATCAAACTGCAATTTTTCGGAAAGTAGACAGATTCTTCTCTTTTAAATTATTTTTACTGATTACAAAATAGTTAGGAATGGGTTGATACACAGACCCTTAGCAAATGAAAAAAATAAGCATAAACATATCTACTGTTGCAAAATTTTCGACGCAATACCTTACATAAGGTTTTTTTTTTTTAAAATCAAACTGCTTGTATGAGAATAAACAGAAGTTCAAGTGGGGATAAGTCCTTTTATTAGACAGTGAAAACAGATAGAAAACAGTCTGTATATTTCGTCTATATACACCAGTGATCGTCATCAGCAGAAGAAACTATTCGTAACCCAAAGTAATTATTCTGTTTTGTATAAATACGTTTGTTTTAATTGTAGGCCTTTAATTCTTTTGCTAATGACGACAACTGGTGTATGTGGTCGCAATATCTAGTTTTTTTTTTATCCCTTTTCACTGTCTAATAAAAGAACTTATCCCAATATGAACTTATACTGTTGTGAAACTGGTTCTTTTAGCTGCATTTTCAGTTTCTTTTTCTCTCGTTTTAGTTTAGAAAATGCAATTCCTGTTATTTGAATAGAATTTTAAGCCATATCAATGGTTTTTTTTCTGAATTTAGGAAATGCACTCGCAGTTCTTTGAAACCTCATAAATTAGGATTGAGCAAAGTTGTGAAGCTGAAAAACTTTTCTTATACTTCAATTAAGCAGAAGATCTATTTTGCAAGGTTTCACTCTTATAATACAAAGATTTTTAAAGTTCATCAAAGGTCAATGCCCTCAAGAGGGAGAAGAAGTGGAGGTAGGTACTTCAAAATAGCTTCCCGAGACCAACTTTAGTCTAACCCTGAAAAGTAGATCAATCCCTGAAAGTTTCATTTTCCTAATCTAACCCCTTTCCAAGATAGCGAAAAAACAGCTAATCTAGAATTGTACCAAAGTTTCAGCTCCTTTTTAAGAATCAAAAGGAATCGGAGGACAACTAGCCCCTCCCCACACGCCCTCTGCTCCTCAAATGTATCCGATCAAAATTTTGAGATGGCTATATTGTTCAAAATAGTCCGAAAATCATATAACAATGTCTCTAGGGTTGACATGTAAAGTGAAAGTTGAGAAAAGAAAGAGAGAAAAGAACTGTTATTTTTAGGTTTTATTTATGCTTTATAAAAAAACTTTGCGCTTTTATTGGGTAGCACTAGATGTTGATTTGAGTATGTATACTCTGTGTATTATGCGTGATTTAAGATTATGAATGATTATGTCTGTATACTTTTCTGGGGAGATGAACTAGAATTTCCTCTCTTACAAGTGACTCTTACTTTGGCCACATTCACAGTGTCAAGTATTTTATTTTGAAGTATCTTATTTGTTTGTATGTTCATTATAAACTTGTTTGTATGTCAATGTTGTCAATAGTAAATATCTTAACGCTTACAATGCAGGGGCGTCGTCAATTCACGAAAATTTGGGGGAGAGGACAACTTGCATTTTTCAAAATCTAGGGGGGAGGGGCAAAACTTTCTTTTGTCATTTTAATTCCAAGACTTTCTATTTCACTTTTCTATTTTATTCTACTTTTTCTCTAGATTTATTTCTATTTCATTCTACTTTTCTATTAATTTATTATTTATTCAACATACATATCAAGAAAAGGTGTTGGCTGAACGTTTTGTTCATTACAGGATAGCAAAATGTCATCATACTCAAGGATTGCAAATATTCTTACGGTTCTCCAATTGATACACTTACTAAAAAAAAACATATAAAAGGTGGCACTATTGGAGCCCACTATTGCAAACACAGGTGGTAAGCCGGAGGGTCCCGAAAAAACTTACCAGACCCAACCTGAGAATTACTTAAGAACAGCAACCCTTGGTTTATATAGCTAATTTTTATCTGGTATAAATCCTCATACACAGCCGATGCAGCAAAGACGCGAAACTTATACGATAAAATAAAGCTTTGTGACTTAGGATAAGAGACTTTGGCCCTGGGCATAAGTCACATTTTGGTAGTTGCCAAAAAACAACACCTGTAATAACCTTACCTTAGTGGGGTCATTTTTTCCATCTTCTAGAAGCCTTCCTTCAACTCGGAGTTCCCAGGAGGCAACACTTCCTTCTTCGTTCTCCGAAGGATACAACGTATTCGATATGAAAATTCGGAGTTTTCTCTTTTGTTTCATTGGACGTTTTAAAGCTTCCTAGGAATTTAAGACAAATTTAGATAATAAAACGTGTGCATTTCAAGAATAATAAGAACATGCTGCTTTTAAAGAACGCATAGATGGGAAAAAATTTCGTCCAGCAATTTAAAAGAGCCAAGAGCAAGTTTCTCCCCATATAAATAATCTGCAAAAGCCAATGGATTAATAACTTAAAAGAAAAAAAGGTTTATGGTTTAGAAAAGGCAGGACTGGCAACTATGAGGCAAAGAAACTATGAAAAGATGCCAAAGATCGCCCTTTTCAGCCATTCATCTAAGACCAAACTAAAAACAGGTCATCCACGAATGAGGTGGGAAGATTTCGTAAGAAAATATTTAAAGGAAGTTTGACGTTCTTGGGAGAGGTGCTCGAATAGATTGGGAGAATGAGAGAGCACAGCTGTGTGAGCCTCAGGCGGCTTGGTACCGCAGCGAAATGTTAGTAGTCGTAGGAGTAGCATAATTTATAATTACAGTTGTACATATCGATGGATCTTTTCTTATTGGTTGACTGTGGTCGTGGAAACTGTTTGTCCTAGGTATATGGAGTGGTAGGTAAGATCGAAATCTCATTCAAGTGCCGATCTATTCAAATTACCAACTTGGGAAAAGTGGCGTCAATTCAAGTGAGTTGGGGACAAAAATGCATGTATTAAAATCTACGGGGGGAGGGCGGGGTTAATTCTTTCAATAAATAATCAATTAAACAAACCCATTTTCAATGAAAATACCTAAAGAACATTTTTCAAGATCCAGGGGGATAAATCCCCCTCCCATTGACACCACTGCGAGGGAAAACAGTTTCTTTCTATCTGAATTATTAATTTTACCATTTCATTAGAAAAAATATGAAGTGAATTAAACTTAATTTAGATGGGCCACATTTAAAAATAGCTAATGAACCTAATAAGCGTCTAAATTATATGGCTCAGGATTTTCTGTTTCCACAATCTTCCCAAGGAATTTATCAAAAATTACTAAAATCGCAACAACAAACATAAAAAGACACATCGAACATGACCTCCTTATTCTCTAGCTAATATAATTTAATCTTAACCAAACAAAATTTCCTCCTTTTAGTAAGAAATTTCAATAGTATTATTAAAAATTACTATTAATAAAACCTGCGACAAGCTTACTCGTCGCGCGTTGCTGCGATATTAAAACACAGAAGATTTAAGGAAAATACCCCCCTGAGGAAAAATCCCCCCCGCAGGTGATTCCCTCCTTCCTTACGTAAAATTTCATCCGCGAATTAATTACGATTGCCTTTTTTAATTCAAGTATTGGAAAAATTTCCCCCGCAATATTCCCCCGTTGACCATTCTCCTCCTGGAAAGAACACCTCCTGCGGTGGGAACGAAGCATACACCATATTAAATCTATATAAGAAACTGGATACATAAATCGAAAATAAACATCCACTGAAAAATTGGCCAAAATTGCATAAAGTTTTTCGTCAATAAAAAAGGAAACAGCTTAATAAAAAATTCCTGTTTCTATTCTTGAAGAAGTTTTTGAATTAAAAGTTCTCATTGAAGAAGATCTAAAGGCCCACAAGCAACCCAACCGAAGTGAGGTTTGAAGGCCCGAACAAATACCCGTAGCGATCAAAGCAAAGCAAAGGGGAAAAATCCTGTAAGAACTAAAGGCCCAGGAAAAGTAATGTCTCACTCAGGTTTGAGGGATATCAAAGGCTCGGATTCACTCCAAGCCAAGGGAGAACCTGACCCCCATCCGGGCAAACCAAGCGGTATTTGTGAGAGCAGAAGGCCCTAGCTGCTCATTGTAGCAATCAAAGCGATTGAGGGGAGGCGACACCGGATAAATGAAGCGGGTTTTCTCTTCTTTGTGACAATAGCTTTAAGCAAACATAAAGACGCCGACATTACACAAGAATAAATAAACTAAACAAATAAATCATAGAGATCGTAAAGCAACAACAACAGAAGACAGTCTGAAAGAGAGAGAACCTGTCTGTTTTTTCAGCCCCTCTTTAGTACCTACCATGAATATGAAGAATTTGACCCGTAGCTTTTAAGGACTAGATACAGGGGTGTCAATTCACGAAAACGTACGGGGGGGGGGGATGTATTTCAAAATCTAGGGGAAGCATTTTTTTCTTCAATAAAATCCACAAAAAAAGGTGTTTTTAGAACCTAGAGGAGCACAAAAAAAAATAAACATAAAATTATATAAAAATCCTATACCTGAATGTCTAGTCGTTTTCTCATAATTGTTGCATCCAATTTACGCTCAAAGGCCAATAGGTCCATATAAGCCTGCGATTCTGGCACTAAATCTCTGACTTTTTGAGGTAAAATCTTATCGCTGAGCTTTTTCTTCTTTTTTGCAGCTGGCGGAACGGTGGCAGTTGATGGTGGTTCCCTGAATTTGAGATTAATTGACTTTTCCTATTGCTAATAGTAGTCTTTTGTAACAAACACACGTTTCAGCCAATGATGGACCAGATTAAATTATTTTTTCTTCCCATGTTTTTTTCAACTGGTTCTATATCAATACATTATTTAGCACCTACGGCCAGGGGAGTAATTTGCTATGGGGTGGGGTGGGGTCAACTGCCCCCTCCAGGCCTCATTTTGACCCACCTCCTCCAAACCCCAGTTTGCTCCCTCCCCAGCTTAGTTTAGTTTTTGAAAATTTAGTTTCAGCAAAAAACTTGTCAAAACTAATATAAGCCTGTATAATTCAAGCATCCAGAGAAACAGGCCAGTTTTCTTAATATATCTTTGCCCTTATGGTATTATTAAATAAAAAAAAAACAAGTTTTTTTTTAACTGAAAGTAAGGAACGACGTTAAAATTTAAAACGAACAGAAATTATTCCGTATATGAAAGGGGCTGCCCCCTCCTCTACGCCTCGCTCTTTACGCTAAAGTTTTTTATTGTTTAAAAAAAATAAGAGTTGTAAGAAAGTCAAACTTTAGCGTAAAGAGCGAGGCGTTGAGGAGGGGACAGCCCCTTTCATATACGGAATAATTTCTGTTCGTTTTAAGTTTTAACGTCGTTCCTTACTTTCAGTAAAAAAAAAATTGTTTTTTTATTTAATTTTTGAACGTTTTTGAATTAATGTAGGTTTTGATTTTGGCTCACCGTACATGAATAATTAAAACAAAATTTGTATATTAATTTTACTTTTATTTGGTTAAATGGCTTTCTCGAAACTTGTTTAATTTTATTTACGAACGTTTTTTATTAGTAATAAATATATGTAACTTACGAATTAACTTACGTAACGATCTTCTATATTCATGTATTTTTAATACGTATATTAGGGGGCTCGCCCCCTAGTCCATACCTCACTCTTTAAGCTAAAGTTCGAATTTCGTTCCAATTCTTTAAAAATGACCCCTTAATCACAAAGGCCGTTATTTAGAATAAATAGCTCTTATCAAAGTACTAAAAAATCTTTGGCTTAAAGAGCGAGGTATTGACTAGAGGGTGAACCCAATCATACACGTAATATTTTCTGTTCGTTTTAAGTTTTGATGTTACTCCTTATTTTCAGTTGTAAAACTTGTTTTGTTTTTTTTTATATCTAATTTCTTATCTTTTTTTTCTAAATAATGCTGGGAAATCCGGCACCCCCTTCATAGCAACGTCCCTTCCCCCAATGAAAACTTCCTTCATGGAATGATCTTCCCAAATAACTCCCAGATTTTTTGTATTATTAAAAAATCCATATACAGAAAATAAAGGGAAAAGAATTAATCCCTCTTTTAAATTGGTCCATTTACCCTCCCCCCCCCCAAAGACAACCTTGAATCCACACACTCTTTTCGAAGCACCTGATCCTCCCTAAGTTTCTGAGGGACCGTCCGCATTCAGGGGAAGGGGCGAAAAAAAATATGACCTTTAACAGTCCATAGAGGTTGGACGTCTTTTTTTTTAATAAGAGAAAGGAATTATAAGAATAAGATTACATTTCCAACATACACTAACACAATAATATGTAGTAATGAGTAAAATATATAACACATAATATTATATATACTGTTGAGTAAAACAATTAAGATATACTAAAATTTATCACTTTTGTCTAGATAAGTATAGTGTTTTGTCACCACATTGGATTTTATATGTAATAATAATAATATGAAATTAACAAGGTAATCTCATTTCACAAGATATTACTCATCTTTAGGGAGCTAGATGATATTACAAAACAGTTTCCTCTGAATCAGTGGAATATTTTGTCACCACATTGGATTTTGTTCGTATTAAACAGTACCTATAGTTAATCCAATAATTTCATATCAGAGGGTATTATTCAACACGGGGAATCTACAAAATATTAAAATGCAGATTTATCTAGATCGGTGTGCGTTTTTGTTACCATATTGGACTTTATTTTTGTACAAAAAGCAACTAGAGTTTATCAGATGAGTTGATCTTTATGTTATTTTGTAGTATGTGTTTAGTTGTTAGTCTACTGTTCTTTTATTTCTTTTTCTTCTGAAAAAGCCTTATGTAGATGAAGCAGAAGCCATAGTATTCGGGCTTTTATCGGTATATGTGTTTTTTTTCGCTGTCATAATTAAAACTTTTACGTGTTATAATATATTTCTATTTAATTTTAACTATGTATAAAAACAAATCTTCCAGGAGGGGAGACAACCCAAACAACTCCTTTACATACATAACTGGGCTATTAAGGCAAATAACACTTGTTTATGGATATTCTACATCCATTGCGACTATTCAATGCGCTTAAAAACTAATTATTATGATTATTCTGGCAAGCTCCGCCTATTCTAGAGCATTAGGCTAACTAAGTTATTTCAATTGCGCTTTTTAATTGAGTTGGATATCTTCAGTATAATATTGTCGAATTACTTCAAAATCCTTGACTTACGGTTTTGGTGGTGGCTGAGAGCCTCTTGGTTCCATAGGTCTTTTCGTCCCAGGTGGTGGAGTGTTAATAGACACTGGTTTTGGTCCATATCCTGGCCCTTGATGACCTCTTGGTGGGACTGGACTTGCAGAGTTTTGTTGTGGGCCTGTAAAACCAGGGCGCTGCTGCTGTGTCTAGAAAGGAAATAAATACAATATTCATCTGTATACATAAAAAAAAAAACTAAAAATAGAATAATTTGAGACGCTTTTTCCATGCAACCATTTATGAAACAAGAATAATTTTGTTTAAAAAAAAGGCCCCTCAGCTAGGATGTAGCTCAACTTTGTAAACTTTTATTTATATCTAAGCAAATCATACAATCTATTTCTACAATGGATTCGTATATTGTAATATAATGGATTTGTATATATATATATATATATATATATATATATATATATATATATATATATATATATATATATATATATATATATATACGATTTTTTTTTTCCGTTTTTCTTGTTTACTAGTCAGTTTGGTATCTTCATGAAACGTTTAATTCAAAATAGCTTCCATTACCATCTACTATTCGTTTCAACATGGATCACAGCAGCAGTAGCTTGAATTAGCTTTCTTTTTTTTTTTAATACACACCCTTCAATAGCTGATTAATCGCTTTTCCACATATAACAATCACAGTTATTATAACATTGTTAAAATGATGTTAAGTGTACAACTATGTTTAAAAATAGTGTATTTTGTTTATACTTTATTATGTACTAAGCTTATTTACATTACAATTTTTAACTTCAATTTCTTTAAAACGCACAATTTACTTTTTCTTTCACTTCTTTGTTTTCATAATGTTTTCACTTTAAATGAGTTTTGTTGACTGAAGGCTATGTTTAACAGTTAAGGGCCAAAGAACCAAAAAAGGAGGGCAGACAAGTTGAAACTCCGCCCGGCTGCCGGAAGTAGTCTCCAAAATACCTGGAAGCAGTGGTATCCCCTCAAAAATTTGTTTTCCTTGGATTCACCAAACCTCCGTCTTGACTGCTTAGCCCTTTTCCTGAATCTCCGTCTTAAAATGAAGCATTATACTTAGACTGCTAGCTTCAATTTATGCCTTGCAATAGCTCCTTCGATTATAGGAATTGGACTATCGAGTTGAACATTTGAAGCTTAACACACTTTGCATGGGTCTTGGGAGCGATCAACACGGCTATTAACTGAATGAAGTTACTGATACTGAGGTTTGAGATCCTTCAAAAATGTACTTTAAAGAGCATACTTTGGTGGCATTAGCACATTCTATTAAAATACGTAATGGTTGAAACTTGTATTTTTAATATTGCAGAAACAGCAACATGGAGAAGAGGGGATGAGACCTGATGCATTAGAGATTTGGTAAGAAAAGGCTTACAAATTCAGGCCATTTGAGCTTGCGCGGATTTTAAAACATATTTGGAATGGAACTTTGAGAGAAATAAGGATGAAGTTGGTTTATTATTGATTATATGGGCCTGCAATAGTCTCTACTGAGAAATTTTTACATATGGCTTATTTGCATAATTGGGAGCTCTTTCCCTAGATATTTTCTGGGAAGGAGGGGGCGTGTGAATCCAAAAATATTTTCCGAGGGGACATGCATTCAATTGAAAATCTTACTATGACTTTGATTTTAACAGAGGTCTTATATTTCAACCTTTCTTTTGAATTGCGTCCATCAAGCATCTCTTTTATATTGGCTAATTGGAATTTTGGGAGACCTCATTCCTATAGCTGACAAAAGTGGAGGGAATTAGAAGTAACAGAAGGATGGGATCCAGTGTCTCACTTTAACTCGCCTTAAATCCCATTATGCAGGCATAGAAGGATGTATCCTTGTGAAACAGGAGACATTTCTATTAGACAGTATCTACAAAACCTGTCTCTATGAACTATTTGTACAGTCCCCCCATGTGGCTATACCAAAAAATATTTGTTTCTGTAACTGTTTTGATCAAAATAGCTACCATAAAAACCTCTAAACAACAGTATTTCGTAATAAGAAGGGTGATTTATTAATGGTCTAGGGGTGGTTGATTGAAATAGTTTATTTTAAATTGAAAGTGAGTATAAATTGTCAACAAATTGCGCGTATCAGTTTTAGAAGAAAACACAAACAAACATTTGCAAAGTAAAATAGATTATCCTTGGGCTTTGTATCATTTTTTTTCTATGGTTGCAATTCTGATATGACATGCACTTCAATGACAGTTTACCAAGCAACAAAACAGAAATAATAAGTTCACTTTCCCAACTCAACATATAGCATATTTGGCAGCTACATCTGCTATTTTTACAGGCCGCATCTGCAAAATGTTGTTTGCATGAATTTGCAAGTTGATTCAGTAGAAAAACGTTCTAAGACTCCAACTAGGAATTTGCCAAAAGTTTCAATGGAAAACTAGGTCAAAGGTAAATTAACCACCTAAAAATCTATGTTGAATGTACAAAATTAGTGTTTCTTTAGTTGAGTGAATAGCTTATTTAGATGAGGTATGTTCTCCCATGAATTTTTAGGTTCAAGCTTTTCCTATACTCTACGAATTTTCTTACACTAATAACTTTAGAGATTAATTAAAACTTATATTTTATGATTTCAAACTTCTAAATAATATTTTTAATTTTGCTTATTAGGGACAGCAGTAATTATTTGCTCTTAAAGAGAGGGAGGATTCACAAACCCCAACTCCTCCTTGTATATGTACAAATGAAAAAAAGGCCAAAATATTGCAACCAGAGAAAGGCTTTAATATTTTCTAGCATACATTACCTCAAAGACAAATTTGGGTCAAGTAGGTTAATTGAGTCTTTATGGCCCTTGTTCAGTTCAACTGAAATTATCTATAGCTTGTCTCAATCAAAATTATGGTGAATAACCTTCAAGACTGAGTAAAAAAAAAAAAAAAAATGCTTAACATGTGAATGATGAATAACGCAAGATAAAGTATCAAGAAGAAGCAATGAAATCATAGTAATCAACTGTAAACATAAACAACAAACAGATAGAGAGTAACAGCAAGAAGCACTTAAATAAATAGTACTGACAACAAATAAGATAACATTGAAATGAAAAAGGAAAGAAAAAAGGAAAAAAAGAAGCCATTTATAATTAAATGAAATAAAATTAATTAAATAGCTGGTTCTAGACCATGGGGTATAGATAAGAAGAAATTTGCCAAAATTCAAATATATTCTATATATTTTCTAATATATTCTGAAAATAACATAAATTCTAATTTTATATATAATATGAATTTAGTATATGTTAAATTTGATATATACTATTGTAATATATATTATATAAAAATAGCATATATTCTATAAAAAGAATATAATAAATACATATTAATACAAATATATTCTACCAACTGACAGCTTCTGAGATTCAGAAAAGGACCCTGCCACCCAGAAGAAGTAGAGGAGATGGGATACATTAAAACTGTCGTCAATCTGAACGAAACTTAATCCCATCAGTGTGTGATCTCAGTCAAATCAGTGTGTGATCAGGGACACAAAAAAATGCCATAGTAAAGAAACATGCTACTTGGCAGTTTTCAAATTTGTTGGCAGATTTTGTCTGAAAATACCGTTTATACATATAAAAACCCTTTTTGCCCAAAGAAAAGCCGTAAAAACACTTGTCCAGCTAATGTGTCAGCAGTTTTTAGATTTTTTTCGAGTACTGCTACTGGCAGGTTTGGAACATTTTGCATATCCATTGGTGATGCTTTGCCATCACACAGCAACAAATTTACTTGTGAATTTAATTTGATGAAGCACGGATCCTTCCATCATACAAACGATTTTGTCCGGTTTTGGCTCTAAATGTCTAAAGTAAAGTCAGACAAACGGTGCATGTCCTGGCCATGACCCACCAAAATATTTTCATGCCCCACCAGTGGAGGGGCATTGTGGGACACATGCCCCATGTGTCCAACAATGGGATTCACGGCTTTAGAGTTTTAATTTAGAAAAAAAAAGCATTTTCCATACAAATGACGGCAAATTCATATGCGTTTAAAGGGAATAAAAAGATATAGCATTGCAACGTCGTCGTACATTGTATAAAATGCGTTATATTCAAATTACACAAAAAACCTCAAAAAATGCATACAAGATTTGTTTATATCCATTTTTGTTACATTTTTAAAAGTCAAACAACATTTCGGGGGGGAGGGGGGGGGGGGGTCAAATACCCCTACCCCCCGCCCCCCCCCCCCCCCCCCCCCCCGGCCTCTGGGCGTGGAGGCCCCCCCTCTGGGTAACGGCCTTAGAATGTGAAGTCATTCTCATAAAAAATGTTATTTTTCTAAATTAAAGTCAGCCAAAGGCTGCACGTCCTGCTTATGGCTTGGTATATCGTTTTGCCCGTCTATTTCTGAAACTTGCTCCAAGTTGGTTACTAATGCATTAAAAAGTATTCGTGTGTCGTATGGTAAGATATCTCCAAATAGAGGGCGCTAGAACCGTAAGGGTCTAGCTCGGCTTTATAATAGTTTTTGCTCTCCAGGAGTAAATTTCTTATCTGGATTCCACCACCTGCTGAGAAAAAAAGATTTATGGAGACTTAGAAGTGGTCCTGCTAAGCCTGCTAAGCCAAACTTGAATGAAAACAGCGCTGCGTTAGGAAGGGGGCAGCCCTCCTTCCATATAAAGGATAATTTCGGCTCTTTTTAAGTTTTAACGTCACCCTTTATTTCTATTTGAGAAATTTACATTTTTTTTCTGTTTGTTTTTAGCGACATTATCTTAAATATGAGAGGAGTAGCATTAAAGTTTAACTTTTTTATAACGTTGGTTTGATAAAAAGTTGAAAAACAGATTTATGACTTTAGTAAATCAAAGTCTTAATTCCATCTATAGTTGTAAAAAAGAGACTTTCTATGCTACGTAATAGGTGTTAGGAATAATTAAAGGTTCAAAAAAGAGCTATCTATTCTAATTAAACGGCCTTTGTGATTCAGGGGTTTGTGAATTAATTTTTTTTTTTACTTTTAACGTAAAGAGCGTGGTATTGACTAAGGGGAGAACCCCCTCATATACGTAATAACATATACGAAAAAAAAAAACAAGCGATACGGCTCAATAGTAATCGAAACTTTTAAAAACGGAATTTTGATGTCAATAAATGTATCAAAAGAATGGGCTTATAATGCTGATTCTAAATATATAAATTTTATTAAGTTTAGTATTACTCATCAAAGGCTACGAGCCTGAGAAAATTTACCTGATTTTTTAAAGAGGGAGGGAAAACATCCCCTACAAGTGAAAGAATTTTAATGGAAATCCCACCGTCAGATTCAGCATATCAGAAAACCCTATTACACAGGTTTCAAGCTCATATCTGCAAAAATCTGCAACTATATCTACAACGTATTTTTTTGCCAGAAGAAAAATATACGAATATAGAAGTTCGTTACGCAAGTTAATTTGTAAATTACGTCAGAACCAAATTTAGAGACAGCCATTTAGCAAAAGAAGAGTAAAATTTTTATGCAAATTTTGTTTACTTATTCAATGACGGTGAGCCGAAATAAAAGCTGCATTAACTAAAAAACGATCAGAAATTAAATAAAAAAAAAACAAGTTTTTTAAACTGAAAGTAAGGAGCGACATAAAACTTAAAACGAACAGAAATTATTCCGTATATGAAAGGGCTGTCCCCTCCTCAACGCCTCGCTCTTTACGCTAAAGTTTAACTCTGTCTCACAACTTTATTTTTTAAAACAATAAAAAACTTTAGCGTAAAGAGCGAGGCGTTGAGGAGGGGACAGCCCCTTTCATATACGGAATAATTTCTGTTCGTTTTAAGTTTTAATGTCACTCCTTACTTTCAGTTTAAAAAACTTGTTTTTTTTTATTTAATTTTACACAGAGAGAGATGTAATTTGCTAAGGCATATAATTAGTGTGATTTTAGTATCATTAGTAGTACTATTTAGTAGTATCATTAGCAGTACTATTAGTCGTGCTATTTCAAAATGAGGATATTTCTTTTCAGTCTTGCCAAAATTCTAATAAATGATTTAATTTGATTCTAAATCCAAAATTTCAATTAATGTGAATGACAAATGAAAATTTAAGATAAAATTTGTTTTTAGTAAAAAAACAAAAAGTGACTGTCAAACCACTTTAAGAATCAGAAAAATTCATAATTCTGATTCTTGACAAGCCCTTGATTTTCCCAAATTCACTTTATGGTAGCATTTGGCCTTAAAACTAAATATTATGCAACATGTTATAAAACCAATACATAAAACTTCTAGTGGAGATTGTTTTGAAAGATATGGAAGTCTAATTTAAGACTACCAAAAAAGTTAAATAGTGTGTAAAACTTCTGAAGAAAAAGAAAAAAGAAGAAAACAAAAAAGAAGAAAAAGAAAATAAATTATGATTTGGTGGGAAAGGGGTAGGAAAAAACAAATAAATCTTGGTTATTAGAGGCTAAGGTGCAGGTTCAAAGACATTTTTCCGTAACTAAAATAAAGGATATTTGAAGTCCACAGCTCTTACTTCTCATGATGATTACAATTTAACAAGTTAGAAAATTTCTAACTATTCCAAACCCACTCTCATACTATAAATTTCAAAGTTTCATCATAGATATAATTGTTTGTCCCAAAGATGATATTTTCTATAATAAATCAAGTCAATATAACAAGCAGTAAGAAAAGAATCTTGGTTATAGGAGTAGCTGTAATCTAGTAAATATAAATAAAGAACAACCTGTTGAAATGGTGGCTGCTGACTATTAAATGGTCTATTTAAAGGAGCTCCAGATGGAATAGGGCCTGGAAAACCAGGCTTCGGGGGACCCTGTGAAGGTTGACCAGCTGGTGGTTGCCCAACAGGTCCATTCATTTCCTTCTTAGTACCTGAAAAAAGATTGTTCTTTTAATGTTCGTCCATGACATTTTCACTATAAAACTTAATCCAGATACACAAACTCTAAACCTAACTTAAAGTTGTAATTCTCTTATTAATATGAACACATGTCTTTACATGTTCTTTAATATCTTTTTATTATAGGATTTCTTTATTATATTATTACCTTATTTAATATATCTTATTATTGTATTATTATAGGGATGGAATTAGAAGAACATGAAAACACTTTCTCATCTTGTAGTTTAGGTATAAGTTTTGATCAGTAGTTATACATGACTTGGAAAGTTGTTCAGCTGTGCAAGTTAAATTTTTAGGCTGTAAAAAAAAAAGAAAGAAAGAAAACAAGCAAGATAATTGTCAATTTTTTTTTACCACAGCCTAGGGTTATGTCTGGCACAATTTGTGCCTGAGGGGGGGGGGGGGGGGGGTCAAAACTCCAAAGACAATGATCATTATATTTGCTAAGAAGGGTAAGAACATTGACTGTGCAATTTGAGTTATTTTCCATCAATTTTTTTTTTAAGAGAGTAATTTGTATCATTTGCATTTCAAAAAATTGTCCCATGAACTATCAACAATGTTAAAAAATGGCATAATTGAACTATCAATATATTGATAAGTTAATCAGATTTGACCACAAAAGATCCATACAAGTAAAATACATGACTGAAAAATTGGTTAAGACTAATCATAGGGCAGAAATCAGAAAGAAAAAATAAATATACCATTGGGCCTATACTCTTTAATAAAAGCTCGTTCCAAATATAATAATCATTGCTGTTGCTCTGCCCCACCCCCTCAACAGATTTTATTACTTGAACAGGTGTTGCCTATGTTTTGTATTTTCTCGTTTTTCTTCTTTCTTATGTTTTCAATGACCCAATTAAATTTTTTTTAGCGTGTTTTTTTTTTACATTTGCTTTTCCTTTTTAGTTGTTTTTTTAATAAGAATTTTGTGAAATAAACATCTTATCTAGATATAGCCCTGGGCTATAGGCTTGATGGCTTTGTGGGTTTACCATTATCTTTTATACTTTTATAATCAACAGTTGGTTCCTAATGCCAAACAACGCCAATTAAAAGAAATTACAAAGTCGGAAAACTTTTGTAGACTATATAAACTATTGCTGTATGTAGCCCACATAGAGGGGAACGGGATGTAATTGTAATAGCAGTAATTACTACATTTGGATCAACCACTTGGCGATATATTATTTTGTTTTTCTTTACTTATTTTCACCTTACAATAAACTTTGAATCAAAAAAGCACATGAATTATTCTGTATATGAGGGGCATTACCATTTTCAAATGAAAGTTAGGAGCAACATTAAAACTTAAAAGAACAGAAATTATTATGTATATGAGGATGTTACTCCTTCCATAACCCATGCTCTTTACACTAAAGTTTTAAAGTTTGTTGAGCAGTCTTTCATAAAGAACTGGGACAAGAAGTCAAACTTCATGATAAAAGCAAGGGATGAGGAAGGGGCAATCCCTGCAAATACTGAGTAATTTCTGTTTATTTTAAGTTTCAATATTTCTCCTTAATTTCATTTGAAAAAACTTCTTTTTTTTCAATTTAATTTTTGACATTTTTGACTAGAACTTTTGATTCCTGTTAGAATGAGCTCATTCAATGAGCCCCATCTTCTAGGACCATTGGTTCAACACAAACACTCAGGTGGGAAAAAAAAAAATAAAAAAATCTAATCATTAGGAGCTTGAAACCTCTACAGTAAGATTCTGATACACTGAATCTAATGGTGCAAATTTCATTAACATGGGTTGACTATTTGGGAGTGTTTTCCCCGTTTTTCAAAAATCAGGCAAATTCTCTCAGGCTTGTAGCTTTGATGGGTAACATCAAAATACTGAATCTTTTTATATTTGGAATCTGCATAACAACAGCATTCAATCAATCAACTGTAGTGAATCTATGCGTGCGTCCTGAACATCAGATCATTTGCCCCTCTTCTTTCTGGGTTGGGTTGACACCCAATCTTTGAATATTTCTTCTTTTCTAAGGATAAATTCATATCCTTCTTCTTGGAATAATTCGCTTGCGGCTGAACATGATGTTGCCTTTTTATGTAAATTCACTAGTCACAAAAATTACGTTACTATTAAAATAAACGGCGTAATTGTAAACACTGCTTATAAATATTCGAAATATGGATGAATATGTAAACATGTAGATTAGCTAATTAGGTAAAAAATGTGGTATAATCGTAGTAGGGTTTACCCAATTCAATAAGTCAGCATAAATTGATTGCTATATATAATGTTGTAGGTTTAGATCCATTAACAGTTTGAAAGCATCTATGAAAAAATCTCTTTTTGAAGATTGGGTCAAAGTTTTTACATTTGTCAGAGGGTTTGAATTCAGTCCCTAGTTGAACTTTCAAATTGAGGAGATTCACTTGTTTTCTTTCCAGCATTTTACATTTCAGTAGTATGTGCTCAGGGGTTTCTTCTTTGATCTTACAGTACCTGCAAAATGGGCTACTGGCAACTTCTCCATTTGGCTGCTTAATTTTATATGAGAAAGAATGGTGGTTGAAGTTAGCTGTATTTGTACTCAGGGGATGAAACCAGACTGATTGCATCCTGGTTGGAAAGGGGGATAGATTTGATGGCTTTAATTTGGGTAGTGTTTTCAGTCGCAATCTAGTGATGTCCCTTATAGTTAGAGGTTTCACTGGTTCCATTTGACTTTTTGCTCCTTGCTTTGCTATATTGTCTGCTTTTTCATTTCTTTCTATACCCAGGTGACTAGGTATATATTGAAATTTAATAACACAGCCTAATCTTCCAAGGCTGCTAAGGTTTTCTTTAGTTTGATGTAAGTCTATGTCCAGTGTTTCAAAGTTAGGGTTTGTTAGGATATTGAGAGCAGATTTGGAGTCAGAGAATACTACTATATGTTTATTGCTCTGTTTCAGTTTAATTAGCGTCTCTAAGCCCAAATTGATTGCAGCTACTTCAGCTGTTAGTATGCTGGTCCCTGCCTTATGTTTTTCCATAATCCATAGGCTGTGCTCTCTTAGAAAGCACCCACTTCCACATCCATCTTCACTTAATGATCCATCAACATATAGTTGGTTATGTCCATCATATTCCTTTTTTAGGAGCTGTCCAAAATGTTTGATTGCAGTTTGGGATTCAATTTGTTCCTTTTTTGGGGGAGGAATTCTAGTTTAACCTCTGGGGTGATTGATATCCATGGTGGATCTTTTGCTATTTTAGTTTTAACATGTTCTAGTTTGATGGGGTACTGTGTCCTGGCCATAATTACTGACATCAGTGGGTGATTTTTTGGCTCTAGTCGGCTAGCTCTGGCTTCTAGAAATAAGAAATGGTGAGGAGTTGTTTCCAATTTCGTCAGGTATCTTATGGTTAAAAGTGTGTATCTATTTTCAATAGGTGGAAGCCCTCCTTCTTGTAGAAGGTTTTGAATCTTTGTTGTTTTCCTACATCCTGTGGCAAGGCGGATTGCTGTATTTTGCACACATTCTAATTTGTTGAAGAGCTGTTTTGAGCAAGTTCCATAGATAATCAGGTCATACTCAATTACTGGTCTGATGTACTGTGTGTAGAGTTTGAGGAGGGATCTATCCATACTACCCCAGGTTGTACCACATAGTCTTTGAATAATCCTCATCTTTTTCATGCATGATTGTATGATATGGTCAATGTGAGGTTTGAAGGTAAGCCTGTTGTCCAGAATTATTCCAAGATATTTAGTTGCACTGGTAGTTGGGATTGTAGAATTTCCTAGGGTAACTAGTTGTAATTCCACTTTTCGTCTGTTATGGAAATATATGATCACTGATTTGGGGACTGATATGGGTAGTTTCATGCTGGTAGAAAAGTCCTGGAGGTTATTAGAAATAATTTAGAGTTTATTTGCAACTTCAGCAAATGTTTTCCCTTTTGCCCATGCTCCAATGTCATCTGCAAAAATGCCATGTGGTGAGTCAATTTTTAATGCTGTCATATACAATATGAATACTAAGCAGCTGAGTACAGCTCCCTGTGGGAGTCCCTTTTCAATAGGTCTTGAGGATGATAGTTTCCCATTTACTTTAACTTTAAAATTTCTATTATCTAGAAAGCTATCAATCAGTTTTCTGATTGGTTGGGGGAAGCCTAATGCATGGAGTCTTTCCCCTAGTATGTCTTTTTGTGCGTTATCATATGCTCCTTCTAAATCAATCAGTACAGCACCCAGTATTAATCCCTCATTCATAGTTTTCTGTGCATCTGTCACAAGTTTCAAAATGATGTCTATGGTTGAATGGTAAGCTCTGAATCCAGCTTGATATTTTGGGAGGATGTTATTTGTCTCTGTATACCACTGGACACGGTTGTACAGCATTCTCTCAAACAACTTACCAAGGGTTGGTAAACATACAATTGGTCTGTATGAATGTGGGTCATCTTTGGGTTTCCCTTGTTTGGCCACTGGTGTTATAATTTCTTGTTTCCGTTGCTGGGGGAATACTGCTTGTGTGTAGCAGAGGTTAAACGTATGTATAAGAGCTTCTGGAAATTTCTTGGGGCATTTGATATCCAAGAGATATGGATTTCATCTTCACCTGGGCTTGCTTTTTGATTCATTTTATTAACTGCTTGCAGGAATTCATTTGTTTTTAAAAGGCTGTGTTAGCTCATAAACTGTATTTAATCTTTCATTGTGCCTTTGCTTATTTAACTCTTCTTTGTGGGCAAACTTCTGTTGGTAGATGTCAGCAAGTGCTTCAGCTTTTTTGCTATCATCTTCAAGTTGGATACCAGATACAAGTAGGGGATGCTTAATGTTATTCTTCTTTTTTTCCTGCTCTCATGATTCTGTCTAAAAATTGGTGTATTTTTGATTCAGGTGTGTATCTGTCAATCTTTTCCAAGTAGGAAGCCCATGTAAGGGCTTTGGCCTTTCTTTTGTCTCTTCTGAGTCCTGCGCAAGCTTGTTTAAATTGGATTTATGTTTTGGGGTTTGGGTTTTTTCTAAAATTCTTTTCTGCATCTCTTTTTGCAGTAAATGAGGCTTGACACTGGTCATTCCACCATGGTTTTGATGTCTTCCTTGATGATTTGTTTATGTATTGTTTGTTGGTAGTTCTAGGTATTGATGATATTGCAGCTTCTTTAAGATGAGTAGTTAGTCTTTGGTACAGAATTTTGTGTCTTGGCTTTCTTGAATTGGCATGTAATCAATATTTTTGAGAATTTCTTTAAATTTAGTCCAGTTTGCCCTGTTTTTTAAATTTTGGCATGTGTTCTTCTTCTTCATAAACAGTTCTACCAATTTCTACCAGTATGGCATAGTGGTCAGTTAGTAGGTGAGGGACTGTACTTATTTTTGAGCATTTAGATAGTTTATTTGGAATTAGTTGTAGGTCAATGGTGGAGAAAAGGTTAGTTTTGCAGTCGTAATAGGTATTCATACCATGTGGTGTAGCTATTGACATTTCTGGGAATTCATTTAGTAGTTTTTCTAAAAATTGGCCTGCCTTGTTGGTTTTCTTTCCTCCCAAAGTAGGGCTATGAGCATTGAAGTCTCCTGCTATTATTATTTTCTGATGAATCATCTTAGGTGCAATTTCTGTAAGGAATTCCTTAGCTTCTTGGTTACCATTGGGATTGTAAAAGGAGTATATTGTTAGTGTTTCTCTATCTTTAAGACTTATTTTTACTCCAACTACATCAACCTCATTAGGGTATTCCTTTGGTATTATGAAGTTGTGCTTAACATCTTTCCTTACAAGGATAGCCACACCCCCTCCTTTCCTGCCTGATGATCTTTCTTTCCTGTAGAGCTCATATCCTTCTACCCATAGTGTACTTTCTTGGTCAAGGTGGGTTTCCTGGAGACATATAACATGTGTATCTTTTACTTTAATATACATGAGCAGCTGGTCTAGCTTTTCTTTTGATAGTGAGCGTGTGTTCCATTGGAGGATCTTTAGTGTTGTTTTGCTCTGGTTTTGTAATGGATGGTTGTGGATTTGGTCTTTATGCATTGGCCATATAGTGGTAAGCTTGATGGTTATTTAGGATGGTGATTAGATCTAGCTCTGCAGTCTCTACTAAGCTTTTAGAGAAGTATTTGTGTGGCTAGTTCTCTCATGATGACTGCCTTAAGTCCTTGGGGCATTTTAGCTTGGGAAAGAAAAGCACTTGCCATGGTGTAGGCTATGAGGTTGGTGATTGCCTTGGCTGTGTTGATGGGCATGGATTCTGTGGCCTGGTTTTGTGGCTGATGCTACTGGAGCTAATGGCTTGGGGTTTTGCTTGATACCTGGTAGGCTTGTGGGTCTTACTTGCCTATTGCTGTTGCTGGAGCTGGTGCTTGCTGGGGCAGGGAACAGGGAAGAGAATCTGGCAGGTACTGGAGATTTTTGTGGTGTGCTAGATGTTCTTGGTGTCCACGGGGTCTCAAGCATGCTGTATGTTGGGGAGAGGGGGTGTTGGGAACTGTTTCTGAGGGGATAGCTGGCTTGTTGTATTTACTTACTTGTTGGGCAGCAAATGGGATTGGTATATTTTTTTTTTATTTCTGCCATTCTAATTATGTTAAGACGCTCTCTGTACTTAGGACATAGTCTTCTATTATCAGAATGATGGGGGCCATTGCAATTTATGCATTTAGGTTGGGCTTTACAGTCATTGCTTTCATGTTCTTCTTGGCACACTATGCATTTGTTTATTGTGGTTTTGCAATGCTTGTAGGTATGGCCTAGTCTATGGCACTTTTTACACTGGATTGGTTTATCCTTGTATGCTTTATGTGCCTTTGGCTGCCCAAATAGAAATATTTGCTGGGTGATCTGGGGGTGTCCATCCAATATGAAAAGTACAGTCCTACTTGTTTGTGGAGTGTTTATTCCTGGTTTACCTAGGCGGTGGATAGCCTTAACTGGAATGTCTTCCCCATTGGCAGTCATTAAACCCTCTTTTAGTTCAGCTTCAGGGATTTCAGGTGGTATATTGTATACTACAATTTTTTCTTCTTTTTGTTGAGGTTTCCACTTTTCAGTTGTCACCTGGATGCTTCCAACAGTTTGTTAGCTGCAGAGCTGTGTTGGCATGGTTAGCTTCTGGAACAGGACTTCTAATGAGCCATCTCTAGCTATGTTGATGCTGAAATTGCATCTTAGGGCCTTGAAGAGCATTAATCTTATCTGCTGTATGTTCTTAGGTAAGTATAGTGTCTCCTGAGATTTTGGAATCAGTCTTATAACTGTTCCATCATGGATGTATTTCTCTGTATTTTGTTGAGTTGGGCTATGAATTAGGAATGGTTGGGTGGTTTGGTAATGGCCTCTATGGTTTGCAGCCTGTAGAGGACTATTAGATGGCTTCTTCCTTTTTGATTTTCTCTGTACAGTGATGAACTCGGTTTCTACTGTGCTGGTTTTCTGGTCTTCCCTGAACTGTGTCACTTATCCACTTGAAACTGATCATGGTGTTGTTTTAGCTATCATCAGATGTTTCAGTTTCAATTTCCAATGCAGGATTGGGGACTTGATTTGGGGAGAGTATTGCATCTCCCCAAGACTGGCCCCCTTCCAAGTGGGGGCCAGGTGGATCTGGTTTTGACATTCAGTCAAGGAAAATGGCAAAAATATTGATAACAGGTAAATCAATACAATAAATAGATCAGCTAAGCTACTTGACCAAAAAAAGGATAATAATTGTAATCCTCCTCAAAATGGTAGTAAAAAGGATAATTTTTGTATTATCTATTTTTTAGCCGTTTTTTGCAGTTGCTTTTTTGATGTATCTATTGTTATGAAACTTCCGGTTTTTAGAGTTTGGGTTACTATTGGGGAAAGTTGTTCCTTACTTAGAGTTTGTTCCCACAAACTGTTTGATATTATTGGTTAAGGTCGAAATATTGCCTCCTTGTATTTTTGCCCCTTCTGCCTGCTCCTTTGAAATTTCACTGAAAAATAGATTCTATTTGTATTTTTTTTTATCGAGAAAACAACAAAATTGTAACTCCTCCTCCATGGATTTTGAAAACTTCATTTTATCCCCTCCCCCTCTTTGAGTTGCCCTAGCCAATTGGTTGGTGCGCTGAATTGAAATCCTTTGCCTGAAGGGCGAGGGTTCAAAACCCTGGAGTATCTAATTATTTGGTTTAGGAAGGGGGTCAGTTGTGTGACTCTGTAAGCTCAGCCAGAGTCAACCCAGCTCTAAATGGGTACCTGGAGAAATCTGGGGAAGGTAGGCAGGAAGGGTGTGGAAAAGAACAGGATGGCTGGCCCCCATCCCCCAATCGCACTTCCTGGCAATAGGGTCTTGAGATAGAGATCAGCATAACCACTATGGACTTTAAGGGTTTAGTGCTGTACCTATCTTTTTTTACCTCTTTGTTTTCAAGACACCCCAACTTTCATGTTTCCTTCTATTTTTATACAATAGCACCAATTCATGGAAAAGGAATTAGGGAGAGGGGGCAAAAATTATGTTCTATACAAATCAAGGGGGGGGGGATGTTTTTCAATATTTCAAGAAAGTAAAAAAACTTCATTTTTCAATAAAAATAACAATGAAACTATTTTCAAAATACATGGGGGGAGGGGGTAAAATATCTTGAGTACCAGTGAGCACTCCATCCCACCCAGTCAATTACCATTGAAATCAACATGTGCTCTTGAATAATACGTATTTCCATTCAACTGATCTTAATTCTTTCACAACTACCATGATATTGTTAGCAGATTAAGAATATAACTATCTATTTAAAAAGAAATACAGCAATTTAAGAGATGAAAACAGAGGAAACACAATTGTTTTCCTTCATTTACTTTCTTGTGGACCTGTATATGAGAACACCCTCAATATGTTTAGGCAAAAGATGATCAGAGTTTCATTTGGTAATACAAGTTGAAAAAAAAGGACTGGAGAATTCAAGAAATATAGATGACAAATTTATTTCATATTGCAATTTTTCTAAAACTGCTAAAAAAAAATGAAAGAAAGG
Organism: Artemia sinica; assembly: GCA_027921565.1. NCBI lineage: Eukaryota > Metazoa > Arthropoda > Branchiopoda > Anostraca > Artemiidae > Artemia > Artemia sinica. The sequence continues at coordinate 19,308,537 of CM051256.1, read as the reverse complement.
AGAGCATTATATTCTAAATCTAAAAACATGGATGAAAATGGATAGAAACAATACATCTAATTTATAGAAGCTTTCATATCATAAAGTAGAAATTTTACGTGTTGTCTTTTAAATTTGTACATCTGACACAATCGAGGGAGGGGGGGGGGGGTAGGAGGATGTATTTTTATCATAGCAGCAACCATTAGAGCCTATTTTGAATGATCATCAACTGAGAAATCAAATGGCACTGTTATTGTTATGTTTCCTTCTGAAAAATCACTATGCTCTAGTGCTACCATATATTAATAGGAGCTATATATGGTACTATTTCCAGGGGGGCAGATTGTCAAAGTAGTGACAATTGTATTTACATGTGTTGATTGTGAGTCTTGATTGGGGAAACAGATAGCGCTAATCTTTTGTTATTATTGCATTTCCTTCTGAAGAGGCCATATAATATGGCATTACCTTAATTTAATCCTAGAAATTCCGTAATACTTGGTCAGTGGCTAGTCTCAGACAAGTATTTTTATTTAAATGTACGTATGTATTTGATTAAAAAGCATAAAAATAGACAGTAGGCTAGGTTCCCAATCTTGGATACAATTTACCCTGTTTTAGACAGTTGGGATTGGCTGATGGTTAGGACTGGGCTAGACAGGATTGGCTAACCATAATCTAAGAAAACTTTTTCTTAACATTTAAACTTAAAAACATTTAAAATGACACAGCAACTAGGCTGTGAGTGGAAATGCCCAGTTTGCAAAGGTAACCCAAAGTGACAGGTGGGACGTCTTTGGATGATATTCAAAAAACTTATGGACAAGACCCTCAAACCATTCTGGTCAACTCTTAGTGCAGTAAATGAACTGGACACCAAAGTTAAAGATGCAGTGAAAGAAGCATTTGCAAAACTGTGATAACAGCTAACCACTGACATTGAAAACCGTTTTGGTAATGTTGAAAGCCGTTTGACAACCCTGAACAGTGTCCCTTGTGACACTGTTTAGAATTTGGTTGAATTGGAGATTCAGACATTGAAAAAAAGATCTTGAGATGCAGCTTGAAACCAAAGTTAGACAGATGGTTGCAGATGATAGACTGTCTGTATTGCAAACTAAATATTATTGTTTTCGGTGTCCCCCCTCAGACAAATGATGAACTTTACATAAAAAAATACCTTGCAAGTGATTATGAGCTCCCAAACTTATTCTTTTTCTTGAACCTTCTTTTATGTAATAACATGAAATGAACCTATCACAAGTTCCTTTTATAACCTCTCAGATGAACTCAAAGCAACATTTGCATTTGTAGACTGAAGCTCTTCAACAATAGAAACAGAATGGATAAAGTCTTGAATTTCATCATAACAACCCTTGCTGTAATCATAATAAAATTTAGAACCAGAGTTCACCACTACACTTACATTCATTGATAGACACATAACTACATGGTCACTTTTACCTAGAGGTGGCAGCATCTTAAGGTCTAGTATGTCATCTGGAGATTTCATGATCACCTAATCTAGTACATGAGAAGTGGAATTACTTCTGAGTCTTTTGGATCAACAACATGCTGGTACAGAAAACTATCCTATAAGGTTTACATAAGTTTAAAAGCAAAACTCTGGTCCATCCCTGACATAGCTTAGGATAACCAGTCAATATTGGGCACATTGAAGTCACTCAGAACAAGAATTTTTGAATAAACAGACAAAAGGTACAACAGATAACTCAGCAGGCAATTGTAATTTAACATACTAAATTCATTTCCAGATGGGCTTTGATATATGCCCACAATCCTCATATTTTGGGATACCCCCAGCAACTTAACTTCCAAACTAATTACTTCAATTAATTCCCTAGTAAACAAAATATCAACTTCTGCATATTTTAATTTTGACAACAACAAAGTATAAATACAAACTCCTCTTTTCAAATGCTTGTTGTACACAATATTATAACCACTCAGTTGACAGAAATGTGCTTTGGGATTGAAGTAGTGCTTTGGAAGCACCTCAGTCATGATACCTATATCATGTTTCTGTAAATTTACCAAAGAATACAGTTCATCAAGTTCGTTTGAAAGTACATCAGCATTTGTAAACAACATGGAAAGATTATTCTTTCATTTCATGTCTGGAGGGGGCTGCTTGTCCCTAATGTTACTTTGAAAAACGTTACCTTCTAACTGTCTATTTACACTGGTTACATTGCATGGTATAACATTTAATGTTCCATTGCAGCTGGAAGGGCTGCACAAATCTGACCGTTTTTTGGAACTATAAAGTTCCAACTGAACTGAACTGTACCTGACCCTTTTCTTTTGTAAGACTTTTGTAAAATATGCTTCTTAGTCTTGAAATCTGGTACTGAGAATAATATGGGAACAGGCCTTTTTTTTGTATTGGTGGTTGTAACTTGGCTTTGCTGACTCCTCAAACAACAATCATTAGAGACACTTATGTTTGGGAGCTCATAATCACTTGCAAGGTATTTTTTGATGTAAAGTTTATCATTTGTCTGAGGGGGACACAAAAACACCTGTGACTCTTTTTTTAGTTCTTATTTTGTCACAGTTGGTTCAATTTACAGTCACATGGGATGAAAGAAGAGAGATGTATTGGCAGAACAGTGTTGAAAACTGATATATTTGTTAGAAAAAGTAGAAAAACACTTAATGAAAGTGGAGAAAAAGTGAAACTGCTAATCTTCATTTACTTACTGCTGCTAGGCTAATTTTTTTTTGCTAGGCCTAAAAGATGAGTATAGTCTGCCTCTTATGCCTTTTAATGTTCATTCAAATACAAAATCTTTCACCTTTAAAGTTCCATTTTGAGCCCTTAAAGTGGCTCCAAATAAATTTCACCAAAGTTGTGACCTATCTAGATTGTTTTTCAAGTTGAAAATATTAGTGTGCCAATTTTCAGAAAGCTTATCCAAGCCATTTTTGAGAGGGGGGGGGGGGGGAAATACCTACATAAATATATATATAAAGTTATTGCTCACTGAAAGGTAAGACATATGGGACCATGGGGTGGGTGTATTTTCATAAAAATTACTGTAATACTTGATAAATGACCAATTTTACTGGTTGTTCTACCATTTGATTTGTCTAAATTTTCTCAAGTAGTATGTTATTAGCTTTAAAAATGTAACAATGGCCTGACATTAACAATAAAAGACAATAGTATGCCTGGTGATAGAATATTGTTCCTCTGTGGGGTATCCAACATGGAATTGTGACTTCGTGCAAATTGAAAAGGTTCAACATCAGGGGTTAAAGTTGGTGCCATATTTGAGTCATTTACCATATCAGCATTGACTGCAATGTTTGGAACTTCGTTCTCTGGAGTTTTGATGGGATAGGATTGACCTGATCAATACATTTTATATTATGAAGGGTGTTCATAATGTGGACTGGGCTGATTTCTTCAAACTTAGTCATTACTCAGCCACTTGACAAAACTCATATAAACTGTATCAGCTGCAAATGCACCAGAAAATAGGTCAATATAGCTTTATTAACCAAGTAACAAAACTTGGAAAGTTTACCTGATACTAAAGTTTCTGTGCAAATGGTGCAAACATTTAAGAGTGCTCTTGTTGAAGCTAAGTTCTATGGAAAACAATTTCTGTAATATAGTTGTTTTTTTTACTGATGAATATTTTCTGTTTTTGTTTTTTGCAGTGTTGCTGTTTGAGCTGTCATTTTGTGTCTTTGTATTGCAACAAGCCTATGGCTTTCTCCTTTATTGAATAAAAATGAATAAATAATAAATAAAATTAAACAAAAGTTACCATTAAAGCCTAGTCTATTTAAATACAGTTATTATATTTTACAACACAGCACCTATTATTTTTCATATATCCATGGCAAAGTCTGTCTATGATTTAGATACTTCGTCTTAACTTTAAAATCCTATATTCAAGACTTGGTAGCATTTTTCTAGGTTTAGACTCAAGGAGTGTGTATCAAATTGTTAGTATTGTATAGGCCATGGTTAAATTGTTAAAGCTAATAACATACTACTTGAGAAAATTTAGACAATTCAAATGGTACAACAATCAGTAAAATTGGTCATTTATCAAGTATCACAGTAATTTTTATGAAAATACACCCATCCCCCATGGTCCCATATGTCTACTCCCTTTCAGTGAGCAATAAGGTTATATATTAACCATGTACTTTCATGCACATCCTTTTCTAGTCTTCCAGTTACAGTTTGCACTGATAATCCAATTAGTGACCATTCTGGACTTTCGTTTCAGATACAACCAACACAGAGCACTATTTACGCTTGTTCCAGAAAGTGGGTCTACAAGCAGAATTGGGAGAAATGCAATATTCCCCTTTACGTCACCACTGTTGCTTTGGTCCTAAGTTGCATCAAAGTTCTGTTTCATCTACTCTGCTCTGGACCTTCCAATGTCCCAGCCATGGTTGATTTTAACTCTTATTACCATCAAGTAACCCATGCTATGAAAGTTGCCAAAGCAAAAGCGATTCCTACAAGACAAGCCAAAATTGGGACAGAAAAACCAATGTGGTCTGAATCTACTGAACTCCAGTTGGCCAAAAGACATGCAAAAACTTGGCTAAACATTTGGATTGCTTGTGGTAGACTGCTATGCAGGACTGTATTCGAGCTGAAATGGAGCACAAAACACAATTATAAAACTGAACTGAAGAGGTACCAAATTATTGGGCAACAGTTCACTGGAAATAAAAAATCGTGGCTAAGCCTAATCAGACCAGACGATTGTCCATCTAGTACTTCTCTGACATTACATGATTGGCACTCTTACTATACTTCAATGTATGGAGATGAGAATCTTACTATAACCAATCAATCAATATGAAATGGAAGTTTCAAGCTGGCTTGCACGTTTCTCAGAGCAGCATTGTGTTGTTTCCCATTTCCCTCGAGAAGATCAAGTTAGCTGTCAGAAAAGTACTTTCCAAAGCAAAGAATGGGATGGACTGTGACGGTTTTTCAATAAAACACCTCAATCACTTACCTGAATGCTTCTATTTCCATCTTCAGCTTATCTTCCAGATGTGATCACCAGGGGTTTTGTTCCAAACTCTTTCCTAAAAGGGGTCTTTTCATCTGTTGCCAAAAAGGAAAAGATCCAAACAAATGTAAATCTTATAGACCCATAACCATCTTGTGCATCTTGCACAAAGTGTTTGAAAATGTGATCTTCTCTGAGCTTGATACTGGACACTTTGGGGACAATCAACTTAGATTCCAGAAAGGTCTAGCTAATGAATACGGCTTACCTGGTGTCCCTATTTCAAACATCCGCCGCCTAGTGAATCCCACTGTCTCCGTAACCCAAAATCCACTACGCCCACCCCCAATCATGTTCGCTGTCCCCAACTTCAAGATCAAGAAGCTGATTCTCCAGAAATCTTTTGAGAAAAAGGGGCAGTTCAGTTAAGAAATGATGTATCAAAAACAGACCGTGACAAAAGGCAGAAGTTATATGAAGAACTATACAGAAGGTGGGCAGGTGGTGAATCAAATATTGTGATTAAAGGCAACAAGATTGTCCCAAAAAACTTCCAGCAGCCTCCAGCTACGCTGGGGTTGCAGGTGATGGAGATCTAGGAGTTGATGCCTGTCAAAACAATGTAAATAGTACTGTATATAGAAACTTTAGTGTGAGTGATTCAAATGCAAGCCCCACATTTGAGATCAATAATGATGAATCGTTTGCAAGTGCATTATCAAGTAATCTTAGCGGAGAACCTTTGGATAGTTCCACTTTCGAATCTTGTGAGTCGGAATTTAGAGATATTGGTGATGCCCATATTGAAAATGAAGACGGACTATTAATGCTTTACAGTAACATGGATTGCATCACCACAAAAAATGGATGAAATAAAAGCTGTAGTTTCGGCAAGACCTGAAGTGAGTGTGTTTGCCTTCACTGAAGTTAAACCAAAGTATACTTCAGTGCCACTGACTGATGTACAAATCCAGATTACTGGATTCAGAATAATCTCAAATCTGTTGAAACCAGAAGGAAGAGGAATTGTCCTGTACGTCAATTCATCACTGAAGGTAGGAGACCTTAAAATTGGTTCTCAGTATGAGCTGTGGGTGGAGCAGGTCTGGATAAAAATTGAGCTAAAGGGTCACCCCTTAATTATAGGTTGTATTTATAGAAGCCCAAGCTCTCCCTGTCAGAAAAGTTCTCACCTCACGATTGCAAATTCTATAAGTTCGGTGATGAGTCGTCCTTGCCATAATATTGTAATTGTTGGTGACTTCAACCTGCCTCAGATCCAATGGATTAGTGGTTATGCTGCCACAGGAGATAACGATGACCAGATTGGCACACTCCTTGAATGCCTGCAAGAACATTCATTGTACCAGACAATCAATTTCCCGACTAGGTACAGAGAGGGCCAGAACCCATCTCTCTTAGATCTCCTATTTGTCAAAGATGAGGAGGCAATCCAAAGTATAGACTCAGAGCCACCTTTTGGCGCAAGCGACCATATAGCCATAACTTGTCGACTAAAGTTGTACCCACAGACAAATAATTTTAGAAAACATGTGTTTACAAATTACAACAAGGTCAGGCAAGATTTGGCTAACCAAGATTGGTCTTTTGTCGAAAAGAATAATGTACAGGGAGCTTGGCTTGAGATGAAAAGCGTCCTCTGTGAGACAATCGCAAAACACACAACAACCACTTGGAAACTAAGACCAAGAACGCTCCCTTTCATCACACGAGAAATCAAACTAGCAGTTCCGAAGAAGAAGAAGTTCTGGAGAAGGTACAAGGACGTCCCAACGCAGGCTAATCATGACAAATTCAAACAAATACAAAACAAAGTCTGCTACCTTACAAGAGAAGTTACTAGCAAGTATGAGGGGTCTTTAGCTTCAGCATCGAAAACAAATCCGAAGAAATTTGGAAGTATGCCTCCACTCAAAAGCCTGGAAGACATTCGGTAACCAAACTCTCAGTTAATGGGAATACCATAATCAACCCTGGAAATATAGCTGAAGCTCTGAACCAGCAGTTCAAGTCAGTTTTTACACCTCCAGATAATGACCTCTTGCCACAAATTCCGGAATATGATATTCAGAAACCGATGCAAATTATTACTATCAGCACTTTGGATGTTGAATCACAGCTCAAAAGATTGAACCCGAATAAGTCAGTTGGCCCTGATGGGGTACACCCTTGAACTTTGAAAAAGGCTCATGTGGAGCTTGCCCTCCCCCTAGCAAAACTGTTCCAGAAGTCTCTTGACATGAAACAAGTCCCTCAAGATTGGAGAAATGCAAATATTACACCTGTTCACAAGGGTGGTAGCAGGAACTGTGCTGCCAATTACCGACCAATTAGCATCACCTTGACAGTCAGTAAAATCCTCGAAGGAATTGCAAACACCGCTGTTATGAAACACCTGATTGACAATAAACTACTTACCAATAGCCAACATGGATTCAGATCTGGATGCTCGGTCGAGACAAATCTTATTGACGCATATGAATGTGTCACCGAACTGCTGGACCAGGATATCCCTGTTGATATGATGTTATTAGACTTTGCAAAGCTTTTGACAAAGTTTGCCATCGTTGTTTGAAGGCTAAACTTTTAGCTACTGGGATACATGTGGAGGTTGTTGAATGGGTGGTGCAGTTCCTCTCAGGGAGAAAGCAGAGAGTTAGAGTGTTTGGGGATAATGGGCAAGAGTTTTTCTCAGAAGTTGCTGGAGTTGATAGTGGCGTGCCCCAGGGAATGATCTTGGGCCCAACACTTTTCAATATTTATATTAATGATGCTCCACGGGCTGTAAGAAATAAGATGAGCTTCTATGCTGATGATGCAAAGCTTATTGGGCCCTCAGAGTTGTCAGCGACTAGAGCCACCATACAGGAAGACCTGGATGCACTTTCCCTTTGGGCCTGCCAATGGAAGCTTGAGTTTAACATCCAGAAGTGCAAGGCGGAATATTTTGGGAAAAAGAATGAGAAGTGGCAGTACCATATGAGTGGGGGGATGGCTCTAGACAATCGATTGGTTCCTCGGTAGCTGAAAGAGATTTGGGAATAGTCAAGAGTACCTCACAGCAACAGCAACTCTATAAGAAAATTAAAACAAATTTTCTTGTGAATTATTATTGCTTCTAATCAGCAGTTATACCAAACCAATCCTGCTCAACTCATCCTCAGGGCTATACTGTGGTGTTCTCCTCCCCATAGTATAGTGCAGACGGTTTGATATAATTCCATTTTCCCTTCTTGCTTTAGTTTTGTTTTTCTCTGTTTAAAGCTTTTTCCAATAGGCAATGTTTAGAAGTCCTCCAAAAAAAAATGTCCCCCCAGATCCCAAATCAAATTCCAGTGAATGTGCCATAGTGAAAGATACCCATCTTGGCTGGTCAAGCACACTTTCTCAAAGTTCAAATGATAGCTCCAATTCGGAGAATAGGACAATGATAAGTGTAGGGGCTAATGTAACCATAAATGATGATAATGGGTTTCAAGAGGTCCTCTCTAGAAGTTCTAAAAAAAGGAAAAAAATCTCCCCATTAAAAGCATTTCCCTCTCCCTGCCCAAGATCCTCCCTCCAAAAACTTAGGAATTTACCTCAAAATTACTCCCACTACCCCCTTTGAAATAAAAATGATCACTGCAATAAGAGTTGCAATTTTTAAATTGCTAAAATCAATGTTCTCTCTTAACATTAACCGTGATGGATCTCTGCTAATAGCTGTAGAAGATCAGAAATCAGCAGATACAATAATTAATTTTAAATCCCTTCTGAATATCCCAATTATTGCATCTAATTGGAACCCAAAACAATCACCAACAAAAATAGTAGTTTATAATGTTCCCCCAGAGATATCTACTCAGGAGTTAAAAGAAGGCCTTTCAGATAGGGCTGGAAACACAATCCTAGTTGAGGATGTTACCCAACTTGGAAAACCCAACTCTAATGGCCTAAAAAACTAGTAGATCCTTCTTATTCACACTGAAGGATAAAATTGATATCCCAGAAAAATTATTCCTATTTGGGCAAATCAAACCACACAAGGAATACAAACCTAAGCCTATTCAGTGTCAGAAGTGTTTCAAACTGGGACACACAACAAACACAATGCAATGAAATTCTCCAAGAGTGTAGTAATTGTAAATCTTTCCATCCTAAAGAGCTGACAACTTGCAACAACACTCAGCCTACATGCATCAATTGCAAAGGCCCACATGAATCTACAAATAAATCATTATGCCCTGCATACAAGAAAAGAGCTCTAACACTCCAAATATCAACAGAGAAGGCAATCCCATACCCCTTTGCAGCAATGGAAGCAAATGCTGCCCAACAATACCAAATAAAGCCTGTAATGAAACCAACCAAAACCCCCAAGTCAAATGCCCCCAATGCATCAAGCACCCATAAGCAAACACCATATAAAACACCATCTTCTAAGCCCCCTAGCTCAAATCCCTATCAGAAGCAATCACCAAGCCAACAAGCCTCCTTGTCCAGTGAGATGAGGCCAGCCTGGCCCTCCCTCCCAAGAAGAAACAAACCAGAAACACTACCAGGAATCAATCCATTAACCAACAAACAGGATGCACTACCAAAAATGCAATCCCCAAATATATGCTTATTCATTCTAAACTGTAATGCAGTTCAGGCCATGAACATACATCAACTACAGAAAACAAAAATTATAGCAGAATTGGCAAAAATTTACATCCCAGATGATATGCTCATTCAAGCAAAAAAAGATCTTGCTTTACTCTTAACAAAGCTGAACATTGATACACACTCATATGAAGAATAAATCAACAACACAACATTTATCAATACTCCAATGGAATGTAAGATCACTCAACAGAAACAATCAAGCTAAATGAACTAACATCACTCACTTGCCTCCAAGAAAATTTAAACTAAATGAACTAACATCATTTATGAATAATAATTCAATTAATATTGCTTGACCAAAATAAAAAAAAAAACAGACATTGAAAATTCAAGCTAAAAACTCAAAACTAATATCATTTTCATACGCCAATAATGGAATTTGCCTAATTTTAAAATTTTGCTTGCCTCCCAAAATCAACAAATTAAGTCTCTGGGATATACTATCCTGAGAAAGGATAGATCTTCAGAGAGAAAAGGAGGTGGTGTAGATTTATTAGTTAATAATATATATAAATTTTGTGGCATCAATTTTCCAGATTTTGAAAATGATGTTGATGTAATTGGTATAAGTGTTTGGCTGAATAATTTAAAAACCTACATAATAAGCTTTTATAACCCTAATGGCCAAACTACAGATGCCAAGGATTTCTTTAATTATATAAATAATTCTAATATGTTAAAAAATATCATTATTTGTGGAGATTTCAATGCCCACAGCCTTTTGTGGGGGAATAAACCAGCAAATAAAGCTGGTAAATTTATTGAGCATATGACTTCAAATAATAATGAATTAGTTTGTTGCTACCCCTCCAAACCTGAATACTTATTTCAACCCCAAAAGTGGCAATTTCTCCACAATTGACCTACAAATTGTGTCTTTAAATTTTTTGAACAAAATTTACATAAATAAAATTGATAGTCTATGTACAGACCACTTTGCTATAGTTTGCTCCCTAAATGAACCTGCTGAAACTTTATCTCATACATCCAAATGTATCAACACTAAAGCAAATTGGTCTATTTTCCAAAATAAGCTAAATGATGAAATTACAAGTTTCACCCAAAGTTCATGCATTTCTAAGACAACAGCTGACACACATGCTGAAGCATTGACATCTTTACTAATAAATACAGCTAATCATGCTATCCCAGGACAACACCTAAGAAAACATTCCCTAAACAAATTCCTAAAGCATGGTGGACAAATGAGTGCCTAAATAAATGGAGGATAAAAAAAAAAGGCAGCTAGGACAGATTTCATAAAAAAAACCAACACCCTACTACATATTTAAAAAAATTACAAGCAGAATCTAATCTAAAAAGGACTATAATAGATGCTAAATATAAATACTGGAATAATTTTGCAAATAATCTCTCCAGAGAAACAAATGAGCCAATTATACATAAAGTCATAAGCCACATATGTGGGAAAAAGACTTCTCCCAACCCACTCCTGTATGAGCTTATACATAATAATACCCATTATGACAATGATAATGAAAGGCTAACCTATTTGCAACTCTTTTTTGTAATTAAGCTAACATCAAATAATCAAAGCAAGCTGTCCACAATTCCTATGAACCCTAGTTACCACCACGCCCAGGATCCGAGTACATAACTAATCCATTTTCAATCCAGGAATTGAATAATGCAATACATCATATTAGGTCCAAAACTAGCAGTAGCTATGACAATATACACCCTACATGGATAAAGAATCTTACACCTTCATACAAACAAGAACTGCTAAATTGTTATAATCACACTTGGGCATCTTCTAGGTTCCCCAATATATGGAAATGTTCGTCCCTCCTACCAATCCTAAAGAAAAATAAACCAAAAGATAACCCTGAGTCTTATAGGCCCATAATGATTACACCTGTGATGGGGAAAATAATGGAGAAAATGATTTATCACAGACTCCTCTGGTTTGTTGAGAAAAAAATAACATGATCCCACACACTCAAACTGGATTCAGGAAATACCACTCCTCAACAGATGCTTTCATTTTGCTAACAAATGCAATAAATGAATCTTTCTCAAAAAATAATATCCTAGTGGCAGCTTTCCTAGATTTTTGAAGGAGCTTATGACAATGTGAACCACCAAATCCTTTTAAATAAACTTGCAAACCTTGGAGTACCTCCTAAGCTAGTATCCTTTATTAAATCCTTCATAGAAGTGCGAAGTTTCATTGTTTGTGTTGGTTCAGCCTCTTCACCCCAAAAGACAATATCCAAAGGCCTACCTCAGGGAGCAGTCCTCAGTTGCCTCCTTTTTGCCCTATATCTCTGGGACATGAACCTACCCCACACGAATCTACAATATGCTGATGATCTGGTGCTATGGTCATCTGGCAACACCTTTCAGATAGCACAGTCAAATCTGCAAAAGTCACTTTTCCAGTTTGAAAAATTCTCTCAACATTCAGATTTACCCATTGCACCCACCAAGTCAAAAATAATCCAATTTCACCGGAAGCGAAACCATGTTAATGCAAAACTAACTCTAAATAAAAAAACTATTCCAGAAGATAATAATATTAATTACCTAGGTCTCATGCTTGACCAAAAACTTAATTTCCACCTCCACATTTCAAACACAATAAAAAAATGTTATAGAAAAGCAAATATACTAAAAAGACTTCTTTCCACACCCCTGGGGTTGTAAGGAGAAAACCTTACTCCAGTTTTATAAATCACATATAAGACCCCATATTGACTATGGGCTCATTGTCTATGGTGCATGTGCAAAGACCCAGATGCAAAAAATTGAAACAACACAAAATGATATAATACGTCTCATATTTGGTCTTAGGAAACCCACAAGCACCAAGTTTCTGCTTATGGAGAGTGGATTAACAACAATAAGGGAGAGACGTAGCTTTCTCTTGATAAAACATCTTACAAAAATTGAATCAAATAGCTCACACACATTACATAATTGGTTAAGAAATCCAGCCATGTATAGAGGTATTGCAGATGAGTATGCCAATATTCAAAAGAAGTTCCCTGTACCAGCAAAGTCTATTGCACCTACTTTCCCCCAATCCCCTCCATGGAATTGGTCATTTCCCATAATAAATACTGAATTTTCAAAATGGAATAAAGATTTAACCCCCATTGCTTTTGTCCAGAAAAAATTTGCAGAACTCAATACAATTACCTATAAAAATCACTTCCAAATATTTGTTGATGGGTCAAAAATGGATGAGAAGGTTGCAAGTGGTGTTTTCCTTCCTCACCTGAAAATTGCAATGGGCGAGAGATTATTTAATAATTTATCTATAATGTCTGCTGAGTTAAATGCCATAATCATGGCATTAGAACACCTTAAGCAAAACCAACCTTTGATTGAAAATTCGAATAATATTATCATCTATTCCGACTCTTTATCAAGCCTTGAGTTGCTGGCCTCAGCTCCTCAATATAAGTTGGACATTGACACTTATCATTGTCTCAGTATTATTGATAATCTTGCTTCAAGTGGCATAAAAACTTACTTTCAGTACATTCCTAGCCACTCTGGCATAAGTGGTAATCATCAGGTTGATGAAATAGCAAAAAATGCTATAAATATTGACCAGCCAAGTGGGAGACCAATCCCAATTAGAGATATTTACCGATGGAGGCTATCAGATATTAATTTTAATAAGATTAATCCTATCCTTTCCCCCTTTCCCAATAAGTATCTTTCTAAAATTTATCATAGAATTCGTTCTGGAACAAATGGACTAAATTTCCTTGCATTCTCATATAAGCTTTCTAATTCAAGTGGCTCAATTCCCCTGTCCCCTCTTTGCAGGCATTGTAATATGAATAATGAAACAATTGACCATTGCCTATTTGAATGTAATATGCTGACATCTGCACAACATACCTTGCTTTGTAAACTGTTAAAATACTTCAAACACCACAAAATCCCACTATCAGCCAAGAGCCTAGCCAACTATACCTGCACACAGAGCATAGAAATCGACATCTATCATCTTATATTTGAACTCCTAGAGTCAAAAGATCTGCTGAAAGATATCTGAATATATCTAATAAATATGAGGCAATCAAGCCAGTAGCTCTGTAGCCCACAGAGTGAAGCAAAAGGAAAAGGGCTAAATAGTTTTACTGAAAAGCCCGCCTGCTGTTAAATAGAAGAAGAAGAAGAAGAAGTCGATGAAGAATTAAAATTCAACAAACACACCCAAACAGCAGTTGCCAAAGCATCTCAGACCCTCGGAATAATTAAGCGTACAGTACATAGCAGATCATCTAAAGTTATGACAAAGCTGTACAAGGGTCTTGTATGACCATTGCTGGAGTTTGGGATGTGTGTTGCCACGCCTCTGAATAAGAGTGACCAACAGAAAATAGAATCTGTTCAAAGGTGCGCAACCAAAGCTATTGATGGATGCAAGAACCTCGACTATCCATCCCGCCTGAACAAACTACAGCTCCCAACACTCGTCTACAGACGGCAGAGGGGCGATGTCATTATGGCTTACAAGCTACTGCATGCTGATTCCTCTTCTCAGAGTCCTTTACAACTTGACGAATCATTCAGGACAAGAGGGCATAGTAAGAAGCTGCTCAGGAAGAGAGCTCACAGCAGACTCTGCAACCACTACTTCTCAAATAGAGTGGTGGGCCCCTGGAACAGTCTTCCCAATGCAGCTGTCACCGCTCCCTCTGTCAATGCATTCAAGATTGCCATTGATAAGAATTGGTCCACCAAACCATGGAAAACAGAGTGGGACGCCGCCGAACCAGTGACTCCCATCATCACTGATCAGCAACTCTACAGGATCTTTCCTTATTTTGCTGGACAATGCGATTTAAGGTAATTTAAGGTAATGCCCAGAGGCTCACCGCCTTCTGGCTAATGTACTTATGGACTTGGAAAGAAAAAAGTTGCCTCTGTATATGTGCACCATTGATATTATATCAATGTTGCGTTTGCATAATGAAATTATAAAAGATGAAATTGGTTCAAGGATTACTAGTGATAAGAATGAGCTTTGGAGTTTGGTTAATTCTAGACGTCGTAATAATAATTGTTCACCAGATTCTAATAGTTCTCTGAAACTAGATGATTGGATAACTCATTATAATCAAGTTTTTTCACCTGGTGATGCGGCAGTTGAATCACGGCTTGACTCTTTATTATCAGAAGAAATTTCAAAGCCCCGCCAAATAGTAAAATATCTGTTTCTGTTGATGATGTAACGGTAGCAATTAAAGCTCTAAAAAGTAAGCATTCTTTTGATCATGATGGTATACATTCAAACCATATAAAATGGGCATCCCCCAAAGCAATCCTTCTCCTCGCTACTCTTTTTACTACTATTCTTTCTTCTGGAGTTCTTCCAACTAGCTTTTCTCGTGCTACCACTTCACCCCTTTCAAAAAAAGGAGGGAATACGAATCGATGTTCTGATTACAGGCCAATTACTGTTTCGTGCCAGATTAGCAAAGTTTTTGAGTTAGTTTTATTAAAGTATTTGGAGTCTTGTAACCAAGGCCTGAATCAAATTGGGTTCCGTAAGGGTCTAAGCATGGATGTTGCTCATACCCTCCTTTCAAGAATAATATCCTTTTGTAAGCAATGGGATAGAGTTTATACACTTGCGTTAGATTTTGTGGCGGCATATGATTCAATTATCCATTCTTGGGCTATGACTGCGCTTCTGAAGAATAATGTCCCACTACCAGTAGTTTTGGTTTTAAAAAAGTGGTATGGCTCCTCTCGTATTCGTATTAAGTGGAAGAATCAGTTTAGTGATTATAATGTTAAGTTATGTAGGGGGCTGAGACAAGGAAGCATTATTTCTCCTTTGATTTTCAATATTACTGTTTTGGGGCTGTTTGATCAAATTCAGTTGACTTTTATTTATGGTAAAGGTTATGTTCTGTCATGGATTGCTTACGCAGATGATTTACTCCTTTTGAGTCGATCGCTTCAGTCACTTCAACAAAATGTAGATTTTTAGCAAAGGTTTTTAGTGAGCATGGACTTCGTTTTCGCCCTGAAAAGTGTCAGTTTTTAATTCTTGGTCCTAAGGCTAATGATCTCGTTAATTCAGAAATTTCTGTCTGTATTTATGATAGTATTTTAAAACCTTTGGAATCTTTTTTATATCTTGGTGTGCCTTATGGACCAACTTTAGCTGTATGCCGTGCTTCTATTTCTAAAGCACTTAAAAGTAGAATAGCGTCTAGTTTCGGGGCAGTAATTTGTCTTCGCGATCTTCTTTCTCGGAAATCACTGGCTCGGGTATATAATACAGTTGCTTTGCCTCAAATTTTAGTTTTTTCATCGCTTCTCCCCGTTTTTTACAATTAGTAATATTGCACATGTAAAAACCACATTTTTTAATTTTGCTAAGTTCCTTTGCCGCTTTTCTAAATCTGAATCAAATACTTTTTTAATGAATGCATATAAAATAAAAAACCCTGTTGATGTTTTGGAGAAAAAGCAAAAGAATTTTTTATCCAAATTAAATGTTTTTCTCATAATTTATATAGAGCTGCGCATGAAGCTTAATTTATTTTATTTGATTTAATTTTTGAATGAAGTGTTAATTTGTGAAGTGTTAATTTATTATCTATTGAATGAAGTGTTAATTTGTGTGGTAATTTTGATTGAAGGCCTTTGCATATTTGTTGTTATATAGTTTAAGATAATTTTATGGCCTGTTGATTAGCGGTTATTATTTTTATTTATTTCTTTTTTTACTCTTCGTATTCGGAGGAAATAAAAAGTTTGAATTGAATATATTGAAGGCATTTGATAGTGTCAATCACATGCAAGCAATGAATGCTCTACTGCACAATGAAGTAAGTTTGAGCATAGTGAGTACTCTGAAATTTTGGTATGAAAATTAGACTGTGTTGGCCAAGTGGAAAGGTACAATTTCTGATCCTGTAAAAATCACAAGAGGTATGAGGCAAGGCAGCTTTCTTAGTCCTCTTATTTTCAAACATGCCATCTCTAAGATCCTGGACTGTATCTTGCCCTCTCTCCTATTGCATGGAACTGACCTATCTTATTTGGCATAGGCTGATGACATCTTTCTGCTCAGTAGATCCAAAGCAGATTTACACAAGAACCTTAATCAACTCCTAAGTAACCTTCAATCTATTGGGCTTTCTATCAATATTGATAAGTGTGAATTTTTGTCCTTTAATGCACTGCAAAGTGATGCTGTCACTCTTGGAAATCATGTTTTCCCTAGGGTATTGGAGCTGAGATATCTTGGTATTATGATTGCAGAAACAATCATTAAAACTAGACAAGCCATTGTTAAGCAAACAACTAAAGCCATTAAATGTGCTTATGCATCTGTAGTGCTGAATTGCAGACCCTACTCCAGGAAATCTCTTGCCTTGATTTATTGTTCAGTATGCTCACCACACATAACCTACCTTGCCGGTGCATCCCACATGCTGTCAGTGAGACATTGAAAATGTCAAAAATTGCTACTATTAATTTGCAAAATTTTTACCATACATACCAAAGCATTATAGGAATTCCTGCCTTGAACAATATGGTCTTAAAGAGCCATCCAAACAATGGTCTAGAATCCAAATTATTCAGTAGTAAAAGTTAAATTGGATAGACAATTTTCTCACCTGCATTTATTTGAGTGTTGTATCTTTATCTTTTGAAGCTGGTTTCTTTTCTTTTTGTAGTGCTCCACTATAATCTATTTTTGTAGATGGTGGGTGAATAAATGTTATTATTATTATTATTATATATTTATGTAGGTATTTTCCCCCCCTCAAAAATGGCTTGATAATTTTTTTCTGAAAATTGGCCCACTAATATTTTCTAACTTGAAAAAACAATCTAGATAGGTCACAACTTTGGTGAAATTTATTCAGAGCCAGTTTAAAGGCTCAAAATGGAACTTGTAAAGATGAAAATTTTTAAATTTGAATGAACATTTAAAGGCATGAGAGGCAGATTATACTCATCTTTTAGGCCTAGCTAAAAAATTAGCCTAGGCAGTAAAGGTCTAGATTAGCAGCTTCACTTTTTTATCCACTTTCATTAAGTGTTTTTCTACTTTTTCTAACAGATATATCAGTTTTTCAACAGTGTTCTGCCAATACATCTCTCTTCTTTCATCCCATGTGACTGTAAATAGAACCAACTATGACAAAATAAGACATAGTAAAACAAGAGTCACAGGTGGTGTAACCCATGGAAAATACATAATTTGGGCTATATATTTACACATTAGCAGGGGTTAGGGTAAAGTATAATTGAGCTGTAGTCAAAATTATCAAGAACAGGAAAAATTTACCAACTTTTTTTTTCTGTGATAAAAGCTTGAACCCACTGATTTGATATTTTTTTTTCAAACTAGTTAGCTTATAAAATATAAGGTAACCTAGGGTAAGAACCTAAGTACTCAGCCAATATAGATTGAAATAGTTAGGATTGGCTGATGGGCTAGTCAGGAATACTAGTTAGGGTTGGTTGAGTGCAATCTAGGAAATCTTAAGGGTTTTTTAGTATTTAAATTCAGCCAATTAAAATACAATTACTCTGGTTCATAATAGTTGTCTTACATTAAATATGTTCAAGTATGTTCTCTGTTATTTTGATATAGACCTACTGTCCTAACTTTCAAATCCTGTGCCTAAGACTGGACAGCTTTTTCTAAGATTAGGCTCCAGATTTACATGTGTGTCCATGAGTAGGCTCTATTGTTGACTATCAATACATTTGAAATTGTGGGGATTGTAAAGACAAGACTATGGTTGAAGTATTCAATTGGCTAAAATTCTACTTTGGCTACATTTGGTTATCTTGAAAAAGGGGTAAAGTATCTGGACAGTTTGAATTCAGAAAATAATTGCTTCTAGCTATGGCCACTAAACAATATTTAGGGGCTCAAACATGCACAGAGTCTTGGTCAAGTGACCCAAAAATTTGAAATTTTCTCAGAATGCAAGGCTGAGCTTAGGCAACAAATAAATTGTCCTATGTCAATTCTAAATTCTTGGTCAACCTTCCCAAGACCATAGGTGGACGTGCCTTGTTTGCCTCTCATTCTGGGCAATCTAATGGCCCTATGTTAATTTTAAATTCTTGGTCAACCTGCCTGAGACTCTAGTTAGGTGTGCCTTTCTAAAAACTGACAAACATGTATTTGTCCAATAAGAGGGTCATACTTACTCCTTCTATTTAAAAATTTGCTTCTCAATTATTTTTGACTACCTGTCTTGGCTTTTCCCTTTCTAAAATTAGCCATGTCTTGAGGCAAATTACTGCAAAATACCTGATAACTTCAATTCAAAATCAATGGTTAGGGTAGGAGAATGAAACATTCAGGGATGGGTCTAAAGGCTAAAGTATGTCCCAGGAAGGTATTTTAAAGCATTCCTTCTCCCTCAACAGGGTCGTGAAGTTTGCCTACTTGACAGGTCTAGGCCTATACCTATTTAAATTTTGAGAAAAGAACATTTTGCCTTAATTTTCAGTTATCAGTTTATTTTTACCTGGCTTTAGTTCTGAATATGCAATTTCTATTATTTGAGTAAAATTTTAAGCCATATCAAAGATTTGTTTCAAATTTAAGAATTGTAGGGTAAAAGACCAGTATCCAATTGAGCAAAATTATGTAAAACTTAAAACCTCATATCTTGTTATCAAATTAGAGTTGGAAAGGTTTGTATAGGCCAATGAATAGCTAAAAATCCAAGCTATGCAACAACATGGTTATTATTAAAATTATTTAAGATTATTCACTGAAAATGATTAGTTTATTGACTTACCTAGAAAGACCTCTTTTTGGAAATACCAATTATCCTATTTTGATGTAAATATCTTTTTAGTATTTCAGTATTATTCACATATTAATAGAAAGCTGATTGTCTTCTGATTCTAAAAATCTAACTTTTATTTCTTGATTTTTATTCTATAAATCACAAATATTAAATATATATTTTTTTCATTTCACTTGCTTGTCAAAACATAGACCAGACATTGGATTTATGATGACAAATTACTCCCACTGGGCTGGCTCTAGTGAGAGATGATTGGGTCTACACTTGCATTGTGTCATACTGTAGTAAAAAAGGGGCAGTCCAAAAACCCATTGCTATTTTTCCAAAATGCCAAAGAAAAGTGGTCTTTCCCAAAAGAGGTCTTTTACCCTAGGCTATTTGCATAGGCTATCTTTAAAACCTTATAAATTAGGATTGAGCAAAGTTGGGAAGCTGAAACCAGTTTTGTTGTACTTCATTTAAGCAGAAGATCTATTTTGCTAGGCTAGGTTTCACTTTTATTACAAATGGATTTGTTAAAGGTCATCAAAGGTCAGTACCCTCTAAAGGGAGAAGGAGTGAAGGTAAGTAGGCAACTTCAAAATAGGCTACCTTCCTGGGACATACTTTGGTAAATTTTCATTATTCATAGGCTATTATTGACTTATGAATAAAGTAAAACATACCACTTGATCCCTTTTTTTATGCTCTTTCCAAACATAGGCTAATAATCATTTTTGTCAGAAATGAATTTTACCCCAACCACTATATATACCAATTCAGGTTATATATTTGAACATTGGGAGGGTGGGGGAAAGTCTGAACTTAACCCCTTTCCAAGATAGCCAAAACTAGCTAAAGTAGAATTTTACCTTCAATTGAATCAATTAACCTAAGTTACTTTTAGAAGATTTGACCAATCTGCTTTCAGGGTGGTATAAAAATATTTTTTAGTTATTTAAACGTTGAAGTAATGACTACCTGTCCAATTACTGGGTATCTTACCCTATATTTTGCTAGCCTATCAAAGAAAAGCCACTTCTAATTTTTAAAGCTGAGTAAGAATTTGGAACAAAAAACGACAGCAAGTTGTTTTAAAAAAAGACTGAGTCATAAGTAGACATACAGCCTACTTATTGAAACTAGTTGCAATGCCTACTTTATCAAATTCTCCACATAAATTCCTAAATGTTAGGTTAATCTTTTCTTTAGCTTTTATGATTTGGCCATCTATTATTACAGAGACATTAATTATAGATGGGATTATTCAATTTTCATTTTAAAATCAAAAATTGTATCGAAACGTACGTGAATATTTATTATCAATAATTATAAAATAACCCTAGCTAATGTTTTATTTGCCTTTTCAGGTAAATTTACAAAGGGATTTTGAAATAGGTAACCAATCAGGGTATTCTGAAAGAGTCGTCAGAACCCAGTGTTCGAACTTGATCATACACGGCTTACCTACTGATCTTAATTCGTTTCCATCCCTTGAAGCTCACGTGAAAGATCTCCTTAAGAATATACTAAAAATTACATCATCTGTGTCAATTGATAAATCTTACCACTTAGGAGGAAAAAAAGGACAATATAACGTATAGTTACCATAATCAAATTCAGTCACGTAAATTGGAAATTAATCCAGTGTTAATTAGGCTCAGGAATGAAGCTGAAGTTATCTAATTATGCAAAACGAATCCAAGCTTCAGGGCTCTGGAATAAAAGTTTGCACAGACCTTCCTCCGGCACTTAACGCTTTGCACACAGGATTCCTTACTAAATCAACAGAGATGGAGTCTGGATTGATTATTGCTTCTCGGGTTAAAGATAAAGCAACCCAAATATGGCTTGACATAAAGAAAAAAATGGCTCGGAGATATGGGAGAAAATTAATCAATAATTGAATTAGAATAGCTGTGATCTGAGTCTATATTTATATGATTCTGTGGAGTATTTTGTTTATTTGGAGTTTAGTGGATTTGGTTGTTAAGTCAGTTGATAATTTATGATTGGTGGGGGGGATTACGATTATTTTCGGATACACGTTTGTGAAGTGTCATGGTAAGTGTCCCCCTGAGGTTTTTTAATACTTCGTTTTTTGTTATCAATAGTCCAAGCTACCATGCTTTTTTGCTTTCTTTGCGTCACACTATTCCTGATTTTCTTATATAAGGTGTTCATGTTATAGTTCTGGATTTTGCTAATGTTTGTTTCTTTCAGATGACGTCCTGGTTACATTTGTCTCTCCGTATGGTTGAAAGTTTCTTTTTGTCAATAAGTATACCCAGGGTCGAAATAATGGATGGTATTCTTCATAAATACGAAGAGCTCCCCTTAGATCTAGGGAAAATATTTGATACAAAGATAATGATAATTTTTATATGATGGTCCATTCTATCCCAAAAATAAATTTCTAATCCTTACTTAAATTCCGAATAAAAGCGCTGGTTTTAGAATGACATTTTTGAACTGTCACTGATTACTAAATATTTTAAATTGAATGTCCCTGTTTATTTCGTGTCATGATATAAATATCTTTACCTCTTATAAAACATTGAATGATTCGACAATGACATTCATTAACAAAAAGAATTATACTTTGCTTCATAAGAATCGGATTAATAAAAACAGGGAGGGGTTGATTTTTTCATTAAATCAACAATTCAGCTAGATATGGTGAGTGAATTTGATCATCTGTATATTGAAATGGTGGTTGAGTCTCTGACGGTTATTATAGATGTGAAAGGTATGAAAATATTGTGTTGCGTATTTTACCGGCCAATTTTTTCCAAGTTCATCTGCTTCAAAATTCTTTGAATTTCTTGATGATCTTATCATTATTGCTTCAAACAAGTACCCTAAGATTGTAATCATGAGGGATTTTAATATTGATGTATATAATTCTAATAATTAAAATAGTAATTTTCTCTGAAGCTCATATGATGGGGCTGACTATCAGTTTGCCTGTCTGGTAGTCTCTTGCCAGCTTGTGGAGTTCCAACAAGAAAAACGAAAGATTATGCTTCCATTATTGATATTTTTTTTACGAATATGGAACTAAAGTCTAGTGATGTCGTTATTGAAAATTTCTCAACCATTTGATGCTTGTGAATAGGCCTTCACTTGATTCCAGAATTTTCTCGGCCTATTAAAAGAAAAATAAGAGTGACTAGTAAAAACTTATTAAGTAGACTTAAAGTATTACTTTCTTCCAGTAATTTTACTTCTTGTTTAAAGTCTTCGGATCCTGATTTTGCTACTGAATTTTAGTTTAAATGTTTTTACGATGACGCTTTCCGTCTACACCAGATATCAAGAAGAAGTAGTATGAAGCCATTTAAGCCTTGGATATCCCATGGATTGCTATCAATAAAAAAAAAAAAATAAGAATCTGTTATATAAGATATACTTATTGCATCCATCCAAAGTCAATGTAGCTGAATTTCGCTGATACAAAAATTATCTAAAAAAAATAGATAAGATCAGCAAAAAAGAGCAATACTTCACTGAATCAGACATGGGATATAATTAATAAGTGAAAAAGAAAGCTCAGGGCCCATGATGAATTAATAGCCGAAAATGGAACTAAACTAGCTACAGGGAAAATGGAAGTCATCAACGCATTAAATGCACACTTCGCAAAAACCGGCGAGAAAACCACGTCGACTGCTGGAACTGACCTGCCCATCATCTGGAAAATGAAACTGGAAAGGACTTTCAATCATATCTACCCCGTCTCACAATTGCTCCATTTTTCTTACTCCTGTAACCTCAGATGAACTATTACTTGCAATGGAGCTTTTAAAGAACGGATCTTTGGAAGGGACTGACGAGTCATCTAGACATCTGATCAAGTGCATAGCACCAAATATTGTAATACCGCTATACCACGTGTTCAACCTCTGTTTTCAAACCCGACGATTTCCTTCTTGTTTCAAGTCTGCAAGAATAATCTCTTTGTATAAAGGAAGATATCCGAAGAACCCAACAAACTATTGGACGATTTCAATCATGTCTCCATTTGGGAAGTTGCTCGAAAAGTGCCTATATAACCGTATAGTCAGCTTTCTAATAGAAACTAATTTTTTTTTAGCGCGATGCAATTTGGATTCCTGAAGTCTCACTCTACTGAGCATGCTAATATGGCCATGACTCAGTTTGTTCATGACGCCTTCGACCAAGGTTGTTATTCCAGCTACAATTTTTATAAGTATTAAAAAGCCATTAGACACGATTTCTCATAAAACATCGCAAATTAATAATCAGTATGTCGACAGGGACAATAGTTCTTCCTCATCAATATCTCAATCTCAGTCAGTTAGAATCCAACAAGACTATTTTGGGTTCATTGCTATTTCTCCTTTGTGTGAATGATATCAGTAACAGCGTCACCGATAATGGCCTTTAACATATTATTCGCCGATGACACGGCATACAATATCAGCAATCCCAATGCTAGATATTTGATGCTCAGGTTGGAATCAGTACTGAAGAGGCTTATCTTACGGTTTTCGAGAAATAAACTGTCTATTAATTGTGTTAAGGCAAAAATTCAAGGTCTACTCTCGTACTGGGAAAACAGCACCGGAAATTATCAATGTTAATATTCGGGGTCTGCCCGTAGAAATTGAAAGAGTTGATAATATTAAATATCTTGGAATAGTAATAGATTCAAATTTATCATTTAAAAGCTATTCAGTTTATCTTTGCATGAAACTGCCAAGAAATATTGGAACGATGAATCATTTGAAATTTATTCTGCCGTTTTTAGCCCTGAAATCTCTTTATCATTCTCTAGTAAATACATATATAAATTATTGTCCTTTTATTTTTTCAAATGCTTTTATGTTATATTCTTCCCTTTCAGAGGTAAAACAAAATAAAGCTCTGCATACACTGAAAAATTGCCTGCCTACCCCGTATTCTTACCCTGGTAAATCATCAACGAAAAGTATGTACCAAATTTTAAATATCCTTCCACTGGATCTTTTCCCTTCTTTTCATTCTGTCCTTTACATCATAAAATATGTTCAACGTCTTTTGCCTGATTATTTTTATTTGCATAATACATTTTTTTCGGATTCAGGCTTAGTATCTATTAATTTTATTTAAATTTTGGGACGGAGGCTCCTCATTTCGTTTTATTTATTTTTATTTGGTTATTTTAAATTTAAGTTTTTTTTTTTTTACCATGCGGAGAGTTGAAGAGCCATCTTTTAATTCCGGTATCTGAAGACAATGTTATTTATTTATTGTTGAGTGTATAGGCCCGTTCTTTTGCACCAAGATCTTACATCTTTCTGTAAAGATTTCCGTTCTTTTAACTCATCTTTGTTCTAAGATCTTACAGCTCACTGATGTTAGAAAAAGTGTGAAAGACGCCATCTTTCTACCATACAGAACAATGATGAGAGAACTTTGATGATAACTCATTATTGTTCTTAGATCACTGATCAGAGCAGAATGATGAAAGACGTTTGCAAAAGAACACTACAGGTGTAAGATCTTAGTGCTAAGATTTCACTTTTAAGCGTTCTTTGTCAAAAAATGTAAGATCTTAGCAAAAGGTGAGTAAAAGAACGGACCTTATAACTCATACAAAAGTTATCCTCAATATGGGTAATTCAATTGATAATTTTGTGAAAACATATTTTATTGATTAATAAAGAACTTGAATTTGAACCCATCAGCTGTGCAATCGGTTCTTTACGGCACTTGGCCAACTTCTCCCGAAAAAGAGAAATGAAAAGAAAACGTAATTAATTTAGATTCACTAATGATAAAGTTTTGGTTAATTTATCTTGAATCAAAAGTTCCATCCAGTGAATGTGTTGACCCCTCCCCCAATGTAAAAGTTACTACAAAGAAATGCGAGCCTTTTTTATTACAAGATCAATTAAAAATATTTCCATATTGAGGGCGCAATAAGAATGTTGAATAATTAACAAATTAAAACTGTTCAATTATTTTATCAGATTATCTACTTAAGTCTGTATTATCAGTTTCGTAGACAAATGAAATATGAGTTTTATTCGAACCTACTAGGCATTGAAATATGAGATTAGTTTATATTTTTACAACTAATAAGAGACTAACTATTTTGACTCGAGTTGACTCGAGTTATACTTATGATTTATGTTTTGATACTGACATTATATTACTTAAAACGCGACGTCGGCTAATTTTTTAGCTTGTGACAGTCACTTACTAATTTAGTAATATCTTTATTTTTAAGCGTTCAGCATCAATAGTAACTTCAACATTTATGATCACTGAACCACCAATGCGGGAAAACCTGGCACTAAACGAACTACTATACTCACTCAACCCTTTCGAGATTTGTAAAGCTCATTTATTGCTATATACATCAATAATACTACAAAAATAAACAATGGTATACAAAGTGACGAGTATTACACAATTTCTTCAAATTATAACGACTTATCCACTTTTAAACTATGGAAGAATCAATTTGGGGGAGGATGGCAAATTTGCCCAAGAGAAATTTCCATATTTTTCTGTAAATTTCTTTAAATTCTAAGAAATTTACAGGAAAATATGGAAATAAATAAAAATCCTGGATTATAACCAATGCCGTATCCAGGGGGAAGGGGAGGTTACGGAGTTCGACACAGACACACCCCTCCAATTTTTCTCCGACTCGTAAAAACGTAACAAACATGCATGTAAACAAATTCTTGATTCGTTTTTGTCTTCTATTGTAAGCCCCCCCCACCCCCAAAAAATATTCTGGATACATCCTTGATTTTAACGGTTATTTTTGACCGTTTTCACACTTAATTTTAAAGTGGGCCCCTACAGACGTGCCAAATCGAAAATATACATTTATAAGTATGAGAAACAGACAACGAATTTCCTTTAGCTAGGTGAGAAATTCTAGAATAGGTTTATACAGCTAACCGAAGTTAAAAGTATGAACACCGCACACTTTTTTATTGAAATATACTGATCAAAATTAATGAGGTTGAATTGAATAAGATATCAAAAAGGTCTTAACCCAATTATTGGCAGAAAAAAAAAATATGGCTCGAGTTTGTACTTGATGGACCTGCACGGTCTTCAGAGATTACACATATTAGATTTTAATTTATGTTCATTTTAGGGTTCACTAATAATAATATCAACTCTGTTTAAGCTTGACTTAATATATAACTTATTTCTGATGACTTAAGGCTTTGATTTTGATATTCACTTCACGTTGAAACTGGGTGTAAAATAACTAATTTAATATTGCCAGGGAAAATTAAAGTTTAAATAATTGATGCTATTACCAATAACATTCATTTTTTTTATACCCCCCTTACAGGTTATCAGTGAAGAATAACTGCCTGTCATTTTCCTTCTTACTGTGGATTTTCTCCCGTCTTTTTTTGCTTCCTGTATCGCCGGCCATAGAGCGTTACGGGGGGAGGGGGGGGGGGGAAGGGGTTAAATGATCAAATATACGCTTTTATTTCTTAAGAATAAATATCTATATCTAGTTGAAGCGAAATTTCATTCATCCTTTGGTTGCCCATATAAGTATGGCGTTATTCCTTTGAGCATTATCAACTTATAATTGAGCATTTATATAACCGATACGAATCCAGTCATTGCTGACGTTTATCAATATCCGTCACTAAGTTACTCAAAGTTAGTTTAATCTCAAAATTTTACCCCCTATTGATTTTGCCTATCTTCAAGTTTTATGAACCTTTCAGAAGTTCCCAAAGATGACCCCCCTTCAACCTTCTTGGCATTCGGTAAAATTTTTGCCGAAGGTGAAAATTTCGGCCAAAATTTAGCAAAATTCTTGATTTCAGCAGAAAATTCGGCATAAATCAGGTAGCGATTCGGTAAAATTTTGAAGATCGCCCCCCAATAAATGAGCCTCGGGACGCCCCTGCCCATAGGCAAGCCTTTCAGAAGCCAATCTGATCTAATCAATATTTTTATGTCCCTACAACAAAGCATTTGAATTACCCTTAATTTTGTACACTTACTTTCTCTAAATATAACTCTCTAAAGGATAACCTTCCAGGGGATGCTCTCTCTGAACGCTAAGTCTCTCTCCGGATAACCCTCTAAAATGCTCTCTCTCTAAGATAAGGGTTAATGCCAAAAATAATTCTTAGCTGTTTGCTGCAAGGATTCTGTTGAATTTAGCCCAGATTAGATTGACGATACTCACCCTGATTTTACTAATCATAACATAAATATCAAGAAATATATAGTGTCCATTTCTGCTGTTAGCTTTCAGCCGCAATTCTTTTAAATAATCAAACATTCTGGTGCTTGTACGTAGGTTGCCTTTTGAATGGGAGTCTAATTTTGTTACGTAATATAAATTTGAAGGAGAGCGTATAACTGAAATATTCGTTTTTGGTTATTATTCACGAATAGTCGTCAGCGCAAGGAAGGTTTTTTCAAGATACAATAAACCCAATTTAGAATTTTAAACTCAATCCCTCGCCCCTAAATCCCAAGTTTTGCTAAATTTTTGAAACTTCTAAATTATCAAGTAATATTAGGATTCCTGTCGTCCTTCATCTTTCATTCACCTCAAAGCGCCTCGTCCACGTAGCTTTCAAGCTTGTGTAGGGATAACAATTACTTTACATTAGGTCCTTATGGTTTCACATCATCTGCAAATTAGTCTTCAATCGCGATTTTATAGGCCTTTTACATTGCTACATATAAACTTAATTTACGAAGCTTAAGTATATAAAATGGTCTATGATTGGCCTGCCAAAAATAACCGGCCAACTTGAAATTTTGTTCTCATTCACCATGTGATCAGTATCCTTTGCAAAACCCAGTTTTTCTTAATAAATACTTTCTGTCTTTAATGCCAAAAATTTCCACAAAACAAGAAAATAACAAAAATAACAATATTGCAAAGCTAGTGGATACTAGAAAACTTTGATAATATACATAGATTCAGCAAAGACGGCTACGTTAATTTTTTTTTTAAACAATCTAATCTTTTATTTTACCATCCAGAACTCCTTAAAGAAATAAATGATTAAGCAAGCCAAAAAAAACGTTACGCCAAAATTTTGGGTTAATCATATCCAATTGCTATTTGAACTAAGAGAATAAAAACAGCCCCATACTGAGATCTGTTGCAAAAACGTAAATTTTGGTTCTTTAATGTTACCATACACTTATGTATGATAGGGTGGTTTTTTCACAACTATGCCATACTCTTGCAATGCTGGTACTAGATCTTCCATACTCAGGGTATACTTGCGGTCCTTAGATTTGGTTTTTGAAGGCTGCCCAGATCCTCTCATCTTGCAATGTTGAAGAGCGTCATTAATAACATCAGAAACAAATTTTTGGGCAGCCAAAGACATCAGACGAATACTAAAAAAGAGAGCCTCAAGTGAAGATACAATATTACCTTAATAACCTAATTAGGGTAAATGATTTCATAAGAAGATACAACTTTAAAAAAAAAAAAAAAAATCAAAAGATACATTTCAGCGTTTGACAATATTCAAAAAAGGTACAAAGGACAATAAAAATCAAACCTGTTTCTTTGAATCCACGAAGCAAAAAGTTACAAAACCATTTAGAAAAATCAGAAATTTAATTTTAACAAAAATGATCTCCATATACGGTTAAGTAGCTTTTGGCAAAAGCGAAAGCCAATTAAAAATGGCCAAAAAGTAGCAAAAGTTGAACAAAAAATATGCCACCAAACAGCTCAAGAAAATAAAGCCTTCCTTAGATAGTGTAGTTGTTTTTCGAAACCACCAGATTATTAAATTTAACTAACTAGTTATACACTTATCCAACTGTCAACCTTTATTTTGACAGCTTTTCTCCCTTGTTGGATCTGTATATATATATATTAAAAAAAAAAAAAAAAAAAAAAAAAAAAATTACTGGAGGCAATATTTTAGTGTGAAATCGCTTAGAAATCTGAAAATTGCCAAAATCAAAAAATTTATTTAAACGAAAAAGATCTCTATATAGGATAATGAAGCTCTTGGTTGTTTTTCCGGTTGTTGGATCTCTAAATGCGTAAATACAAAAAAACATATTTACTGAAGCTAATATTTTAGTAAGAAATCGTTTGGAAATCTAAAAATTACCAAAATCAGAAATTCAATTTAAATGAAAAAGATCTCCATATATGCAGTAATGCCGCTTTTGGTAAAACGGAAAACCATCTAAAAATAGGTGAAAAATCAGTAAAAAAATAATACTGAAAAATATGGTATCAAACAGCTTAAGAAAATGTAGCTTTCTTAAGATAGTGTAGTTGTCTTTTGGAACCATCAGATTGTTAAATGTTTGAATTTTTACACATAAAAAGTGTTGTTAAGTTTATCTATTAGTGTTGCCTACTTATTTCCACCTGGCAACACTGACGAAAATGCAATACTGCGCTAAAAACCTAATAATTTTGAATTATGCTGTCTAGCTGCATCTTCCAGATCCTCAGCAATTTTATCCATGGCCTCCACTTCACTCCTTCTTAGTTCATATTTCAAGGCTTTCTCCACTTTCTTCACATTCCTTTTGTTTTCATATGATCTATCACTCAGATAATTCTTGTACGTCCCTTCTCCTTTCAATTAAACATAAAGCTTTTTCACTAATATTATTAGCTGCAATCCTAGCTTTCTTCCCTAAGACACGCAACTGCACAGATTATTTTTCGAAAATTATTCCAACCATCTTCCACATTGTCAAATTTTAAAACTCTCTCAGTTTAATATTCAACTGTTCCTGGAAAGTTTCTCTCTAATTCTCATATTGGAGTCTACCAACATCATAAATTCCCGGGAGGTAGTTACCCTTCTGAAATTTCAGCTTTAAATTAACCCTAGACACTACTAGATGGTGATCTTTTCAGGCCTTTCCTAATTATAAATAATACGATTTCAGGCCTTTCCTGAATATAAATAATACGTGAATACAAATATTTTACTCTAGTAATAAATAGATTTTATTTTTATTTTACTTTTTTTCATATTTTTAATTTTAAGATTAAGCAAAATTTATTTTAGAAAGCACTTCTTCGAGCATACAAAAAGCAAAGTCAGTGGCTGATTATTTTTTTTTTATCTTTCCTTTTTTTAAAATCAAGAATGCCGTTAAAAAAATTGTCATAATACCTCATGTCCACCAAAATTAGAATCGAAAGACAAAAAACTATATACATCTTTATTTGCTAAAAGAGGCATGATATGCATGCCTCTATACAAAATAAAACATGAACTTACATTCGTGGATCAGATGATTCAAATCCAGCAGTTCCAGCATAATAACATGTAACCGCATCTGGAATCTAGAAGAAATAAGAATAGATGAAAGAAGAAATAGAAGAAATAATAGAGGAGAGTAGAATAGAAGAAAGATTCTTCTGGAAGTGCCATCAAACAGTTCGTGGTAACGAACTGTAAGTAAGGAGCATCCCGGCTCAATAGTAACCAAAACTCTAAAAAACGGAATTTTGATACCAATAGATACGTCAGAAGAATCAGATTCTTATTTCAAATAGATAAGTTTCATCAAGTTTAGTCTTACCATCAAAAGTTACGCGCCTGAGAAAATTTGCCTTATTTTCCAAAAAAGGGGAAAGCAACTCCTAACAGTCATAGAACTCTAATGAAAATCACACCATCAGATTTAGCGTATCAGAGAACCATACTGTAGAGGTTTCAAGCTCCTATCTGCAAAAATGTGGAATTTTGTATTTTTGCCAGAAGAAAGATCAATGACGGGTGTTTATTATTATTATTTTTTTTTTTTTAACCAGGGGTGATCGTATCGGTCCAGTAGTCCTAGAATATCGTGAAAGGGCTCATTCGAATGGAAATTAAAAGTTCTAGTGCCTATTTTAAGTGATCAAAAAATTGGAGGGCAAATTGACCCCCTCCCACGCTCATTTTTGTCCCGAAGTCACCTAATCTAAATTTTGAGATAGCCATTTTGTTCAGAATAGTCGAAAATCTAATTAATATGTCTTTGAGGATGACTTAATCCCCCACAGTTCCCGGGGAAGGGCTGCAAGTTATAAACTTTGCCCATTGTTTACATATAGTATTGGGTATTGGGAAGTATACAGGTGTTTTCAGGAGGAAGTTTTTTCTAGTGGGGGGTCGGGGTCGGAGTAGGGGATACGGGGAGGATCTTTCCATGGAGGATATTTCCTTGGGGGAAGAAACATTTCCATGAAGGAGGCGCCAGATTTCCCAGCATTATTTAAAAACGATCAGAAATAAAAAAACACACGTTTTTTTTCAACTGAAAATAAGAAGCAACATTAAAACTTAAAATGAACAGAAATTATTACGTATATGAGAGGGTTCACCCCCTAGTCAATACCTCGCTCTTTACGCTAAAGTTTTTTAGTACTTTCAAAAGAGCTATTTATTCTAATTAACCGGCCTTTGTGATTCAGGGGTTTGTGATTCGAACAAAATTCGAACTTTAGCGTATAGAGCGAGGTATTGACTAGGGAGCAAACTCCCTAATATACGTAACAAAAACATACGAATATAGAAATTCGTTACGTAAGTTAATTCGTAAGTTACGTCAGAACAAAATTTCGAGAAAGCCAATTAGCCAAAAAGGAAAATTAATATGCAAATTTCGTTTTAATTATTCAGTACGGTGAGCCAAAAATCAGAGCTGCATTAATTCAAAAACGTTCAGAAATTAACTAAAAAAAACAAGTTTTTTAAACTGAAAGTAAGGAGCGACATTAAAACTTAAAACGAACAGAAATATTCCGTATATGAAAGGGGTTGTCCCCTCCTCAACGCCTCGCTCTTTACGCTAAAGTTTGACTCTGTCTCACAACTTTATTTTTTAAAACAATAAAAAAAACTTTAGCGTAAAGAACGAGGCATTGAGGAGGGGACAGCCCCTTTCATATACGAAATAATTTCTGTTCGTTTAAGTTTTAATGTCGCTCCTCACTTTCAGTTTAGAAAACTTGTTTTTTAGTTAATCCACAGGAAGTGCTTGGAGTAACTTCAAATTACAAGTTGATTTTTTTTTTCTTTAGGTTTAATATGATTATTTCTCTTTATTTCTGTTCGTCTTTGGTTTCATTTGATTGTGACTTCTGGCAGTTTTAAGTTTGAATTTTTATAGGCCTTTATTTTGGCTTGTTTTAAATTTGATATGGATCTTTAATTTTTTTGAAAAAACTTCTTTCTCGGAAAGTTGCTTTTAAATTAATTGTAAACAAATATGAAAGTGTCTCCACAACATGCAGATCCTACTAACAATTTTCAAGACTAAGTTTTGTCACATCCCTGTCTCCTCTACAATTGAATCAAAATAATTTTTCTCCTCGTCTGTACGCATTTATACTATTTAATTAATAATTGTCATAATGTTTCTTATATGGAATATATTACATTTCATATGATTGTTATATTTAATTACAAACCCTATGAGCCAGGGCAGGCTTTCTGAGAATCTGCAAAGTTGCACATTGTTTTATTATTATATTTTTGTCTGTCAAAAAGTGTCAAAAGTTTCCACTTATTCCTGTTCATAAAAGGGTAGAGAGTGTTGCAACTTCCTCTTAAGATTGGTAAGAAAGAACCCCTTGCTGGAAACATTAAAAGAGTGTACCAAAAAAAAGAGCTAACTGCTTTGTTCTTTCAACTCCTCTTTAAAGGAAACATTCTTTGCTTCTCCTTTTCTAAGGACCCGATTTGTTATCCAAGAGACACGCATTTTGATCGTGTTCAAGTAAGTAGTTTTTCAATTTTAGAGGTTAGCTTCAGTGAGGTAATTTCGTCAAAATCCTAAAGGGGGGGGGGAAGGAAGTTGGAGCCAATTTTCGAAGATCAAATGAAAATGACAGTAAAAAATGAGTTGTATGGTACCACAAAAGCAAAGCTATACTGAAGAAAACTGACATGTTTCTCTGGATGCTTGAATTATGCAGGCTTATCTCAGTTTTGACAAGTTTTTGTTTTTGCAGAAACTGCATTTCAGCACGGGGGGGGGACAAACTTCGGTTGGGGCGGGGGGAGGGGGGGGGGGGCTTGGCAAACTGGGTTCTGGAGGAAGCAGTTCCGCCCACCCCCGCCTCATAGCAAATTACGCCCCTGGTTAGCTTTGATACTATGTGTGGGTTTGCGTTTTCCTGCACATGCCTCTTTTGCCTGGAAAAGTTGAACCAAGAACACTACAGAATTCAAATGGTAAAGTTCAAAGAAAAAAAACAACTTAAAACGAAGAAGCTTTTACCTTCAAATACATTAAAAAGTAAAATAAATCTTTCTTTTCTGTCACCATCACTACCACAATATAAATAAATAAAAAAAAGAAAAAAAAAGAAAAAAGGAGTTTAGTTCCCCTTCAGAAGCTGCATCTAATTCATGCTGACTATTTTATGTTATAATACTATTTTATGCATGCTGTATGTGCAGTTTTTTTTATTGTTTCATCTTGACACTATTATTGTTTATGTTTATTGCATAATTACCACAAAAGTATGGTCACACGGTTGCAAAAAATATTGCATTTTTTTCTGCCAACTGTCAACTTTCACAAAAATTGTGACAGTTGATTACCATTACTATTTCTTCCAAATTATTCAATGTTACAAAAAAAAAAAAAAAAAAAAAAAAAAAAAAAAAAAAAAAAAAAAAAAAAAAAAAAAAAAAAAAAAGACACAGAAATTATTTTCGAGCCATCTTCTCCATAAAATAGAAAAAAACTACACATTTATACATAACAGAAAAACTTTGGTAAAAAGGTAAGCAGTCATTTGGACCTTAAAAAGAACACTATAAGATACTTGCTGTAGGGGTGTAGTCTTCTAAGCTTTGAAGAAACGTTCCTAAGGACTGCCCACCAGAAGCACTAACTTGATTATCATCCATAGAGTCATTTGAATGTTGTTGCATGTCATCTGAGTGATCCATTATTAAAAAAAAAAACTTGCCCAAATAGTTCAAAGAGTCCTAAAATCATGAGATATATACAATGATATGGCTTAAAACTTAATATAAAAGATAGCTCTCAGCCCTTTCCCAAAGACCTGTTGGGATATCCATAAAATGTGAAATAACGTCTTGTTACTTCCCGTTTTTTTTACTATCTGAAAACATGTATCTTTTGAGATTCAATACAGAACGGGTTTAAAATTTTCAACTAAAATGAAGAGGTTGGCTCCCCCACAAAGCAGAACTGGAACACGTGCACTTGCTTCCCACACAGTTTGATTGAGATCCAATAGCCCCTTCTGCTAAAAGTTCCAACATTCTAATAACACGTTTTGGTACCCTTTGGTAGCTCTAATCTCTCACAAGGTTAGGTTGAGATCAAACAGTCTGTTCTATTGAGACATCATGAAACAATAGTTTAGGGACTGTCTGTTTCCTATGGGTGTTAGATTGCATCCAGACACCAGCATACTAGATCTAACCTAGCTAGAAGGTTAGATCTGGATGAAGGGCAGCCATTTATGGTAGACATGCAAATGAAAAGATTCTGAAAAAATCCCTCCCTCCCAGCTATCTATTTGTTTCTTCATTTATTTTTTCACCCATAAAAGGCAAAAACTATAATGTTGAGTACCAACAGGTTATCCAACAATCTAATCAAACATGCCCCCTTTTCCTGATAACAGATATTAGATATAAACAATGGGAAAACTGCAGAGCTCTCAGCCCTTTCCCAAAAACCTGTTGGGAGGGGGGACATCTCCAGAGGCATGATTGTTGGACCTTTCAACTATGCTGAACAAAATGGCTATCTCAAAATTGTAATTGCAAGATTTTTGGGAAAAAGATGCATGGGAGGGGGTTTGGTTGCCCTCCAATCACTTTTGACTCTTAAGAAGGACTTCATAACATTCAGTTTCTATTTGAATGAGCTCCTTCCAAAGTTTCTATGACAAATCCTTCCATACAAAGTGTCTTGTTGAAAAAATAACATGTTGTGCCCATTTCATTCTTTATTTAGTTAGTACTATTGCGTTGCCTATTATTTTGGCCATTCTATTTATTGCTAAACGCATATGGGACTTTGTAATTTATGCATCAGCTGGTCTTTGGCAAAGTTTAGCATTTCAGCATGATGAGTTTTCTTGCATTCACTGCAGGTTTGTAGAAATGAGTTGCATGTGTTGGATGAGTGTCCAATTTTTTTACAATTTTGGCATTGGATAGGTTTGGTACAATTTATGTGCATTCATTTGATCAAATAGGCATATCTGTGCAGAAATGTCTATTGTTGCTGTAATTGTGTATAGAAAAGATCTGCATGGCCTTTGACCATTAGCATCTGGTTCGCCCAGTTGAAGAACATCCACAAATGGGATTTGGTTTCCAATTCTGTCATAAAACACTTCTTTAGCTTGTGATTGGACTGTACTGCTGATATTGAAGATAAGGGCCACTAGAATTCTTATATATAATTACAAATTGAATGTTGCTGTTGCAAGATTTCACTCTCATTAATTAAAATCTTTAGGCTTCTTCTTTTGATATCCTGAAAATTCCTTAGAGATGCCAGGATGCCAAACAGGGGAGGCCTACTTACGTATTTTGTACATAAATGAGAGAAAAACTTTTATGATTTAAAGGACCAATTTACATAAGAACCCTATCCAATCTTTTGCTGGTACAAGTTCTGCCATGTGGGTGAATGATGGCTGAACTGAAAGAAACCACCAAATTTTATTCCTATTTTGAACTGTTATTTTACCACCAAAGATAAATTTTCAACATGGAGAAAAAATTTGACCTAAGAGGCCATTTTCTAGCAACTTGCAAGTTGATATAACATGTTCTCTTTTCCTACAGTAGTCTACAGAGGGCTACAAATGAACCAATTAGGGAGGGTAGGAGCACAACTGTGACAGTAGCAAAAATTATCTTTGGAACGAACATTTAATTAATTTCATCCATTTTCTTCATTTCTAAATTTTATCCCTTGAAAGCAGTACATGTATAGCTGATCTTCTCAATGAGTAATCTGCCTCAGTTTTACCAATGCACACAAACAGTGCCCCCCACCAAGTCTAAAACAGGCTCTATTAAAGAAAGTGACCTATTTTACTGTTACAATATCCATGGTTGAAAAAAATCTCAATTCTAATAAGACTGCTGGTTCTGACAAAATCCATCCTGCCAGCTAAAAGAAGAAGCTAATAAAACTTCCCCACTTCTGGAAATATTATACTAACATCCCCTTGCAAAGAAATCCCATCCAATTAGGAACTAGCTCACATCATGCCTATATTTAAAAGAGGGATAAGTCCAATGTAGAGAATTATAGACCCATCAACCTCAAATCAACTGTTACAATCTACTTTTGTTTCAACCTGTATACCCATAAATTAAATCAACTGTGTTGAAATGACAATCAGACAACAAGATTGAAGGGGTGGGATACATGAGAAATATATGCTTTGAGCTATATATTTTCAGATTAGGGGGAGGGGTAAAGTAAGTGGAGCTGCAGTCAAAATGTGTTAACTACAATCATTTTGTATATTATGAAGTAAGAATTGTTTTCTTAACATGTTCCTTTCTTATAGCCTCAACACATTTTTACCAAATATATGGCTTAATTACAAATTCCTGGAGAATTTTCCTGTTGCTTGTCTGCTGTTAAAAGCATTTAAAGAAAAGCATCATACATGAGAAATTTAAGGATAATGAATATTTGACCATTAGGGGGTGAGGGGTTTCAAAGTGAAAAACATTTAGGAATGATAGGGTAATGGTACCAATGATTTGACAGTGCAATTTTGGAACCACTGTCAAAATTTTCCTTCCAAACAGGATAACTCTGCTTAGTTGTGACTTGGAACACCATCTCTTGAAGCTGTCATTATATTTTGACAATGCAAAACATGGACACTATATCCAATACACTGAGGTAAGAAAAGAATATTCAATTCAATCACAGTTTCCTGTTTTCAACACAAAATGAGATCCAGACAATTTTTTAACTATGTAATGTTCAAACTGTGGTTACTTGGTTATTTTTAGCAAAAAAAGTTGGGATCAGCACCAATGCATCAAGAAACATCTTATCTTCTCTAAAAATTAGCCACATTGGCTTTTTCTTGATAAAATCAAATTAAAATGGCAGCTAATATTACATTGACAAAACTATGTTCCAAGTGTTGGAAATTCTTGTCTGATGCAATGGAATACAAGGCTGACTAAAAATTTTCCTTTGGCCAAATCCAAACATAGATATTGGCTTTTATCATGAGATTCATTTCTTTTGAGAATATCTTTTGTTAGCCTTATTGGAATTTTTGACAGACAGCAACAGGCCCTGTCAAAATATAGGTGACTCTGTTGAACCTTCACTGAAGATGTGAAACAGATGAGAAACAATTTCTGTCAAAATCCACAGGTCCTCTGACAAAAACAGTTGTCAAATTTACGGGTACTTTCTCAGCAACAAGAGATTTTGATGGTTATTATTTCTAATAATATTTCACATGAAAAAAACATAAAAAAAAGTTTTTACTAAATTGCAGTTTTACTAATTTGACACTAGATGCTAGATTTTTCCATCATCTGAGGAAATGCCACTTGACCTCATACCATTCTCATATTCTTAAACATTTGACTTGGTTGATCACAACATCCTAATTCATTTATCACTGAATAACTTTGAAGTAGACCCTCTCTTAGTAAATTTTTATATGTTTTCTTTCAAATAGATCTCAAGTTGTAAAATACAAAAATGTTCTCTCTGATCCCCTTCCTACTTGGTGTAGAATTCCTAAAGGAACCTTGTAGATCACTCTTATATCTAGTATTGATTAATAACATACAGGGATAATTTACAGGAACAGTGCCTCTTACTAGGATATCATATCCTGTTATGACACTCTCTAATTTTGGCTCAGCATAGTGTGCCTAGTGCACAAAGTCATATCACTTTTATATGTCAGAGGCAATGCTATAGCGTTGCCTATAGTAAAGGCCATACGGCTCCAATGTTTTATTCTTTTTTTCCAAGAGGCACTTCACATGGAAGGGGTCGTTATAGAAACTTTAAAGGGGGTTTCATTTGATTGGAAATTGAGAATTCTAGTGCCCTTTTTGATAGGCGAAAGTGATTGGAGGGCAACTAGCCCCCCCCCCCACCTATCATTCCCCCAAACACATCCAATCAAAATTTTGAGAAAGCCATTTTGTTCAGCGTAGTTGATTTCCAGACAGA
This sequence comes from Artemia sinica, assembly GCA_027921565.1. Taxonomy (NCBI): domain Eukaryota; kingdom Metazoa; phylum Arthropoda; class Branchiopoda; order Anostraca; family Artemiidae; genus Artemia; species Artemia sinica. The sequence continues at coordinate 19,269,908 of CM051256.1, read as the reverse complement.
AAATAAATTTTTGAGGAGGACACTCCCCCATAACCCTCAGGGCAAGGGTTTTAAGTTATGCCCTGGGGGCATATAGGGTTTTTATAGAAGGAGTTGTCATAGAAACTTCAAAACAGGCTAATTCAATTGGAAATTCAAAGGGCTACTGCCCTTTTTATTAGTTGAAAGTGATTGGAGGGCAACTAGCCCCCCCCCCCCCAAGCGCATCATTCCTCCAAACACATCCAATCAAAATTTTGAGATAGCCATTTTGTTCAGCGTGGTTGATTTCCAGATAGAAAATATGTTTTTGAGGAGGACACTCCCCCACAAACCTCAGGGCAAGGGTTTTAAGTATGCCCTGGGGGCATATAAGGTTTTTATAGAAGGCGTTGTCAAAGAAACTTCAAAAAAGGCCCATTTGATTGGAAATTCAAAGGGCTATTGCCCTTTTTAATAGTCGAAAGTGATTGGAGGGCAACTAGCCACCCCCCACACGCCCATCCTTCCCCCAAACACATCCAATCAAAATTTTGAGATGTCCATTTTATTAAACATAGTTTTAAGTTCTGAAAATTAGGTCTTTGAGGGTGACAACTCCCCCACAGCCCTCAGGGCAAGGGCTGTAAGTTATGCCTTGGGGGCATATAAGTTTTTGTAGACAATGTTGTTGTAGAAACTTCAGAAAGGGCTCATTCAATTGGAAATTTAAATGGCTAGTTCCGTTTTTAATAGTCAAAAGTGATTCTAAGGCAACTGACATTCCTTCTATGCCCACCATTTCCCCAAACAAATCCTATCAAAATTTTGATATAGCCATTTTGTTCAATGTAGTTGAAAGTTTTGGAAATTATATGTTTGAGCAGGACACTCCCCCCAGAGTCTTCAGGGGCAAGGGTTATAAGTTATACCCTAGGCATAAATGGTTCTTATGGAAGGAATGCTCATATAAACTTCAGAGAGGGCTCATTTGATTGGAAATTGAAAGTTCTAGTTCACTTTTTAAGCGTCAAAAGATATTGGAGGGTAACCAGCTCCCCCCCCCCCCCAAACCCTTTTTTCCCAAACGCATCCAATAAAAATTTTAAGATAGCTATTTGTTAAAAATAGTTCAAAGATCATATAACAAAAATTCCGGTGTCAACACAACCCACCAGGGCCTGGGGGCAGGCGTTGTAAGTTATGCCCTGGGGGCAGATATGAGTCTTATGGAAGAGAGGCTCATATTAACTTCAAAGAGGGATCATTTGATTGGAAATTGAAAGTTATTAATTCTTAAGAGTCAAAAGAGATTGGAGGGCACCTAGCCCCCCCCCTCCATGCTCTTTTCCCTCAAAACCCATCTGATCAGCACTTTGAGACATCTTTTTTTTAAAATAGTTCAAAAACCATATAACAAAAACTCAGGGGTCAACACAACCCCCCAGGGCCCAAGGGCAGGTGTTGTAAGTTATGCCCTGGGGGAATATATGGTTCTTATTGAAGGGATGCTCGTAAAAAATTCAGAGATGGCTCATTTGATTGGAAATTGTAAGTTCTAGTTCAGTTTTTTAGAGTCAAAAGAGATTTGAAGGCAACTAGCCCCCCCCCCCCACGCCCCCTTTGCCCCAAATGCATCCAATAAAAATTCTGAGATAGCCATTAAGTTAAAAATTACTTAAAAGTTAGATAACAAAAACTCAAGTGTCATCACAACCCCCAAGGGCCCGGGGGCAGGCGTTTTAAGTTATACCCTGGGGCATATATTGTTTGTATGAAAGGGATGCTTGTATAAACTTCAGAGAGGGCTTATTTGATTGGATATTGAAAGTTCAAGCTCACTTTTTAATAGTCAAAAGGGATCCGAGGGCAGCTAGCCCCCCCCCCCTAGCCTTCTTTTTCAAAAGCCACCTGATGAAATTTTTGAGATAGACATTTTGTTAAAAATAGTTCAAAAGTTGGATAAGAAAAAATCCGGTGTCAATAGAACCCCCCAGGGCACATGGGAAGGTGTTCTAAGTTATACCCTAAGGGCATGTATGGTTCTTATGAAAGGGATGCTTGTATAAACTTCATAGAGGGCTCATCTGATTGGAAATTGGAAGTTCTAGTTCACATTTTAAGAGTCAAGATAGTTAAACTAGCCCCCACCCATGCTCTTTTTTCCCCAAACCCATCCACTACAAATTTTGAGATAGCCAGTGCTTTGGAAATTGTTCAAGAATTAGATAACAAAAAACGCCCCCCAGAGCCCAGGGGATAGGTGTTGTAAGTGTTGTCCTGGGGGCGTATATGGTTCTTACGAAAGGGATGCTTGTATAAACTTCAGAGGGGCTCATTTGATTGGGAATTGAAAGTTCTAGTTATATTTTTTAAGAGTCAAAAGATATCCGAGGGCAACCAGCACCCCCCCCCCACACACACCTTTTTTTCCCCAAACCCATCTGATAAAACTTGTATAATAGCCATTTCATTAAAAATAGTTCAAAGGTCAATTAAGAAAAATTCCTGTGTTGACAGAACACACCAGGGCCCAAAGGCAGGCATTATGAGTGATGCTCTAGGGGCATATATAGTTCTTATGGAAGGGATGGTTGTACAAACTTTGGAGAGGGTTCATTTGATTGGAAATTGAAAGTTCTTGTTCATTTTTTAAGAGTCAAAAGAGATTGGAGGGTAACTAGCACCCCCCTCCTCCTCCACACCCTAAATGCATCAGATAAAATTTTTAGATACACATTTTGTTAAAAATAGTTCAAAGTTCTGATAACAAAAAACTCCAGTGTTGACACAACCCCCCAGGGCCCAGGGGTAGGCGTTGTAAGTTATGCCCCTGGGGCATATATGGTTGTTATGGAAGGGATGCTTGTATAAACTTTCTAGAGGGCTCATTTGATTGGAAATTGAAAGTTGTAATTCACTTTTTAAGAGTGAAAAGTGATTGAAGGGCAGCTAGCATCCCCATACACTCCATTTATTTTTTCTCAGAGGCACTTCATATAGAAAGGGTCATTGTATAAACTTCAAAGGGGGCTCATTCGATAGGAAATTGATAGTTCTAGTGCCGTTTTTAAGAGTCAAAAGTGATCAGAGGGTAACTGGCCCCCCAAGACCTTTTTACCCAAATACATCTGATAAAAAAAATTTGAGGTAGCCATTTTGTTAAAAATAGTTCAAAGATCATATAACAAAAACTCCTTTACGTATGGACATTTCGTTAAAAATAGATCAAAGGTCAGATAAGATAAACTCCTGTGTTGACACCCCCCCCCCCAGGGCAGGCGTTTTAAGTATTTCTCTGGGGGCATATATGGTTCTTATGGAAGGTATGCTTGTATAAACTTAAGAGAGGGTTCATTTGAATGGAAATTTGAAGTTGTAGTTCATTTTCTCAGAGTGAAAAAAGATCAGAGGGCAACTAGCCCCTCCTGCCTTCCATGCCTTTGGGTCTATTGGATGGATAAACCCATCCAAAAAAATTTCAGGTGACCGTTTTGCTAAAAACAGTTCAACCATCAGATATTAAAACTCCAGGGTCTACACAACCCTCCAGGGCCCAGGGACAGGCATTGTAAGTTATACTCTGGGGATACATATGGTTCTTATAGATGTGATACTCATATAAACTTCAGAGAGAGCTCATTTGATTGAAAATAGAAAGTTCTAGTTCACTTTTAAAGAGTCAAAAGAGACCAAAGCTTAATCTAGTCCCCCCACACGCTTTTTCCCCAAACCCATCCAATAAAAATTTTGAGATAGCAATTTTGTTAAAAATAGTTCAAACATCAGATAATAAAAACTCCAAGGTTGACACAAACCCATTTTTTTTCACTTTGATATTGTTACTTTGATATCAATTATGACACTGATGAATAAAGTCTGTTTAAAGTTTGATTTTGAAATAAGGAGTATTTAAAAACTTGAAATTTTTTGCAATCAAAAACAAACAAAAATTAATAAAAAAAAAACTTTCCAAAAAATAGGTTTTTCAAAGAAAAGTAAAGGCCATTTTAAACTTAAGCTCAGCAGATACAAATACCTTTTAAAATTCAAACTCAAAGCAACCAGAAATTACTATTAAAGAATAAATGAAACCAAAAACAAACAGAAATTAAATAAACAATCATAGCAAAAACATACAACAAGTAATAATATCAATGAATAAATAGATCTTAGAGCAAGTAATGCTTAGATTGAATATGAAAATCAAGCTTAAACGAAAAAAAATATTTTCCTATTGAAGTATAAATGAAACTTAAAACGAACAGAAATTTAATAAACAATCAATGCAAACAAACATACAATATATATTAATGTAAATTAATAAATAAATATTAAAACAAGTGAAGCTTAAATTGAATATGCAAATGAAGCTTGAAACAAACAAAAATCACCACAAACAAGAGTTTGGGCATGACCTCCTTCTCTCACTGTAAAAGTCTAAAACCTACTGCATCATTGGCGCTTTACTGATTGGTGCTTAGACATGGGCTAGTTTATGTGTCTGCATTTATCAGCACATTCTTTATATCCCTACTCCAAAGTCAAAACCCCAGCTTTACCTCTGCATTTGAGGACCCCATTAGTGAAACAGACCAGATGGCTCTTGAATCTGTCCTAAGACAGGCCACAAAATGTGTAAAGGGTCTCAAAGATAAAGATTATACATGCCAAGTGCACAGCCTTAAGCTACCAACTCTAACAAACTGTCAACAAAGAGATGACATGATAATGACCTAAAAAATGCTCTAGTCTGATGATAAAGACATGTTCAAGCTGGTGGCCAGCATTTACCCCCCCCCCCCCCCACAGAAAATACCCCCTGCAGAGGCATGGCTAATTGTAGAAAGAGAAAAGCCAAGATGGATAGTCCAAGTAATTGAGAGGCAAATGTTTAAATGGCTGGGGCACAGGGAAATGGTGGGAGTAAGCATGACTCTCTTATTGGACACATACTTGTTTATTAGTTTTTGGAAAAGCATGCCTGCCTAGAGTCTCAGGCATGTTGACCAACAATTTAAATTGACATAAGACTGCAAGATTACCTGTAATGAGAGGCAAACAAGGCATTCCCACCTATGGTCTTAAGAAGGTTGACCAAGAATTTAGAATTGACATAGGACCATTAATTTCCTTGAAATAAAAGGCAAACAATCGTTTAAAGCCATCTTTATCTTTCAAATAGTACCTATTTGTTGCCTAAGCTCAGCCCCACATTCTGAAAAAATTTCAATTTTTCACAAATTTATGGGTGACTTGCCCAAGACTCTGGGTGAGTGGGCACCCCCAAATATTGTCCCAAATTCCTCTTTCAATTTATTACTTGTTCACAGATGCCCGCCGTCTCCAATCACTTTCCCAATAGTATCTATTCATTGCCTCAGCTTGGTTCAGCAATTTCAACTTTTTCAAGTTTTGGGTCACTTGCCTGAGACTCTGGGCAGGTGGGTGCCTCCAGGTGGGGTCCCAATCTAGCCCATGTCCATTGCTTAGCATTCAGGCCTTAAAAAAAACCTAGATAGTCAGACCCCAATGCTCCAATCTGAACACTGAACACTAAAAACAGTCCAAATTTTGTCTAATAATTAATTAAAAATTTGCATCCTGAACCCCTGATGATAATCCACAGACCTTATATGAGGGGGTCACTATGCATTGAAAATAGTGAAAAATGAAATTTTCTCAGAATGCTGGAATGAGCTGAGCCAATGAAAATATACTATTTGGAAAGTGATTGGAGATGACGGGCACCCCTCCCTGCCTATCCTCAAGAGAGAAGCTTGAATGCTAAGTAATGGACATGGGCTAGATTGGTCATTCAGTCATTCAGTAAAGCTAGGTCATTCAGTAAAGCTATTCTGCAAGCATGCAATGACAAGAAAAAGAAACCATGGTATAAGCCTAGGACCCTGGCTGACCATAAGGAAACATGTTAAGAAAACAATTCTTACATCATAATATGCAGAATAAACATATCTTGCATGGAGAGAACCTTTATCTTCACTTGTTTCATTGTTGTACAGTTTTTTTTTTTTTTTTTTTTTTTTTTTTTTTTTTTTTTTTTTTTTTTTTTTTTTTTTTTTTTTTTTTTTTTTTACAAATTTTTAAAAAATAAACATAAATTCAATTGCACTTTACCATTTTCAAATACTCTATCTATGAAATTAAACACCATCAGTGCCATCTAATTATTTTCTTGCATCACATGTCAATAGGCAAATAGTGATAAATTAGGTTAGGTCAGATGGCATTTGTTTGTAAATACTTTTCAAGACTTAGTGAAGAGACACAAATATTTAGAAATGTGATACAAAAACTGGAAATACAATGAAAGAAGTGAAGATAAAGGTTCTCCCTATGCAAAATGTGTTAACTCTGATTATTATCCATATTATGAAGTAAGAACTTTTTTGTTAACATATTTCCTTATGTTTAGCTAGTGTCCTAGGCTTACATCAAAACCATTTCTTTTACAACCACATCATAAGTCTGTGGAACAGTCTAAGAAAGACAACAGTGGGATCAACACAACCACCAGCAACTTCAAATAAAATCTCAAAAAGAACTGGGCAACTAAGCCATGGCTGACACAATGAGATGCAGCAGATGTAGAATTCCAAGTTGTGAACTGTGTAAATAATGTAAATATGGGTGTTACCAAACATGTTAGTGCTTTTTCTACGGAAAGACTCTCATCCATGACTAGTGACAGCTCATTGGAGAGCAAAACAAGCTCTGGAAGCTACTACACTGCTAACTCAAAAGCCCCAGCGACCACTTTAGGCAAACAGATGAGGACTCATGTCAGCCGGGCAACGGGACCAACGACTGGAGTAAGCAACACCAAAAACGAGTAAGTACAGATTTTTATGCTCTAATTACTAACGTTGACCAACTTCCTAACATATTGAACGAGCTGAAATCCGTGATTTATTCCAAAAATTATGATCTGGTCCTATTGACTGAGGTTTGTCCCAAGTCCAGTAGAAACAGGCTCAAAGATTCCCTGTTAAGATTCCAGGGTATGGTATCATGTCAAACCTACAGTCTTCAGAATGCAGGCGTGGTACGTTGGCGCTATTCAAGACATGTTATAGTATACAATCATTATGTCTCCCAGGTAACTCACAATTTGTTGAATCTGTATGGTTCGACCTATGTGATGACGGTGGTGGAGTAATAACCAGAGTAGGCTGTATTTACAAAAGCCCATCTGCCTCAAATTGCCAAGAAACCGAGCGGACAATAGCAACAATGCTGCATAAAGCAACTATGAATTACACGGGGAACCTTTTTATAGCTGGTGATTTCAACTTCCCTGACCTCATATGGAAGGAGGGATATCCATATATACCTGTACTTACGGACAGAAGCAGAAGCACAAATCTATTCACAGACTGCCTTCACGACCTTAATCTCTACCAGATTGTCGAACAAGCTACTAGAGGCCAACTTTTCCAGAGACCGACTCTACTGGACCTAGTGTTCTTATGGGATAAAGACCAGCTTCAGAACATAAATTACTTACCTCCTCTAGGAAAGAGCAATCATCTAATCCTAGAAGTGAATGTGTCATTTCGTAAGATAAAAAATGATTACATAAAGAAAACTTATGTAGACTACAGGGCGATCAGAAAAGAGCTGGAAGGCGTAGTTTGGTCACCTTTACTTCAAGGGGACGTTGACCAACAATGGTCTAACCTAAAGGACGAGCTACTTACAATTAAAAAAAAAAACACACGTCAGTAAAACTCACGCCAAAGCCTAAAACACTGCCTTTCATGACCCCCGAGATACGCAAGGAAAGAAACAGGAGGGGACGGTACTGGAGAAAGTACAATAAAGGAGGGAAGGAAGAACACTACCAAAAGTTTGCAAAAGCTCAAAACAAACTAAGAAGCCTAACTAAACAACTTTACGCATGGTACAAGTCCAAGCTAGCTGATGACAGCAAGAATAACCCAAAGAAGTTCTGGAAGTACATATCAAGTAAGGACCACAGCAGACGGTCAGTAAAAGCACTCAGTACAGATGATAGCAAGGAAGTGACCAACTTGAAGGACATCACCAAACTCCTCAACAGGCAGTTTGCGTCGGTTTTCACCAATGAACCAGATGGTCCTCTTCTTCATAGCCCATCATACAACATCCCTAACCTGATGCCACCTATTCTACTCTCCCCCCCCCTGTCGTCCAAAAGCGACTTGAAACGCCAGACGTCAATAAGTCCGCCGGTCCTGATAACTTGCACCCAAGACTATTGAAGGAGCTTGCCAAAGAAATTGCACAACCACTGTGCAATATATTCCAACTATTGCTTGACTAAAAAAAGGTACCCAAAGACTGGAAGCTGACCCATGTCACCCCAATATTCAAGAAAGGTGACCACACCAAAGCCATAAACTACAAACCCATCAGTCTGACCTCAGCGGTGGCAAAAACCCTTGAGTGGATTGTGAATGCTGATATTTTGACACATCTCCGTAATAATAATATACTTTCCCCGACCAGCAAGGATTTCTCCCAGGAAAATCAGTTGAGACCAATCTCCTTGAGACATACAGCACCATAACAGATCACCTGAAGAAAGGAATCGCTGTGGACCTGATTTTACTGGACCTAGCCAAGGCTTTTGACAAGGTACCACACAACCGTCTCAGATTGGAACTTTCAGCAGCAGGTACCCACTTGGACGTGGTCGATTGGGTCATGGACTTTCTGACTGATCGGAGTCAGCAGGTTCGACTCTTCACAACTAATGGCGACAAGGTCTTCTCCAAACCATGTGATGTTGTAAGCGGAGTCCCCCAAGGTACTGTTTTGGGCCCTACCCTATTCCTTATATACATCAACAATATGATGAACGGAACAGAAAACAACATCACTCTCTATGCTGACAACTCCAAGCTGTTTGGGCCTACAAACCAACAAAGTCTGCAGCATGACCTTCATAAAATCCAAACATGGGCACAAGACTGGCTACTTGAATTCAACACATTGAAGTGCAGTGTCCTTCACTTTGGAAGCAACAACCCCCATCACCAGTACAACATGTCCGATCCCAATTCACTGGCTAGCTTAGTACTAAAGACAAGTCCCGAAGAAAGAGATCTAGGAGTGCTGATAGATGAACAACTGAAGTTCCACCACCACTGGCAACAAGCAGTTTCAAAAGCAAATTCAAGCCTTGGTCTCCTCAAACACACTATAACCAGCCGCTCCCATACAGTCTTTCTAAGGCTTTATAAGGCTATAGTTAGACCCGTTTTGAATTTTGGTATGTGTCTCACCTCCCCTTCTTATAAGAATGATACCAGTCTAATTGAAGGAGTTCAGAGACATCCAACAAAGTGCATAGCTGGCCTACAAGATCTCCCGCACAACAAGAGACTGGAATGCATGCAGCTGCCAACACTCATCTTCAGACGCTGCTGTGGTGATATGATGCTGACCTACAAGTATAACGCACAACCAAATAACCCCCTCTTCTTTACCAAACATTCAAGTCAAGCACCATACAAGAGGACACTCACATAAGCTGTCGAAACGTTTTGTCAAAACACGAACATGGCAACACTTCTTCTCTGAGCATGTTGTCAACAATTGGAATAGCCTTCAAGCTGAAACGGCAACTGCACCTACGGCTGCGTCCTTCAAGTCAAGACTTGACAAGGAATGGAATAACAAGCCATGGAAATATGAGAGGGACTGTCTGTCCCACTCAACTACTGACTGATGCCAACTTTATCATAATGAGTGTCTTGCTAGGAGGCTGATGCTGCTTGTCATACCCAACCATCTTGCATACTCAATCCAAAGTTGCTGTTGTGCGGTGGTGTCAGCTCTATACCACTGAGAATGGTCTTTACGGGCCATACCTACCTCGTGGCCACCGCTACCGAGTGGGCTTAAATTGCATCTCTCCAGCAGACCTCTCCTATGGCGTGTCACTAGGCCCTAACACAGTGACGAATTTTTGTCATCATTGACCTGGAGCACAACAGATCCAGTATGGACCTTCATTTGCTCCGAAGTGTGAATTAAGGTAATGTCCTGCAGCCCTATCATCACTGACTGTCATACACAAGATTTGTCTATATTGCTAGCAAGTGAAATTTAAGGTAATTAACCCTAGAAGGGTAAGTATTTGTACATTTTATAACACCAAAACACATTTTTGCAATTACCATGGAAACAGATGCATTGCACAGACCTACTTCCTGTATATGCTAACATTATGACTACCCAGTTTTTGTGCCAGAACCAAGGTTTTATTATCTGAACTGGTTGGGTAAATATTAAGGGTGAGTACTAAAATTTACAAAAGCTTACTATATACATAACTTTTTCACCAGTTTCAGGAAAAGGGATTTTTGGTTGAAAACTGTATAGTTACTCAGTTTCTTTGTACTACAAGATGAGATCAGTTTTCTAATATTGTTTACAAGCTTCAAAGCAAATTTTGTCAGGTATAGCATATGAAAGTGCTGAATTTGGTTATTTTCTGATTTAATCAATTTGTTCCCCTATCTGGGGAACAAATAGAAATGTCAGGCTTGACAACAGGTTTACAATTCCATTTGCAGCAGAACTACTGAAAGATCCATATTGACAAATGAAAGTTGGAACTGTATAAAAAAAAACAAGTTCTGGAAGAGCTGCTTGTGAGTCAATGGAGAATTATAGGAGCTTCAATGTTCTGTTTCAAACAGGAGCTGACTCTAGTGCTTATCTTCCTTAGCCATCAAAAATGGTCCTGCTTCTATCAATTTGCCATAAGGGTATGAGTATCACATATCCAATCTAGAAGCTTGAGAACATTTAATACTATAATAATACCAAAGGCAGTATAGAAACATTTGACTAACTGTGACTAACAATGTCAGCTCTTTGAAAGATCAACAGGTGGACCATGTTCGTGTTTTATGGGCTGATCATCATTGATAGCACTAACAGCTAGCCTATGTCATCTACTCCTTCACTATCTCCAAACCTGGCAGAAAACTACATTCACAAAAGCTTTACATGGATGTTCTGTTCAAAGAGTTGGCCCAGCTGTATATGGCCACTTGTTTAGAAACCTTAACTTAGCAGCACTCAATCAGACTTGATATCAGTCAAACAATGGAGGTTATAGGCAAAACATATTTAATGATGTGTGTGGAAAACAACAAAATGTAGCCTTTGTCCAGCATGCATTTGCTGAATGACTACCAATTTTACAACCACTGCAATCAGCCATTTTTCAGTGAACACCATGTATAGTCATGCATACCATGCAACTCCAAGAAATGACACCACACTTTTGTGCTGTTTAAGACATTTGGTACTGGTGCATTATGCAGGTACCACAAAGAGATCAAGTTTGGTTAATACTAATGAAATAAAATAGGATGAATATATATAATAGTTTAGAAACAAATTTGGGCTATATATTTGCACACTAGGAGGGGGGGAGGAGGGTAAAGCATAGCATATATTAAATATGTAACCTAACCTAGGTACCCTACCCCCCCCCCCCTAAACTCCAAAAAAACAATTGTTTAAATTTTATAACTCATTGAGAAACCGCAGCTTTGCAATCAATTATCTATAGTGGTCTTTTACAAATATCCCATTTGACAGGTTGTGTGACTGATTTCCTTGATACCATACTGTATATAGCACTGCCCACAAAATGCACCAGTACCAGACATTTTATGAACATCTGATTTTGATAATTACCACTTACTTTTTAAATATAACTTAGATGATGAGTTTTAGCAGTCAAATGTTTTATTAAGTAGTATTCTTTTCAAAAGCCTACCATCTGCAGAACTTTTTGGGAAGCTTACCTTTCTAGGGTTTAGGGCTCAAAATAGAATATGCCCCAGAAAGGACTATTGAACTATGAAAGAGCATAAGAAAAGGCATCAAATGATATTTCCCCTTTCATACTAGGTAAATTATGTTGAAAACTGCAAATTTACCAGTAAATGTTTGGCAGTTCATATTATTGACTTACAAATAAAGTAAACATACTACTTGATGCCTTTTTCTATGCTCTTTCCTTTCCCAATATAACAATCATTTTTTTTCAGATATTAATTTAACCCCCAACCCTATGTATGCCAGTTCAGGGTATATATTTGCATATTAGGGGGGTGGGGGCTTAAGTTTATTTGGGTTACCTACATGGGACAATATAGAAAAAATTTGCTTTATATCTGAGCAATAGAAAATTGTCATTTACTCTTATATAGGATGCAGTATAAAGTCAAACGGACGACAATATCTTGCTTTCTCCTATTATGTAGAATGATAAAAAGTCATACAGATGACTTTATGCCTCATTCTTTTATAGAGCAAACATAAATAAAGTCATACAAATGACTTTTTATACCTCAAGCTATTATAGAGCCAGCAAAAATAAAGCCATACAGATGACTTTTTATATATCTCACTATTATTCAGAAAACATGAATAAAGTCATACAGATAACTTTTTATATCTTACACTATTATAGAGCAAACATGAATAAAGTAATGCAGATGACATTTTATACCTTGTACTATTAAATAGCAAACATGAACAAGTCCAACACATAACTTGGTATTTTTATGTTAAACGCACTCTTTTATATATGTCAAATTGGAGATACAACAGATAACCCATTTGGTATGGGTTAATTCAAGACACTGTTATGCAGTAATTAATCCTTAGCATGGTTTCCAATGTGTTGACAATATTTAAACTGTTGTTTTGGGGGGTTTAGGGGGAGAAAAAGGTACCTAGGTTAGGTTACATATTTAATATATGCTATGCTTTACAAATGACTTTTTATACCTTGTATGTTTGCAATTATATATTTCTATTTCTAGAGAAATGATATAAAGTCTTCTGTATGACTTTTTAATCATCAAATTATTGTTAAGAAGTACAAATAAAGTTATACAAAAGACATTTTGGTTTTCTTATTTAATATATGATCCACTAAAATGTCATACAGAAGAAATTATATTACCCCACTGATACATAGAGAAAACAACAAAAAGTCATTTGTAAGAATTTATTTGTTTACTCTATACTAATATGAGGTATAAAAAGTTGTCTGTAAGACTTTATTTATGTTTGCTCTATAATAGCAGGAGGTATAAAAGCCATCTGTATGACTTAATTCATAATGCTTTATAGTAGAATGATAAATTAAAAAGTCAACTGTATGACTTTATTTATGTTTGCTCTATAATAACAGGAGACATAAAAAGTCCTCTGTATGACTTAATTTAGACTACTCTATAAATGAAATCATGTAGGCCTATGCTATAAAAAAGCCATCTGTATGACTTTTTGTTGTTTTCTCTATGTACTAGCAGGCGGTATAAAAAGTCATCTGTATGACTTTATTGAAGTTTGCTCTATAAAAGAAAGGCATAAAAAGTCATATGTAGGACTTCATTCATGTTTGCTCTATAATAGTATGAGGTACAAAAAGCCATCTGTATGACTTTATTTATGTTTGCTCTATAATAGCAGGAGACATAAAAAGTCATGTGTATGACTTTATTCATAATGCTTTATAGTAGAATGATATATTAAAAAGTCATCTGTATGACTTCATTTAGACTGCTCTATATATGAAATCCTGTAGGCCTAGGCTATAAAAAGCCATCTGTATGACTTTATTTAAGTTTGCTCTATAAAAGAAAGACATAAAAAAAGTCATATGTAGGACTTCATTCATGTTTGCTCATTAATAGTATGAGGTATAAAAAACCATCTGTATGACTTTATTTATGTTTGCTCTATAATAGCAGGATACATACAAAGTCATCTGTATGACTTTATTTATGTTTGCTCTATAATAGCAAGAGACATAAAAAGTCTAATAATGACTTTATTCATTATGCTTTATAGTAGAATGATATATTAAAAAGTCATCTGTATGACTTTATTTAGGCTGCTCTATATACAAAATCTTGTAGGCCTAGGCTATAAAAAGCCATCTGTATGACATTTTGTGTTTTCTCTATGTACTAGCAGGAGGTATAAAAAGTCATCTGTATGACTTTATTGAAGTTTGCTCTATAAAAGAAAGGCATAAAAAGTCATCTGTATTACTTTATTCATAATGCTTTATAGTAGAATGATATATTAAAAAGTCAACTGTATGACTTTATTTATGTTTGCTCTATAATAGCAGGAGACATAAAAAGTCATGTGTATGACTTTATTCATAATGCTTTATAGTAGAATGATATATTAAAAAGTCATCTGTATGACTTTATTTAGACTGCTCTATATATGAAATCCTGTAGGCCTAGGCTATAAAAAGCCATCTGTATGACTTTATTTAAGATTGCTCTATAAAAGAAAGACATAATTCATGTTTGCTCATTAATAGTATGAGGTATAGAAAAAGCCATCTGTATGACTTTATTTATGTTTGCTCTATAATAGCAGGATACATACAAAGATTAAAAAGTCATCTGTATGACTTTATTTATGCTCTATAAAAGAAAGACATAAAAAGTCTTGTGGACATTCATGTTTTGCTCATCTGTATGACTTTATTTATGTTTGCTCTATAATAGCAAGAGACATAAAAAGTCTAATAATGACTTTATTCATTATGCTTTATGGTAGAATGATATGTTAAAAAGTCATCTGTATGACTTTATTTAGGCTGCTCTATATACAAAATCTTGTAGGTCTAGGCTATAAAAAGCCATCTGTATGACATTTTGTTGTTTTCTCTATGTACTAGCAGGAGGTATAAAAAGTCATCTGTATGACTTTATTGAAGTTTGCTCTATAAAAGAAAGGCATAAAAAGTCATCTGTATTACTTTATTTCATAATGCTTTATAGTAGAATGATATATTAAAAAGTCAACTGTATGACTTTATTTATGTTTGCTCTATAATAGCAGGAGACATAAAAAGTCATGTGTATGACTTTATTCATAATGCTTTATAGTAGAATGATATATTAAAAAGTCATCTGTATGACTTTATTTAAGTTTGCTCTATAAAAGAAAGACATAAAAAGTCATATGTAGGACTTCATTCATGTTTGCTCATTAATAGTATGAGGTATAAAAAGCCATCTGTATGACTTTATTGATGTTTGCTCTATAATAGCAGGATACATACAAAGTCATCTGTATGACTTTATTTATGTTTGCTCTATAATAGCAAGAGACATAAAAAGTCTAATAATGACTTTATTCATTATGCTTTATGGTAGAATGATATGTTAAAAAGTCATCTGTATGACTTTATTTAGGCTGCTCTATATACAAAATCTTGTAGGTCTAGGCTATAAAAAGCCATCTGTATGACATTTTGTTGTTTTCTCTATGTACTAGCAGGAGGTATAAAAAGTCATCTGTATGACTTTATTGAAGTTTGCTCTATAAAAGAAAGGCATAAAAAGTCATCTGTATTACTTTATTCATAATGCTTTATAGTAGAATGATATATTAAAAAGTCAACTGTATGACTTTATTTATGTTTGCAATATATTCCTACCAAAATACTCTATAATAGCAGGAGACATAAAAAGTCATGTGTATGACTTTATTCATAATGCTTTATAGTAGAATGATATATTAAAAAGTCATCTGTATGACTTTATTTAAGTTTGCTCTATAAAGAAAGACATAAAAAGTCATATGTAGGACTTCATTCATGTTTGCTCATTAATAGTATGAGGTATAAAAAGCCATCTGTATGACTTTATTGATGTTTGCTCTATAATAGCAGGATACATACAAAGTCATCTGTATGACTTTATTTATGTTTGCTCTATAATAGCAAGAGACATAAAAAGTCTAATAATGACTTTATTCATTATGCTTTATAGTAGAATGATATATTAAAAAGTCATCTGTATGACTTTATTTAGGCTGCTCTATATACAAAATCTTGTAGGCCTAGGCTATAAAAAGCCATCTGTATGACATTTTGTTGTTTTCTCTATGTACTAGCAGGAGGTATAAAAAGTCATCTGTATGACTTTATTGAAGTTTACTCTATAAAAGAAAGGCATAAAAAGTCATATGTAGGACTTCATTCATGTTTGCTCTATAATAGTTTGAGGTATAAAAAGCCATCTGTATGACTTTATGTATGTTTGCTCTATAATAGCAAGATACATAAAAAGTCATCTGTATTACTTTATTCATAATGCTTTATAGTAGAATGATATATTAAAAAGTCAACTGTATGACTTTATTTATGTTTGCTCTATAATAGCAAGAGACATAAAAAGTCATCTGTATGACTTTATTCATAATGCTTTATAGTAGAATGATATATTAAAAAGTCATCTGTATGGCTTTATTTATGTTTGCTCTATAATAGCAGGATACATAAAAAGTCATCTGTATTACTTTATTCATAATGCTTTATTGTAGAATGATATATTAAAAAGTCAACTGTATGACTTTATTTATGTTTGCTCTATAATAGCAGGAGACATAAAAAGTCATCTGTATGACTTTATTCATAATGCTTTATAGTAGAATGATATATTAAAAAAGCCATCTTATGACTTTATTTATGTTTGCTCTATAATAGCAGCAGACATAAAAAGTCATGTGTATGACTTTATTCATAATGCTTTATAGTAGAATGATATATTAAAAAGTCATCTGTATGACTTTATTTAGGCTGCTCTATATATGAAATCCTGTAGGCCTAGGCTATAAAAAGCCATCTGTATGACTTTTTGTTGTTTTCTCTATGTACTAGCAGGAGGTATAAAAAAGTCATCTGTATGACTATTGAAGTTTGCTCTATAAAAGAAAGGCATAAAAAGTCATATGTAGGACTTCATTCATGTTTGCTCTATGATAGTATGAGGTATAAAAGCCATCTGTATGACTTTATTTATGTTGGCTCTATAATAGCAGGATACATAAAAAGTCATCTGTATGACTTTATTCATTATGCTTTAATAGTAGAATGATATTAAAAAGTCATCTGTATGACTTTATTTAGGCTGCTCTATATACAAAATCTTGTAGGCCTGGGCTATAAAAAGCCATCTGTATGAATTTTTGTTGTTTTCTGTATGTACTAGCAGGAGGAATAAAAGGTCAATATCTACCAAATCATATTATTGAGTTAGGACTAAAGTGAATACACCATTCAATGCCTTTTTTATGCTGATTATGAATATAGCCTAATAAGCATTTCTATCGGAAATGAATTTCAGCCCCCCCCCCTCCCCCTCCCCCTATATATGCCAATTCAGGGTTAGGTTAGGTATAGCCTATATAGGGGGGGGGGGGCTGAAATTCATTTCTGATAGAAATGCTTATTATATTTATAATCAGCATAAAAAAGGCATCAAATGGTATATTCAATATATATTCCTAACTCAATAATATGATTTGGTAGATATTGACCTTTCAGCCCCCCCCCTATACATACATGCCAATTCAGGGTTAGGTTAGGTATAGTCTAAATAGGGGGGGGGGCTGAGATTCATTTCAGCTAGAAATGCTTATTATATTCGTAATCAGCATAAAAAAGGCATCAAATGGTGTATTCACTTATTTGAAACTCAATATATATGATTTGGTATATATTGACCAAATGAATTTCAGCCCCCCCCCCCTCCTATAGCCTATATGCCAATTCAGGGTTAGGTTAGGTAGGCCTATAGCCTATATAGGGGGGGGGGGCTGAAATTCATTTCTGATAGAAATGCTTATTATATTTGTAATCAGCATAAAAAAAGGCATCAAATGGTGTATTCACTTTATTTCTAACTCAATAATATGATTTGGTAGATATTGAGCGCTGAAATTCATTTCCGATAGAAATGCTGGTAAAATTCTACTTTAGTTACTTTTACCTATCTTGGAAAGGGGTGAGGTTAGGAAAATGAAACTTTCAGGGATGGGTCTACAGGCTAAAATATGTCCTGGGAAGGTATTTTGAAGTAATTATCTCCTCTCCTTCTCCCTCTAGAGGATCCTGAAATTTGCCTACATGACAGGTCTCTACCTATTGAAATTTTGACAAAACAACATTTTACCTTAATTTTCAGTTATAAGATTCTTTTTCTCTGGCTTTAGTTCTGAAAATGCAATTTCTGTTATTGAGTAGTATTTTAAGCCATATCAATGTTAATTTTCAAAATTTAGGAAATGTATTTGCATATCTTTAAAACTCTATAAATCAAGATTGAGTAAAGTTATGAGGCTGAAAACAATTTTGTTGGACTGCATTTTAAGCAGAAGATCTATTTTACAAGGTTTCACTTTTATAACACACATATTTTAAAGGTCAGGACCCTCTAGAGGGAGAAGGAGTGGAGGTAGGTACTTCAAAATACCTTCCCGGGACATACTTTAGCCTGTAGATCTATCCCTGAAAGTTTCATTTTCCTAACTAAACTCCTTTCCAAGATAGCCAAAAGTAGCTAAAGCAGAATTTTACCGAAATGCTTAGGCCTATTATATTCCTAATCAGCATAAAAAAAAGGCATCAAATGGTGTATTCACTATAGTCCTAGCCTAACTCAATAATATGATTTGGTAGGCTATATATTGACCATTCATTTCCGATAGAAATGCTTATTATATTCGTAATCAGCATTAAAAAAGGCATCGAATGGTGTATTCACTTTAGTCCTAACTCAATAGGCTAATATGATTTGGTAGATATTGACCTAAACTTTACCCCACTCCCTCTAATGTGCAAATAGCCTAGATTCCTTTTTGTATATCTTCTCTGGAAAAAATAGCCTAACGAATTCACTCACAAATGCAACCCCCTTCTCATTTACTGTCCCATTTATAGCCCTAAAAAAGCATGAATGTTTAATACACGTTGAGTAATTTTGAAAAGTAATAATAGTGATGACAGTCTTTTCAGCACCTTGGTGCTGATTTTGTGCTATTTGGTGCCAATCACTGTGTAGGTATTTCAGTTTTTGTAGTCTTTAAATAAATTTTTAAAATTCCGGAACGTGCCGAAGCAGAAGAGTCTTTATTACCCTTGGTTAAAATACTTGGTAGGCTAGGCTAACTCCAAGCTGCCCTCTCATTGGAACTTGACTGCATATATTTGTGTTAAAAGATTGTATTTATTTCTAGTCTTCTCCTACTTCTATATTGTAGAAGGATGAATTTTCCTTTCTAGCTTATAGCCTAGGGTCAAAATATGAGCCTAGGGAGAGACTCCCAGCACTTGGCCAGTGCTTAATCTCAGACATATACCCTGATTAAAAAAGATAAAATCCTAGAATAGTGGACAGATCCTATGTCCAAGATTGGACAACATTTTCCAAGATTAGGCTCATAATTTAAATATGTAACCAAGATGAGGTTTCACTGATGTCTATCAGTTGTTGTATATGGTGGAAATATTCAGCCTAATCTTGTACTTAACTTACAGGAACAGTGCCTCTTTCTAGGATTTCATATCCTGTTATGGCACTCTCTAATCTTGGCTCAACACAGTGCACAAAGTCATATCACTTTTGTATGTTATGTATTATGAATAAACACTTCTTTCTGTAGATGCTTGTCAAGACATTTTTTGAAGCTGTTTAAAGTTGATGCCAACATTACTTCTTTGGGTAACAAGTTCTTGTCTTTAACTGCTCTAACTGAACAGAAAGAAGATCTCTGTCTAGTTAATGTTGTTTGTTTCTGGATTTTTGCAGAATGACCCCTAGTATAGACATTAGTCCAACTACAGAAGAATTTGTTGAATGTGGTTCTATCTAGATCCTTTCTCAATTTGAAAATCTAGACCAGGCCCCCTCTTTTTCTTCTATAGTTTAGGCTTGCCAGCTTTATTTGTTTCAGGTGCTCTTCATATGACATTTCTTTTAGTCCAGGGAGTCCTTTGGTGGCATGTCTCTGCACCTTTTTGATTTTGATAGTGTTGCCAATGTATGAGGGGCCCCAGACTTTGTTTCCATACTCAATGGTTGGTCACACAAGGGCTTTATAGAGTCTGGTGAAGGTTTTAGTGTTTAAATGCCTGATTAGACCGATCAGCCTGCTTGCCTTATTTGGAATGAGATCTGTGTGTTGGTGGAATTTTAGCCCTGATTCTATAAAGATCCCCAAGTCTCTTTCACAATCTGTGAAAGAGAATATGACTGAGACAGTGTTTGTTCTTGCTAATGTGAGGGTGTCATTGATATTTTTTGGCTTGGGTCCAATCCATAATGTCTTGCACTTTTTAGTATTGAAGCTTAATCCTAGGCTCTCCAGAGTCCTATTCAAAATGTTAATGTTGCTCTGCAGGATGGTTATATCTTCTTGTTTTGCCACTGGCCTGAAAAGCTTTGTGTCATCTGCAAAGAGCTTGACACACCTGGTGATACCTTCAGTTATGCTATTTATGTAGAGGATGAAGAGTAGTGGCACTATTACACTTTTCTGGACAATGCCACTTGGTACACTAGCTTTTGATGGCAATGTGTCTTCCACTTTAGCAATCTGGCTATGGTCAAGTTGGAAGGAAGAAATCCACAAAATCATCTGCTCACTTAGACTGAAGGTACAAAGTCATGAGAGTAGTGTGCTATGGGGGACTTTGTCAAAAGCCTTTTCTATGTCAAACAGAACCACCAGAATACTCAGGCCACTTTCCAGGGCTGTTGTCCACTCATCCAAAACTTCCAGTACTTATTAAGAAGATTTTGACACATCAAATTACAAAACAATCTAGCCTACTTTCTTGGTGTTATGATAGAGATGTTTCAATAATGTAACTGCTGGTTTGGGGATTTTTCTGTCCAACTGCAGGGTATCTTATCTTACAATATGACATAACTGGCATATGGACAAAGTGAACATTCTGCTTGATTATTTATACTCTTTTCAAATATAATATTCAATTCACTTGCAAATATCCCCCCCCCCCCAAAGATGATCCTATAGCCTATAAAGGCTGCAGAATATTTAAAAACTGAAAGAAAACAATGAAATTCCTACTTTATAATTGGCAGTATGTTTTTATTAATCAGATTACAATGTTTCTCTAACAATTTGTCTCTTCAAGCATATACTTCAAAAACCCAGGTTATAAAACCTTAAATAATACAATCATAAGCAAAGCACAAGCAATAACTAGAGCAATAACTTGTTCAAGCAGGAACTGGACAAATACTACAGTGAAAGTGCCTACAATTTTTTTCAATTTAAAAGATTTTTGTAGAGGCCCTGTAGCCTATTTGTTTTGCATTATATTATTATTAATACATAATGGCAAGCAAAAACAATATATTACAGCACACATAGGCCTACACAAATGCAAGTAGACAAGTAGCCTAAGCAATATTACGTCTCCCTTCTTTTTGGAAGAGCTTGTCAATCATAGGTTTATTCTTGATAGTGACTTGACTTGTCAACCATTCCTTGTAGTAACAGAACTTCTAAGACTGTTGTCAACTTCAGCCAAGGAATACAGGGAGATGACATTGTTTTCCTGGGCCATGCCAATTAGCAATTCTGGCATGCTGGCTTGGCAAAAGTGCCCATCCTCTATTTGTGGTAAGTCTAGAGATTGATGCCATGAATCATGTACTGACAAGCTGACAAGCTGCTGGTATTTGAATCAGTACTCTTTTGATCTAAATCACAACTTTCAATTACTTTCTATTCCAGTGATATTGTCTGTTTGCTTTCATCTGTACTACATACAATCATGAAAAATCTGCTTCTCTGAGGACTGTTGCAGGTTGCCAGGTTTGATTGTTGGACTCTACTTGAGCTTGTCGGCCTATCTGCAGTGGATTGAGGCTTTTGCTATGCTGATCATAGTAGTGTTTCTGTCTTCCCCTTTCTTTATTCCTTGCAGACATGGATTCCTGTATTGGTGTGATTTTTGGATACAAGTGTTCAATGGTGCAGGACACTGAGGATCTCAAACTTCTACTCATTAGCAGCATGTCTGGAGAAGCTATACCATTGACTGATGTATTGTGGTACTCAAGGAGGGCAAGCTCAAGGTCAGTATTCAATTTCTTTGTTTTCCTGATTATGGCCTTAGCAATACCAACTGTTTTCTCAGCCTCTTGAACTGAGGATGGTTTTGGTCTAGATGTGTTGTGTTGTATTCCCTAGTGTCTCCTGAAATCCTTAAAACATTTCTGAAGTGAATTGTGGCCCATTATCAGATGTAATAATCAAGGGTATCCAAAACCTAGAGAAGGGAGATTTTAGCTTCTGGATTATGAGGTTAGTGTAAGCATTGGCTCCCAGCTCATCAGCTTCAAAAAATCAACTGTAATAATTCACTATGATCATGTAGTATCTTCTGGATATGTAAACAGATCAATGCCAACATGCTCCCATGGGTAGTTAGGAATATTGTGATGAAGCAAGGGTTTTCTTGCATTTGCTGTAGAATATGTGCAGCATGCATCACACTTCCTGATGAAATCTTCTATTGCCTGACTGCTTTTCAGTACAGCAATTTGCATGGTGTATGGGATGACAAATTGGTCATCTTTCATAATGATATTATTAACAACACTGACATTACTTTATACTGACCAGAGTTCAGCTACAGATGATGGAACTATTGATCTGTTTTTTTTGGCCAATCTTCTTTTACCATATTCCACAAAACCATCAGCTGTGGATCTTTCAGCATTTCTTGTTTCAGCTCAGATACCTATTCGTGATTTATTGGTAGTACTTTCATAACAGTGTACATAGTATTCAGTTTCTCTGTAAAGCAATGTTTCCTTGTTTTCTAAGTGGAGCTGGGAGAGGGTATCTGGGATTGGTATGTCAGTGCCTGGTTGATATGTTATACTGAAACTGTAGGGTTGTAGCTGTAACAGCATTCTTTGAGGCCTTGGCAATGACTTATTGATTGGGCAATTGAGGATTATTTCCAGGGGTTTATGGTCACTAATAACTTGGAAGTGACAGCCATAGAGATACTAATGAAAATGGCAACATCCAAAAACTAAAACAATGGCAAACAGCTCTTTTTCAGTTTGCAAGTATCTCTGCTCTGTTTCATTCAGTGATTTTGGTGCAAATGAAACAATTTTGTTCTCTTGCAGACAGACAGCACCAAGTCCTGATTTGGAAGCATCAACTTGGATCTCTATCTGACTTTTTGTAGGATCAAAGAGTGAAATTATTGTTATGATTGACACTTTAATTTTTGTAAGTGTGGCTTCATGTTCATTTGACCAGTTGAATTGCTTCTGCTTAGCTAAGCTCCTAAGAGGTTCCTTAAGGTCCTAGGCTTGACAAATGTGGGATATATTGTGAAACGTATTTTAACACCCCATAGGGCTGTTTGTAGTCCTTCCTGGGATTTGGGTGATGGCATTTCGTCTATTGCTCAGATTTTCTCAGTATCTGGATGAATTCTGTTTTCAGAAATGATGTGTCCAAAGTAAGGTATTGAAGTTGATTTGAAAATACACTCGTCTTTGTTAAGCTTGACTCCCTTTTCTCTAACTCTTAAAAGGGATTTTTGAAGATTTCTCTCATGGCCCTCTTCAGATACACCAGAGATGATCATTTCATCCAAAATTACTGATAATCTCTTGAGGCTGCTGAATGCATCTTCCATGTGGTGTTGAAACTCATCTTGTGCAGGCTTGAGGCCAAAGGGCATATATCTAAATTTTTATTGCCTATATGGAGTTGAGAGTTAGTTAGTTTTGAAGATTCATCATCAAGACACAAGTTCCAATATCCTGTCTGGGTGTCTAGCTTGGAGAATTACTTAGCACCTACATGCTTTTGCACAGCTTCCTCAAAAGTTGGCATGGGATGGTGGTGTCTCTTTATGGCTTTGTTGAGATTGTGAGGATCTATACAGACTCTTAAGGTTCCATCTGGTTTCTCAACAACCACAGTTGGGTTCACCCAATTAGTTGGATGGATCACCTTCTCAATGACTCTTAGGTTCTCCATATAATCTAATTCATCCTTCAATTTGGACTGAAGACTCAAGAGGATTTGTCTGAATGGATGAATGGATGGCTGTGCACCTTCCCTGAGGATTATTTTTACATTCACCTTCCAGTTTCCAAACTTTCTCAAATAGGTCAGAAAATTTGGGGAGTATCTTATTGGTGCTGAGCTTTCCGGGCTGAAGACTAAGTATCAGCTTCACCAGGTTCAGTTGACAACTTGCACTGAATCCAAGGATATGAGTATGGGCTGACTGCACTACAAAAACTCTATGAGTTGGTTGATATTTCCTTTGTAGGCACAGTTGATCTTCTATGTCCCCATGACAGGAATAGTCTGATCACAAAAGCTTGTTCAAATGTGGTTTGTAGGGTGGATTGCAGGTTTTGGATTTAGTCTTTCCACTGTCTGTCTGATAATGATGCTAGCTTGTGCCCCTTTTTCAATTTGGAATTTCACACTGAACTGGTTGGCAATTCTTAGTTTAGCATATGGCTGGGTATCAGCTTTATCCATTATTAGTTTATGGATGTATAGTTTGCAGTTTATTGAGCTTCAGAACTGATGATGTTCACAGTCTTTTTGCTACCACAATGGTTGGGTGGGTTTTCTGCAGTTACTGCAGATCTTCCCTTTGCAGGGCACTGGTGATTATGTGAATACTCTCCACCACAGAAGTAGCATTCATGGTTTTCAATTTGGTCACAATTAGGTTTCCACAGTTCATTTTGATTCTTTTTCATGATATCAACTTCTTGTTTTCCATGACTAGTTGATTCTGTTGAAATTGTCTTAAGTTGCACCTTGGTTTCTGTGTTAGTTTTTACTGTTTTGATAGCATCTGAGAAGGTCAATTTGGATCTGGACTGCATTAATCTTTCATGAATCTTCTGAGATGATGTTCCAAACATAAGGCAATCATTGACAATTTTACTCAATAATTGTAGCTCCATATGAACAGTCACATACTAAGATTTTCAGTTCAGTTGCATATTGTTCTATAGTTTCACCTTCCCTTTGGTCATGTTTATGGAATGTATATCAAGAGAATATGGGCTTTGATTGGGGACTGAAGGAGTCATTAAATTTTGCAAGGTTTACGCTAATTTTGTCTTTTTCATCAGCTGCTAGCATCCAAGTGCTGAACACATCATGTCCTTCTTCTCCCAAGCCTAATTAGCAAATATGCACACTTGCTTTTCTCATTTTTTCCACCCAATGGTCCATCAAACATTAGGTTAGCTTGACTTTTGAATCTGATCCACACCTCTTTTAGATTGTCTGATTCTCAATTCAGCTTAGGATATGGGACAGTGGTATCCATATTCTACTCTGACACCATGCAACAATTTGTCTCTTCAAGCATATACTTCAAAAACCCAGGTTACAAAACCTGAAATAATACAATCATAAGCAAAGCACAAGCAATACATAATAGCAAGCATAAGCAAAATCACAAGTAATATATAACAGCACACATAGACAAATGCCAGTGGGCAAGTAAGGAATATTGCATCTCCTTCCATTACTATATACTCTTTAAAATCATAACAAATAATACTTTGTACTGGTTGTTTTGGTAAATACACACATAGAGATAAATTACAAACTGAGAAGATAATTGGAGTGAGAAAGTATAACTGCATTCATGCAGCAAAGGGATACTTTATTAGGGTTATATATGGAAAATTAGAAGGAGAGTGGGATACCTTTGTGAGTGAATTGTTTAGTATATTTAGAGAAGATATACAAAAGAAATACAAATCATGTTCACCTTGTTCCTGTGTCAGTTATTGAATCTCACATATAGTTTATTAACTGCTAAAAGATGAATGCATCATTTGATAGGCCTTTTCACACTTTCCAAATAGACTAATTGTCACCCTTGCAAATTCCATTTTGAACCCTTAAAGAGACAAATAGCCAAAAATAACACTGCTCCTTTTTTGGCCTTCAAAACCATGGTTACTATTGTAACAGAATTTTTAAGACAACTTTAAAAAATTCTAAAATACTTCCTTATATCATTCCTAATGATGAAATATATAGTCTAAATTATAGTCTCTATGAATTTTCTAGATGTGATTTTTTTTTTTTTTTTTTTTTCAAACATGTTTAGTTGCAAACAAGCAACATCAGTGGATAAATTTACAAAATAGTGATTTTCTAGAAGGAGACATGCTAGAACATAAAAATGGATATTTTTAGATTGCTAATTTTATGCCTTATGGATAGTTAAAGGTGTATTTATGACAATTCAACCCCAGCCCCCTTCTCCTATGCTCCTTAGCTATATACAAAACTAAAATAAAAGGAAAATATCATTCCTTATATCATTCCTAATGATGGAATATATAGTCTAAATTATAGTCTCTATGAATTTTCTAGATGTGATTTTTTTTTCAAACATATTTAGTTGCAAACAAGCAACATCAGTGGATAAATTTACAAAATATTGATTTTCTAGAAGGAGACATGCTAGAACATAAAAATGGATATTTTTAGATTGCTAATTTTATGCCTTATGGATAGTTAAAGGTGTATTTATGACAATTCAACCCCAGCTCCCTCCTCCTATGCTCCTTAGCTATATACAAAACTAAAATAAAAGGA
This sequence comes from Artemia sinica, assembly GCA_027921565.1. Taxonomy (NCBI): domain Eukaryota; kingdom Metazoa; phylum Arthropoda; class Branchiopoda; order Anostraca; family Artemiidae; genus Artemia; species Artemia sinica. The sequence continues at coordinate 19,243,436 of CM051256.1, read as the reverse complement.
AAATATTACTTTTATTTTCCTTATTTTATGCTTCTTTTCAGTATAATAGTTGTTACCCTGAAAATGCACACCCCCCCTCTCCCTCTGATGGACACATACATAGCCCAATTTAATATTACCTTGTTGTTCTATCCATTGAAGGATCTGTTGTAAGACTGGCTTTGTTGTGTAGAATAGAGATATTTCCAGTTTTGCCTCATTTATTTGTTGAATATTGGAAAAAAAAAACAATTTCAAGTAAAACAAAAATACTATTTTAAGTAAAATAAAAATACTATTTTAAAATGTATACATCTGCTGTTTGTCCTCTGCTTGAATATGCTTGTCCTGTTTGGCACACTGACTTTTTGAGTGCGTATTTAATTTTAAAGTGTCATACTACCTGCAACTTAAAAGCCTGGTTAGAAACTCTGCAGTTAAAAAAAATCAGGAGGCATCTGTGCTTTGCCAAAAAAATCCATTACTTAACCCTTGCACTAGAAATGTTTTCCTCAAAAGAAAATTTACCAGCTTCATGATGTTTCCAGGCCAGTAACTATCTTATCCCCCAGTCAACTGCAAGGAGTAGCCCCCTATATAACAGGTGAGAGATAGCAATCCATCATCATAGTTACCAGACTCCACCCACTCACCAGCACTTCACCCTCAGAATACTTCAGCCACATGGTGTTGGTTCTAGGCGTTTACCCACCCTCGGCGATTAACCCCTGGAAAATACCCCCCCCCCGGAAAATGCCTATCCGTGGTAAATACCCCCCCCCCCCCCGGGAAATACCCCCCGTGGAAATTAAGGCTTTCAAAATTTGAGAATTTTATTTGAGTTTATTTTTGTTTTATTTCCATAGGGGGAACGAATTTTGGTACTTGTGCATTATGCGCCACTCACTCAAGTTTACGCTGTTTAAAATTTGAGAACACACCAGTTTTTTTGTTAGTTTTTTTCGTTACTTTAGAACTAAATTTTTGCTATATATTTGCATATTAGGGGGGGGGGGGTAAAGTATAGCGGGTCTGCATGCAAAATGTGTTTGGTACAATTATTTTGCATATTAGATAGGTTGATAGAGGAGTGTATTTCAAAGCCAAATATACAGCGATGAACATAGTAAAATAACATAAATGAAAGGCACAAATAACATAAACTTTGATCAGCAATCATCATAAAACACTTAAATGAAACACTACATTAACCTAATAATAGTACTTAATACTTGGAATATCAGTCATTGAAAAAAAAACACCTAACACTTAAAAAACACTTAAATGAAACATTACATTTACTTTATACTGTTTTTTTTTTTTTTTTTTTTTTTAGTTAAAAAACTTTCCAGATACCTCGCTATTCTTCTGTAATTTTTTTAGTGGCCATACTTAGAAGGAATTGTTTTCTGACTTCAAACTGTCCAAATGTTTTATCCCCATCTGCAAGTAAATAGCCCAAATTATATATTTCCCATCTATTCTGTCAGTTGTCTTTGTCTTGTCTCATGCTAAGATTCTTCTTCTTCTAATTCACAGCAGGCGGGCTATTCAGTTGGTACTATTTAGCCCTCTTCTTTTTGCTTCACTCTGTGGGCTACAGAGCTACTGTCTTGGTTGTCTCTTATTTATTAGATATTCTCAGATATCTTTCAGTAGATCTTTTGACTCAAGGAGTTCAAATATAAGATGATAGATATCGATTTCTGTGCTCTGTGTGCAGGTATAGTTGGCTAGGCTCTTTGCTGATAGTGAGATTTTGTGGTGTTTGAAGTATTTTAACAGTTTACAAAGCAAGGTATGTTGTGCAGACGTCAGCATATTACATTCAAATAGGCAATGGTCAATTGTTTCATTATTCATATTACAATGCCTGCAAAGAGGGGACAGGGGAATTGAACCACTTGAATTAGAAAGCTTATACGAGAATGCAAGGAAATTTAGTGCATTTGTTCCAGAACGAATTCTATGATAAATTTTAGAAAGATACTTATTGGGAAAGGGGGAAAGGGTAGGATTAATCTTATTAAAATTAATATCTGATAGCCTCCATCGGTAAATATCTCTAATTGGGATTGGCCTCCCACTTGGCTGGTCAATATTTATAGCATATTTTGCTATTTCATCAACCTGATGATTACCACTTATGCCAGAGTGGCTAGGAATGTACTGAAAATAAGTTTTTATGCCACTTGAAGCAAGATTTTCAATAATACTGAGACAATGATAAGTGTCAATGTCCAACTTATATTGAGGATCTGAGGCCAGCAACTCAAGGCTTGATAGAGAGTCGGAATAGATGATACTATTATTCGAATTTGCAATCAAAGGTTGGTTTTGCTTAAGGTGTTCTAATGCCATGATTATGGCATTTAACTCAGCAGACATTATAGATAAATTATTAAATAATCTCTCGCCCATTGCAATTTTCAGGTGAGGAAGGAAAACACCACTTGCAACCTTCTCATTCATTTTTGACCCATCAACAAATATTTGGAAGTGATTTTTATAGGTAATTGTATTAAGTTCTGCAAATTTTTTCTGGACAAAAGCAATGGGGGTTAAATCTTTATTCCATTTTGAAAATTCAGTATTTATTATGGGAAATGACCAATTCCATGGAGGGGATTGGGGGAAAGTAGGTGCAATAGACTTTGCTGGTACAGGGAACTTCTTTTGAATATTGGCATACTCATCTGCAATACCTCTATACATGGCTGGATTTCTTAACCAATTATGTAATGTGTGTGAGCTATTTGATTCAATTTTTGTAAGATGTTTTGTCAAGAGAAAGCTACGTCTCTCCCTTATTGTTGTTAATCCACTCTCCATAAGCAGAAACTTGGTGATTTTGGGTTTCCTAAGACCAAATATGAGACGTATTATATCATTTTGTGTTGTTTCAATTTTTTGCATCTGGGTCTTTGCACATGCACCATAGACGATGAGCCCATAGTCAATATGGGGTCTTATATGTGATTTATAAAACTGGAGTAAGGTTTTCTCCTTACAACCCCAGGGTGTGGAAAGAAGTCTCTTTAGTATATTTGCTTTTCTATAGCATTTTTTTATTGTGTTTGAAATGTGGAGGTGGAAATTAAGTTTTGGTCAAGCATGAGACCTAGGTAATTAATATGATTATCTTCTGGAATAGTTGTTTTATTTAGAGTTAGTTTTGCATTAACATGGTTTCGCTTCCGGTGAAATTGGATTATTTTTGACTTGGTCGGTGCAATGGGTAAATCTGAATGTTGAGAGAATTTTTCAAACTGGAAAAGTGACTTTTGCAGATTTGACTGTGCTATCTGAAAGGTGTTGCCAGATGACCATAGCACCAGATCATCAGCATATTGTAGATTCGTGTGGGGTAGGTTCATGTCCCAGAGATATAGGGCAAATAGGAGGCAACTGAGGACTGCTCCCTGAGGTAGTCCACCATGCTTTAGGAATTTGTTTAGGGAATGTTTTCTTAGGTGTGGTCCTGGGGATAGCATGATTAGCTGTATTTATTAGTAAAGATGTCAAGGCTTCAGCCTGTGTCGCAACTGTTGTGTTAGAAATGCATGAACTTTGGGTGAAACTTGTAATTTCATCATTTAGCTTATTTTGGAACATAGACCAATTTGCTTTAGTGTTGATATATTTGGAGGTATGAGATGAAGTTTCAGCAGGTTTATTTAGGGAGCAAACTAAAGCAAAGTGGTCTGTACATAGACTATCAATTTTATTTATGTAAATTTTGTTCAAAAAATTTAATGACACAATTTGTAGGTCAATTGTGGAGAATTTGCCACTTTTGGGGTTGAAATATGTATTCAGGTTTGGGGGGGTAGTCATACCCCTCCAAACCTCCAAACCCTACATTATTATTTGAAGTCATATGCTCAATAAATTTACCAGCTTTATTTGCTGGTTTATTCCCCCACAAAAGGCTGTGGGCATTGAAATCACCACAAATAATGATATTTTAACATATTAGAATTAGTTATATAATTAAAGAAATCCTTGGCAGCTGTAGTTTGACCATTAGGGTTATAAAAGCTTATTATGTAGGTTTTTAAATTATTCAGCCAAACACTGATACCAATGACATCAACATCATTTTCAAAATCTGGAAAATTGATGCCACAAAATTTTATATTATTATTGACTAATAAAGCTACCCCACCTCCTTTTCTCTCTGAAGATCTATCCTTTCTCAGGATAGTATATCCCAGAGACTTAATTTGTTGATTTTTGGTTAAATGAGTTTCCTGGAGGCAAGCAATATTAATCGAATTATTATTCATAACTGATATTAGTTCATTTAGCTTATTTTCTGTGAGTGATCTTACATTCCATTGGAGTATTGATAAATGTTGTGTTGTTGATTTATTCTTCATATGACTGTGTATTAATGTTCAGCTTTGTTAAAAGTAAAGCAAGATCTTTTTTTGCTTGAATGAGCATATCATCTGGGATGTAGATTTTTGCCAATTCTGCAATAATTTTTGTTTTCTGTAGTTGATGTATGTTCATGGCTTGAACTGCATTACAGTTTAGAATTAATAAGCATATATTTGGGGATTGCATTTTTTGGTTGTGCATCCTTTTTGTTGGTTAAGGGATTGATTCCTGGTAGTGTTTCTGGTTTGTTTCTTCTTGGGAGGGAGGGCCAGGCTGGCCTCATCTCACCGGACAAGGAGGCTTGTTGGCTTGGTGATTCCTTCTGATAGGGATTTGAGCTAGGGGCTTAGAAGATGGTGTTTTATATATGGGGTGCTTGATGCATTGGGGGCATTTGACTTGGGGGTTTTGGTTGGTTTCATTACAGGCTTTATTTGGTATCGTTGGGCAGCATTTGCTTCCATTGCTGCAAAGGGGTATGGGATGGCCTTTTCTGTTGATATTTGGAGTATTAGAGCTCTTTTCTTGTATGCAGGGCATAATGACTTATTTGTAGATTCATGTGGGCCTTTGCAATTGATGCATGTAGGCTGAGTGTTGTTGCAAGTTGTCAGCTCTTTAGGATGGAAAGCTTTACATTTACTACACTCTCGGAGAATTTCATTACATTTGTTTGTTGTGTGTTCCCAGTTTGAAACACTTCTGACACTGGATAGGCTTAGGTTTGTATTCCTTGTGTGGTTTGATTTGCCCAAATAGGAATAATTTTTCTGGGACATCAATTTTATCCTTCAGTGTGAATAAGAAGGATCTACTAGTTTTTAGGCCATTAGAGTTAGGTTTTCCAAGTTGGGTAACATCCTCAACTGGGATTGTGTTTCCAGCCCTATCTGAGAGCCCTTCTTTTAACTCCTGAGTAGATATCTCTGGGGGAACATTATAAACTACTATTTTGGTTGGTGATTGTTTTGGGTTCCAATTCGATGCAATAATTGGGGTATTCAGAAGGGATTTTAGGTTAATTATTGTATCTGCTGATTTCTGATCTTCTATAGCTATTAGTAGAGATCCATCACGGTTAATATTAAGAGAGAACATTGATTTTAGCAATTTAAAAATTGCAACTCTTATTGCAGTGATCATTTTTATTTCAAAGGGGTAGTGGGATTAATGTTAAGGTAAATTCCTAAGTTTTTGGAGGGAGGATCTTGGGCAGGGAGAGGAGAAATGCTTTTAATTGGGGAGATTTTTTTCCTGTTTTTAGAGCTTCTAGAGAGGACCTCTTGAAACCCATCATTATCATCATTTATGGTTACATTAGCCCCTACACTTATCATTGTCCTATTCTCCAAATTGGAGCTATCATTAGAACTTTCAGATAATGTGCTTGACCAGCCAGGATGGGTATCTTTCACTATGACACTTTCAGTGGAATTTGATTTGGGATCTGGGGGTCTTTTTTTTTTGGAGGACTTCTAAACATTGCGTATTGGAAAAAGCTTTAAACACAAAAATAAAACTAAAAAAAAGAAGGGGAAAATAGAATGATATCAAACCGTCTGCACTATACTATGGGGTGGATAAACACCACAGTATAGCCCTGAGGATGAGTTGAGCAGGATTGGTTTGGTACAACTGCTGATGAGAAGCGATAATATACACAAGAAAATATATTTTAATTTTCTTATAAGGTTGCTGTTGAATTCTTCTATCATTGAAGAATTCAATGAAAGAAACTAAGATGAAAGAAACTAACAAAAAGAAACCGGTTTCTTCTCGAGTTTTACACAGCGTAAACTTGAGTGAGTGGCGCATAATACACAAGTGCCAAAATTCTTTCGCCCTACGAAAAAAAAAAACTCAAATAAAATTCTCAAATTTGGAAAGCCTTAAAACGCCGGCCACCCATGGTGTTTCCAGCCCTGTACTTTTCTTCTATCCAGGCTTACCTTTAAGTATGTCTCCTATATAATAGAAAAGAAATAACAATTTATTATTGTGCTTTTTCATTTCAGTTTTCCTACCATGTTTGTTTGTGTTCAGCCCCCCCCCCCTCGCCAAGCTGGAAATGGTTACGTTTTATTTATAAATTTTATCTTAGCAAAATAATATCAACTAGTTTACTCGTTTCTGAAATATATGTTGGCTGATTTCACTAAAACACAGGGTTTACATCAATATCAAAATTGATCTGCCTCTACAACAACCTTGCATATTATTGTTAATGAGTTTATTTTTTTTTTTCTGGATGACGTAGGTTAGACTAATAGGTATGTAGTTTTCAGGGTTATCATTTGTTTTCTTAAAAATAATTTTGATATTAAGTTTTCTCTAGCCTTGAGTTACTTGTCTTTTGGCCAAAGACATGTTGAAAATATGTGCCTTAAGGTGTAAAGGAAAGGCTTCAGGTTTGTCTTATCAATACACTTTTGTTTGGTTTTCTCCCAGATAAAGTAAAGTCGATTAAAAAAAAAAGTAGAATTAGCCTTCATAGCTCAATTATGGAAAAGGTACTCCTAATTTGATAACCACCCTTTTGACAACCTGCATTCACACAGTGTGTTAGATTTAGTGCAACACCCCCTCAATATTCCTTGAAATTTTCACCTTTATACCCTTAGAGTTACTGGTGGTAGTAGTTGGAGTATTAGTAGTAACAGTAGTATGAGCAGTAATAGCAGTAGCTTTATGGACATATTACCTTTTGGTCAGTTGAACATCCATCTCATCTTGCGCTGGAAAATTCAACTTAATGCTGTAAGCCATGCCTAAGATATTGCTCATGCACCCTATTGACAACCTATATGCAAATAGGGAGTTTTAATTTAATTTAAAATCCTCAATATTCCCTGAAAGTTTCATCCTAATAAACCCTAGCCCTTGCAGTAGTAGCAGTAGTAGTAATAGTAGTTGTAGTACACACATTGCGCCTTTTGGTTAGTTCAAAATTTTTTTCTCAACATGCTTTAATACTGTACACCTTTTTGACAATATCTATACACATAATGTGTTTTAACATCCCCCTAAATATTCCCAAAAAAGTTTCATCTAAGTACCCTTAGCCTTAGAAGCAGTAGCTGTAGCTGTAGTAGTAGTTCATAGTGCCTTTTGGTTATTTTACCTCCTCTCCCCCTAACTTGCCATGAAAGTTTGAATTTGACACTAAGCTGTTCCTGGGATACTGCCAATATGACCTTTTGATAACTTGTATGCACTTAGTGTGTTTTAATTTAGTCCAAGATTCTCTGAATGTTTCATGTTAATACTCTTAGCCTCAGTAATAGTAGTTGCACTAGTAGTAGTAGTATGCAAATAGAACCTTTTGGTTTGCTCAACATCCCCCTTAACCTGCTCTGGAAGTTTCAACTTGATATCCTAACCTATTCCTGGGATATTGGTGATACACCTTTTTGATAACATGCCTGCACATATAGTGTTCTGATTTAGTTCAACATCCCCCTTAACATTCACTGAAAGTTTCACCTTTATATCCGTAGTTATATTAGTAGTAGCTGTAGTGGTGCTAGTGGTAGTAGTAGCAGTAGTGTGCAAACATTGTTTTTTTGTTAGTTCAACATCTCTCTCAACATGCCCCAAGAGTGCCCTTAATACTCTAAGGCATTCCTGAAATATTGCTGATATGCTGTTTTGACTACCTGCATGTACATATTGTATCTTGGTTTAGCTCAACTACCCCCTCATCATTCCCTGAAAGTTTTACCTTAATACCTTCGTCCTTGATAGTAGTGGAAGCAGTGTAGTAATTCTTGTAGTAGTAGTAGCAGAAGCAGTAGTAGTAGATGTAGTGGTATGCACATATTGCCTTTTGGTTAGTTCAAAATTTCCCTCAACATGCCCTGAAAGTTTCAACATAATAGTCTAAGCTGTTCCTGAGATATTGCTGATACACCCTTTGACAACCTGCATGCACATTGTGTGATTTGATTTTTCAATATTCGCTGGAAGTTTCACCTCTATAACCATAGTAGCAGCAGCAGTGGTAGTAGTAGAAGTAGTGGTTTGCACATATTGCCCTTTGGTTAGTTCAACATCTTTCTTAACATGCCCCTAAAGTTTCAACTGAATACCCTAAGCTGTTCCTGAGATATTGCTGATATGCCCTTTTGACAACCTGTATGCACATAGTGTGTTTTGATTTAGTTCAACATACCCCTTGATATTACCTGAAAGGTTCACCTGAAAACCCTTTGCCTTTTTGAGACCTAGGATCAAACATGCCCTCCTATCCCATGTACAAATTCCATAACTTATAGACTTTGCCCTGAGGGCTGTGGAGGGTCATGCCACCCCAGAAGCATAGTTATTGGATCTTTCAACTATGCTGAACAAGAGTTTAGTACTCTAATCTTTAAGTTTGCCTTGTGATTCTGTTTTCCTCTAAAGCTGACAGCCCTCAAGTATCACACATTACTTCTCAGTACCCATCCACATGTAATATTTTTATTGACATGGAGATAGGTACCCATGAAGTTGCCATTTCATTCCCATCACTCTTCAATAATAGGTTTCTTGATACAAAATCAGCTGCTCTGTTTTCTGGTCTTAATTAGTTGCTCATTGGCTGTACAGATGCTATTCTGAATTTGGGTTGTATTACCCAGTGTATTAGCAAGGTATTTACATTGCTATGATATGAGTAAGCAAAGCTTGCCCTTGAGTTCAATGGCCAGAAGTCAGAAGTTGTTTTCTTCAACCAGAAAACAAGGGCCACCAGCAGACATCTCTCTTGGAAACAGCAGGATCAAGTCAGCTGATCACATGTATTATCTTAGTCTCCCAATTTGTATGTTGACAAATCTTACATGTAAACTCCTACTAGTTCGCATTGAACTTTGAACTGGGCTATTGTATGCTTCTTTTGTCACTAATTAGACGCTCTTCAACCATTCTCTTTTTTTCCAATCTTTTTGATTATGTTCCCTTACCTGTTTTTAATTCAGTCCTGTAACTGTACATTGCATGTTTTTGTAAATTGTTTAGAAATATAGACGATTCAAGGCTTCTAATTTCTTTTGTTTTATGAAATTTCTTTTATGTTTTCCCTTGTGAACCAGCAATTTTTATTTTGTTAGAAAATTGAACTTTATTGACCCTATTACTGCCATGGAAAAACATGTTTCTTTGTATAATTTCTCTCTATCATAAGAAAACCATTTTCAGACATCAGTACTGACACAGTAATCTGTTGAAGTTGTGATGTATTTTGAAGTGTTTAATTTTTGTCTTTAATGCTTTATTCTTCTGTTCTTTTTTTTATTACTGTTTTATTACTCTTCTGTTTTTAGTATTACGGGTTTTGAAATAAATTAAATAAAAATCGCTCCCTCAAATTTCGATTGGATGTCTTTTGGTTATGTGGATGTAGAGTTTTGTAATAATGGATTTGCTGCCATCGATTGGATATAGTTGTTATGTGGATGTAGAGCTTTATAATAATGGATTTGCACTCATCATAAACAAACCTTCGGGTTTTTGTAGATGGCTGCTGTAAATTTGTATGTATTTTTTATGTTAAATAAATTAATTTGAATTTGAATTTTGGAAGGGGCAGCAAAACGTGTTGGGGAAGGGGGGCTGTTTGTCCACCAATCATTTTTGGCTCTTGAAAAGGGCACTAGAACTTTCAATTTCAAATCAAATGAGCCCCCTCCAAAATTTCTAACTCCTTCCGATTGAACTGGCTTAGTGAAAAAAAAAAAACAGATAAAGCCCACTCTGCTCTTTACTTAGGCAGCGCTATTGCACTGCCAATGATGATATCAGGGAAAAGATTAATGCAAGACACATTTCTTTCAGCTTAGTCAATGATATCATGATGACTAAAAAGTGTATGTCTTAAGGATTACAAAATTTATATCTCTACCCTGGAGTATAATATATTATATTATCAACCCTGGAGGCTTGTTTGTGGACCTTTCAAATGTTTTGTTTAAATGCATATCTTGAAGTTTTGATCCAATATTTTTTGGGGCTTTGGGGGTGAAGTAGCTCAAGCAGAGAAGATACAGTGGAAATGCAGAATTATCGGGTGAAGATTTTCATGTTTAGCGAAAATGAACTCATTCCTTCTACTTAGACACAAACGGGAAATAAAAGCACTTTGAAATCCATAGAGGATTCCATTGGAATTCCATTCCACATTGTTCTAATGGACGTGCTTTTCAGTTGCTCAGTTGAAGTATCTCAACAAAGCTGTTGAATCACAGCTCCGATCAATTGAACTGGTTTAGAAGTGATATTTACCTAACACCTGATAACTAAACATGTATTTGTTTGGACTCACTAATAGGCAGCTGTACCTTTATTGAGCCCAATCCACTTTCCTGTCTCTGATACAGGCTTCAATTCAATTTTTGCACTTTTTTTGCAAGTCGAGGAACAACAAGATTGAGCTTCAATCATTTCCACATGTTACCTTCTCCATATCATTCAAGGGATTTGACCCCTATTTATTACCAGTTGAAATTTATCAGTTTATTACCGGTTGAAAGTGAGACATCTTCTAATTGAAATCCGCTCTCCTCTCTGCCAAAAAAGCAATCCATCTGAAAAAAACATCTATTATGCTTTATTTGAATGTCTATCTGGTTCAAGAGATTCCAATTTCAATATGTATGTATTGGATTAACAAGGCTTCTTAACTTTTATAGCTAGGAAGGTCCTTGCATTGGCCCTGCTGTGTGTTGCAACAGCTGGTTTCCAACTCTGGATCCTGTATTACCAGCCAAAGATCAAGTCAACTGTGCCACCACAGGACTGATCCCAGTATTTTAAGGTATTATTGCCAAGGTTCAAAATCCAACACAACTTTTGGCCTGTTAATAATCACAATTTCTCCTTTCAAACAGAACCAACTGTCTTTGAAGAAATGATTAAGATCCTAAAGAAGATGATCTACTAAAATTGTATAGTTTATATGAGCCACACTATTTGTTCTTCAGACCAGTCTTAAGAACCTTAATGCGGTTCACATAAATAAGTCGAACTATTCCCCCCTTTCCTCCAAAGTCCATTCTAAGATGTCTCAAGAACCTGTGGTGGCGCTACTGGTCTAAATTTCTAAACTTTCTCATTACAGATCCGTATTTTGGCCCATTATGTCCATATTGCAGATCTGCAATATTAAAAATTTTCTATTTTAGTTAGAATAATTGCATACATCGTTTCTAATAGAACATAATTAGTTAAATACCGAGACGTATATTCCAATCGTCTCTCAATTTATAATGGTGTTCCTCGGGGAACCGTTCTACACCCAATTTTATTCTTTGTGTTTATTGAGAAATTTTGTGTTAAGTTTCAGAAAGTTGAAAATTTATTTTTTTAGTATCCCTTCTTTCTCACACCCTCTCCTCCTTTTTTCAGTTAGAACTATTAAATTACTAGTTATTACTATTTTAAGTAATTCGAAGTACGATTAAAACATTAACGATATCTTTAAACATGCAAGTGCCACATCTCCGTCCTCCAACCTTTTAAAAACTTTAAATGTCCTAAATCATACTGTTTAAAAGTTTCTGCCTCATCTCTATGCTCTTCATCCTCGAGTATTAGCTGCGTTCATTTTCGCCATCCGTCGTTCTTAGCTTTACTAAGATATCCTCGGTTTTACTCTTATATTACGTTTTATTTTCCTGGTCTAAAAACGTTGTTTTAACCGAAAAACGCCTTATAAGCCTTAGCCAGATAGAATTTCAACCACAGATAGATATTCTATCACCCATATAGAATTTCTATCGCAACGAAAATGGAAAGGATACTTCTGGATGCAGCATGACAAGCATTGGAGTTGCTAGAAGAGGAAAGTGACTCTGACAATGAACTCCCATCCACGAAATCTACTAAGTTAAACAAATCAATGCACTGGCTGGTAGTTGGTTCTTGCATTGTTTTCGAATTTAAAAACTTGGTACTCAAAAGTAAAACTATAGTCGTGAAACAGAGTATGATGCTCAGTTCGTCATTCTAAAGAACTAAGAACACAGCATTTCAAAGAACGGCTTATTAGCGCAAAGTATAACCGAGGTTTTACAAACGAACGGCTTATTAGTAAAACCGAGGATGGGATTTTGATAGAAAGACGAAAACGATCACAGCAATTATTTGCCTGTTTAGCGTCCTGGCCTCTCCAAGGAATTGTCAGACAAATTAGAGGCAGTCTGAAAAAGATGCAAAAGAATTATGTTTAATAAGGGTAAAGCTCCAGTGTTTGCAAAGAGAATCTGATTACCAGAGGCAAAGCTCTAGTGTTTCCTACAATAGAGAGCTATAAGGCTTCAAAGTATTATTGTTTGTTTGTTTTTACCTGGGCCACTTCGTATGGGAGGGGTGATCGTAGAGACTCTGGAAAGGGCTTATCCGATCGGGAATTAATAGTCCTAGTGCCCTTTTTAAGAGTCAAAATAGATCAGAGGACAACCAGCCCCTCTCCAAGACCCTTTTAGCTACCTCCCCCCAAAGACATCTGATCAAAATTTCAAGATAGTTTTTTTTGTTTTAAAAAGTTTAAAGGTCAAGCAGTTATGCCACCGGGGATGAATTGACCCCCCGCAGTCTCTTGAACAAGATGTTTAAGTTATGCCAGTGCCCGTTGTTTAGATATAGGGACTATTATTGGGAATGGGTAACCTTTTTGATCTTTGGTCTCCAAAAAGGCTTAGCGTATTAAGGTGAATGTTTAGGATATATTGAGGGGAATGTTGAGCAAAACCAAAACACACTATATGCATGCTGGTTGTCAATAGGGTGTATCCGTAATTTTCTTGACTGGTTGAGGGTGTTAAGTTGAAACATTCGGGGTTGTTAAGGGGCATGTTGAGAAGTGATCATAAGGAAACCAGCCCATCTCGCCCTTTTTGGATCCCCCCCCCCCACTCAACACTGACCAAGATTATGAGACTGTTGTTTTGTTCCAAATAGTCAAATGGTTTAATAACTATGCCTCTGCGGATGATGTAACTCCCCACAGTCCCTAGGGCAAGAGTTGTAAATTATGCGATTTGCCTTTTCTTTATATATAGGATATATTATCGGGAAAGGGACAAATATATGATCTTGGGAGTGTCCGAAAAGGCTAATTGAATTAAGGTAAAACTTCAGGAAATGTTGAGTAATATGTTTAACCAAATCATTAGGAACTGTGTGCATCCAGGTTAACAAAAGAGTGTATCTGTAATATCTTAGGAACAGCTAAGGATATTAACTTAATAAGTTCTCGGGGCTACTACTGCTGCGACTGTGACTACTTGCAACTTCGATCTGGCTACTAGGTACGTAACTTCTTACGACCGAGACTGAGAGTGTGACTACGACTACTTGCGATTCTGACTGTGACTAGGTGTGTCTATGACTACTTGCGACTGTAACTACTTGTGACTGCGACTTCTTGTTACTCTGTCACTGCGACTACTTGCATCTGCAACTAAGACTTCTTGCGTTCACAACTGTGACTGCTTTTGACTACGACTACTTGCGACTGAGACTGCTTGCGACTGCCTGTGCTATTTTTTTGTGACTGAGTACTTGTGACTGTGGCTACTTTGGATTGCAACTATGGCTAGTTATGACTGTGACTACTGGTGAATGGGGTTGCGGCTTCTTGTATCTATGACTATTTTTTACTTTAACAGCAAATACTTAAGACTGCAACTACTTACAACTGGGACTGCTTTGCAATTGCGACTACTTGTGACTGTGTCTGTGACTACTTGTGACTGCGACGGTGACTACTTGGGAATGTGACTGGTTGTAACTACTACCACTGTCATTTATCATTGGGAAAAGGAGAATGTCTTTCATGTCTTAGAAACGGTTGTAGGGTATTAACTTGAAAGTATCCGGGCCACTATTAATACTATTGCTACTGCAAGTGCGACTGCTTGAGACAATGAATACTTTCGACTGGGACCACAGCTACTTGGAAATGTGACTACTTTTGACTGCGACCACGACTACTTGCTATTGCGACAACTTAAGATTGCGATTATGACTGTGACTTCGACTACTTGCGATTGTGACTTAAACCTTTTGCCTTGGCAACTGTGACTACTTGTGACTAAGACCGCTTGTGACTAAAAGTACCTGCAAAAGCGACTTTGACTATGACAACTTGTGACTACCACGAATTGCAACTGCTACGACTTGCGACTACGCCTACTAGACACCACAACTACTTGCGACTTTGACTATTTTTTGACAGTGACTACCAGAGACTGCAACTACTTTTTATTACGACTGCTCGGGATTACAACTACGACTACTTGTGACTGGGACTACTTGTGATTGTGAAAACTTGCGAATGTGAGTGTGACTCCCTACAACAGTGACTATTTGTGACTTTGGCTGTAGCTACGTGCTACTGCGATTACTTTTCACTGCGTGTACGATTGTGACTTCTTGTGACTGTGATTGCGACTACTGGTGACTGTGACGGCGACTTCGACCTCTTGCAAATGTGACTATCTGTGACTACTACTACTACTACTCCTTTCCGATCGCGACTTTGACTGCTACTACTACTTCCACCACCACTTCTACTGTTTGAGCTAAATTGAAAGTGTAAGTGCATACAGTTTATCAAAAGGGCTTATCTGCAATATCTCAGGAATGGCCATGGTTTTTTAAGTTAAATATTTCAGGTAATTTTGAGTGGTATGTTGAACTAAATAAAAGACTTTTTGTGCATCCAGGTTCCCAAAAGGGTGCTTATGCAATATCTCAGGAACTGCTAAAGGTATGAAATTGAAATTTATAGAGAATTTTAAGGGGAATTCTAATAAATGAGAAGATATCAGGTTGTCAAAAGGGTTATATCTGAGCATGTCTGTTTTGATCTCAGTAACGGCTACGGCTATTAAGTTGAAACTTTCAGGAAATAGTAAGGGATGCTACTTAAATCGAAGGAGACTATACGTATCCAGGTTTTCAAACGGCCTATCTGCAATATCTTGAGAACAGTTAATGCTATACTCTCTGAAACTTTCATAGAATGTTGAGGGAGGTGTTGAACTTAAAGATACTAGTCTAATCCAGTTGTCGAAAGGCTGTAGCTGCAATATATCAGGAACGGCTAAGATTGTTAAGTGGAAGTGTTGATTGGGATATTGAATCAAATGGGATATTGAATTGGGATAAATCAAATGGCACGATGTGCATCAGTAGGGAAAGGGGTACCAGCCCGGAACGAACACATGTGCTGCCATCTACAATTGAGTCTAACGCTCACAGTACATAATTTATGGTTTTTGTCACTGAGAATGAAAAAACAGGTTTTTTTCCTCACTTTTATGGATGTTTCTTGGACGGTTATGAGTGTTAGTCAATTTTTTTGTTGTTTTTTCATGGATGTCAACAGCTATTTATGTCTGTTTTTATGGTTTTTGTCACTGAGAATGAAAAAACAGGATTTTTCTCACTTTTATGGATGTTTCTTTGATGGTTATGAGTGTCTGTCAATTTATTTGTTGTTTTTCTTGGATGTCAACAGCAATTTATGTCTGTTTTATGGTTTTTGTCACTGAGAATGAAAAAACAGGATTTTTCTCACTTTTATGGATGTTTCTTGGATGATTATGAGTGTTAGTTAATTTATTTTGTTGTTTTTCATGGATGTCAACAGCAATTTATGTCTGTTTAATGGTTTTTGTCACTGAGAATGAAAAAAAACAGGATTTTTTCTCACTTTGATGGATGTTTCATGGCTGGTTATGAGTGCCGGTCAATTATATTGTTGTTTTTCATGAATGTCAACAGCAATTTATGTCTGTTTAATGGTTTTTGTCACTGAGAATGAAAAAAACAGGATTTTTCTCACTTTGATGTATTTTCAAGATCAATGATTTGTTGTTGTTGTTGTTATAAGATAAGATATTTATTTAAAAAAAAAATCGCTATCACAAGCCCACAAAGGGCCGAATTCGGACTTTGGAGTCGACAACAAATAAATCGTTACACTAAAAACGCAAAGAACAACAACAAAATAGAGAAAACCATAATGAACATCATTTAAAAGTCAATAATTAAAACTGTAAAAAGTCAATTAAAACATTAAAAAAAACAAAATTGGTCAAAATAAACTTAGAGCGAGACATAAATGCATTAAAAACTGGTCAAACTAAACTTAGAACGAGACATAAATGCATCTAAATTAAAAGGGATACTAAGAAAGTGTCAGCAATTAAACTACAGTAAATCAATAAAAGAGTTAAAAACAATAAAAACTGGTCAAGAAAGGGGGGGGGGGGCAAGCAAAAGAGTGCAAGAACCTGGGCAGTACCATCAGCTAATAAACAAAAAGAGGGGAAAAAAGAAACTATTGAGGCATTTTATTCATTTTCTCTGTAATGAAGGGGATAAAAGTTCTTTCGTATCTGGAAGTAACGCAGCGAATGGGGGACAAAGCAGGGATGGGCTCAGAAACAGCTCGAGGCGGCCGTATTCTGGATGGGGAGTGACGTTTGGGGAAAATACTTGCTGTCCGAGGGTTTGTTATGGCATTTTTTGCAAAACGGAGGCACAACGAAGCCCTCCTTTGCTCCAGGGTTTTCAGACTAGCTTTTTTAGGAGCAGAGAGTACGGCACCTTGCCTTCTTTGAAAATTATTCGCAAGGCCCTTTTTTGAATTGATTCGATTTTTTCCGATTCTTCGCGAGAGATACCAGGGTGCCAAACTGGACAAGCATATTCTAGATGCGGGCGGACAGAAGACGTGTAAATTCTTAAGGAGTGGGAAGGGGGAGGACGCTGAATTTATTTAGGAGCTTAAGGAGGGCGATAGACACATTAGCTCTATGGATGATGTCATTAACGTGGATATCCCACTTTAAATTTGAAGAAATTGTGACGCCAAGTAGTTTAAATGAGGACACAGAAATTTCAGGAGGGATAGGATTAAGAAAATAGGGCGAGGATTTGAGGAAACAAATGGGCATTATCATGGACTTAGAGGGGTTTACTGTCATGTCTAAGTCTAAGGCCTCGTCTCCAATTTCATTAAGGATACTCATAGGGTCACTTATTAAATTTCTGAAGCAAGTTTCGTTAGGTCATCAACAAATTTCCATCCGTCAGGAAATTCCTTTGCGAGGCTGTTGATCATTACTGAAAAAAGGAGGGGACCTAGGAGAGTACCTTGGGGTATGCCGTTGTGGACAGGGAGAGGATTTGAATAATGATTTTGGTATTTGACAACTTGCGATCTATTTGTTAAGAAGGAGGCAACTAATTTCACCAGTAAGGGATAATATTGAACTCGTTGACAAGTTTCTCAATTAAAACATTGTGGTTAACAAGGTCGAATGCTTTCTGAAGGTCGATGGAAATTAAATTTAGCCAGGAATTAGGCTTTTTCAAGGATTTTCCCGATGTGATCAATAAGAGAAACGAGGTAATGGGAAGTAGAGGTGGATTTTAGGTTCCCAAATTGTTTCAAGTCAGTAAGAGGTAAGATTTTTTCCTTTAGCCAATCTGCAAGTAAACCTTTATAAAGTTTCGAGAAAATAGGAGTAAGAGTAATAGGCCGGACGCCTTCAAAACCAGGCTTTCCGTTTTTCTTTTTCAAAGGGGTTATGAAACCCTGTTTCCAAATTGTAGGAATTTGCCCAGACTCGGTAATCTTGTTAAACAGGAAAGACAAGGGCTTAGACAAGAAATCACCGAAGGCACTGATAAGAGGAAAGGGGATATCCAAAGGACAAATACTTGTCTTTCTTAGTTTTTGAATTCTTCTTTCTATCTCAGACGGAGAAACAGTGGGTAAAGAAGGGGAAAGGGCTCCTGATGGTAATTGGTCGGACAGTGGTGGAAGACTCTGGACAATGGAAGTGAGGAATTTATTGAGATTATTGGCAGTAATATCAGGGGGCTCGGGTAGATTGAAGTTAAGCTGTTCAAGCCTCCTGCCACACAGCTTTTTAACCTCAGAATACCAGTTTTTTGGTTTATTAGTAAACAATACTTCGACCTTATTTTTGTAGTACGATCGTGTCAATTTGCGAATTTTTCTTTTAATTGATTTTCTTAGTTTATTGGCTTCATCTGGTTTAACATTTTTGAAAAGCTTCAATTTGGTTCTAATTAGTGTTTTTATTGTTTGGTTAATAAAGGGTTATACCGATGTTCGTCCAGGTGTACGCTTGGGGGAATGTATTGATCTAGGGAAACTAAATTTCCAAGGTCAATTTGTTTTCTTGGATGTCAACAAGAGTTCACATCAACAATTGATGGATTATAGAGTCTAGCGGGGACAGGGTCAATTACACCTCATTCATGATCAATTGATTTTTTGTTGTTCATCCTGGTGTACGCTAGGGAGAATGTTTTGATCGAGGAATAGGAAACCGGAAGTACATGTCTCCTTCTAAACCAATCAGGGGTCGGAAATTTTAGCGGGAGAGGATTGCAGAGAATATAAAGAAAGGATTTTTTTGCTATAGTTTTATTAGTCTATGAATAGAATTCACTAGGTTTTTAGTTAGCAGTGTGATAACATGAGCGAATAAGTTGAGTTAGAAATATCCTTTTATTGCAACTGTTCTATTTGTAAAGGTCATTTTCATGATTTTGAACATTCACATGAACCTACTGCATGTTTAGACAGCATAGAGGCAGAGATAGATGAGAAGAATCTAGAGGAAATGAGAAGAAAAATTATATGTGACATGGAGAGAAATTTATACCGATTGCAAGCAAGCTCACATAAAACAAGGTTTGATATGACAGAAAAGGAAGATCAAAAGAAGAGACTGGGAAAAGAGGACT
Organism: Artemia sinica; assembly: GCA_027921565.1. Lineage (NCBI taxonomy): Eukaryota > Metazoa > Arthropoda > Branchiopoda > Anostraca > Artemiidae > Artemia > Artemia sinica. Next base: position 19,224,293 of record CM051256.1, on the reverse strand, counting down.
GTCTCTATGGTGTAAAAGACAGCTGTGAAAACCCAATGAAAAATGTGTATAAAGCAAGATGTGACTCTGAATATTATGATGAATACGTTTTAAGAGAAGAGAAAAAGTGGCCATTTAAGAGACAACATAAGAGGTCATTCTACGGAAAGGATTTTAAACAACGAAAACTGTGGCGGAAGAGTTCTCTTATATGATTTAACGATAAATCTAATTATTGATATGTATAATGAGTTTTATATTGTAATCATACAATAAATTTGTTTGTACTATTTTAATTTTCTCATACTAGATATATATATATAGAGCAAGAATATCATCAGAGACTTCTGTGCATGAATAGATCAGATTGAATAGATCAGCCTTTAGAGTGTTCTCAAACCTCGATCCTTAAGCCTAAGAAAATAATAAATATATGAAACTTTATTTCTGAAATCTATAAAACAATGTCATTAATTTCCTCGATGTTATTAGTGTTCTTCTTATTCTCAATACCATTTAATATGTCACTGGTATGTTCATCCCAATCTAGGGCTAGCCGATGTACTACTACTGCAGTCCTGAATGACCAATGGAGAGATTTCATTGAAGGTGCGGTGACTTGACGATGGACAGGGGACTGGTATAGAATGCCTCTGGATACCCCCACCATCACCAACCGTTGCACAGGAGTTGCTTCGTCCCCCACCTGTTCTCTTGAATGGAGGTGGTAGAATTGGGAACTCCTAAAAAGATATTGTATTCAATGCACTTATTGAAAGCTAAATTGTTCAAACTTAAATTTTCGGTAAACTTACATCTAATGATAAACTTGTTAGTGACAAAAACTTTTTTCCACAAAGGACATTTTTCAACTAAAAGTAAAGAGCTGAAAGACTAAATCAATCTATAGAATCGACACTAGCATCACAAAGAAGAATCCCATCGTTAACTCAGATTATACAGGTCTGAGAGGATATTCTCCACTAGAAAGTCGTTCAGACGTGGATTGTCACCATAAATGTTGAGAAACTGCTTGTAAGTATAGCCACGACATCGGAACACAAAATATAGTGGGGATTCTGTCATTTGCTGTGTTAGCTTAGAGACATTTCGCGGTATAAATGCGCCTAGGAAGGTCAAGGCTTGGCTAAAAAATGGAATTGTCAGTGAAAAAACTCACAAATATAGCTCTTAATATGGCTTTTCAGTGTGTTTCCCAACAAAAAATGGAAATATGATAAAAACACGTTCCCATGATTCAAATTCCTATCCTTCATTTAGGGAGGTCAAGGCTTGACAAAATTTTTTTTGGTGTTTTTATGTCAGGAAATAGGTGAAAAACACGTTCCCATGATTCAAATTCATATCCTCCAATTAGGGAGGTCAAGGCTTGACTAAAAACTTTTTGGTGTTTTTATGTCAGGAAATAGGTGAAAAATCGAGGCGTCCCTGATCAGTTTGAAGCTTAATTTGCAAGCCCCCAGTGCCAAGAGTAGCCTAATGTATAAAGAAAAATTAGTTCGTGGACATAGTCTTCCTAAAAAAAATGGAGCTTGAAAAAAGCAAAAACTTATTTTATTAGCTCAGAACTTGGCTCTCTATTTCGTTGGATCAAAAGAATCCCAGTGCACGAGAAAGAATTGGAAGGAAAGGCAAAATTCCCTTTAAAAACAACCAAAAAACTTTAAACAGGGCTAAAGAGAACCTTAATGTTGATAAAAAAAAAAATTGAATAAATCTGGTTGTATTGACTTGTAGCGTCAAAATAAAGGCAACATTATTCTGTTTCTCTGTTATAATCTACCAACCGACACAGTATATCACATGTATTGTCTATGTAACTTCTTGAAATATGCTTTAAATTAGTTTTGATTGGGTTTGCTTTGTGCAATATGAATTTAACAATTCTATAAAACGGAACTTATTCTTAACTCCGTCTCCCAAGTCTGAACTGCTTAAAGGAACATTTCAGTAAGTACTTGAGATATAATCCTATTCAAAGAAAGTGGAACATATTTATAAGGACTAAAATTTGAAGCTAATCATGATTCGTGGCCTCCCAAAAATGAGTCTAAAATTTGTTAATTGTATCTAATTGGCTTGAAGGTTACAGAGAATGTAGACAAGGACTGGTAGACCTTAATGGAGACGAAGTATTTGAATTTTATATTTATTTATGTGTGACCCATAAAAGTGTGTCAAAAATTATATTTTTCCTGATTTGCTTCAATTTATAAGGGATTATACAGGGATGCAAGGATCTCAATGACGACAATATCTGTTTAATTCTACCAAACAAAGCCTATTGTTATTTTCCTTTTTTGTATCCTATTGGCTTACAACTTACTTAGCGAAACGCACCTGACAGAAGATATTTTTCTTGGGGGATGAGTTTTTGTAACACCCAAGATGAGCTAAACATTATTATTGTTATTGTTTTTTTTTATCTTCAATTGTCGTGGAACTTTCAGAGATAAGTAGACTGGGTTAAGGAGAGCTTGGTGAGTTCAAATGGGGTAAGGATGGATTCAGCCCCATAGAAAATAAAAAACTAGGGTGATTTTAAGTCCAGTTGTGTGTAAATTTCCATTTTTATCCAACTTATTTTATAGTAAGAATGTTTGTAAAAATGAATGGACAGAACTGAGACTGATCAAACATTTTGACTGAATATACAAATTTTAAAGTAAATTGAAATTACAGTCCAACATTTTAGCTATTTAGCAGAAAAACTGAAGAAAATATTATGACTATTCCTACAATCACCCCAGATCAAACTTCGATAAATAAATGAAACCCAAAACGAACAGAAATTACAATAATTAGCCGAATCAAACTCACAACGCACAGAAATTAACATAAGGTTTAAACTCACATCAGCCATTGAAGAATCTACGACTACATTTGAGTTATTCATGATTATATTTCTATCTATATTTCAAATTGCACTGAAGTTAAAACCTTCGAACACCACATAATAAACTGTAATAACGGATAACTATTATTACGAAAATCATAAGGGAGTTGAATCCGGAAGACTCACTGTCCGCCATTCATAATTTAACCCCCTTGGGAGAGTTTTCGATCAGAAATACACATATTTCTTCATTTACATATCTAATTCTTCACCGAAACGTCACCTTTCCAAATTGTCTGGAAAAAGTGACGGGAAAGGTTTCTTCAGCCCCGGGGGAATGGTTTTATAAGCTATGGAATTTATACATAAAGCCAGTAAAAGTTGGGTATAGCTAGGTTAGGATAATTAACCTATTAATGATGATATGAGAAAAAAATATAAATTTATGCGTGAGAGGACCCCCACTCCCCCCTCCCCGCATGATTTTTCAGTGTGTTTCCAACGAAAATATGCAAAATACGTTCCCATGATTCAAACTCGTACCCTTCAATTAGGAGGTCAAGACCTGGCCAAAAAATGACTTGTAAGTGAAAAAACTCACAAATATAGCTCTTAATATGGCTCTACAGTGTGTTTTCCAACGAAAATATGCAAATACGATGAAAATACGTTCCCATGATTCATACTCGTACAGATTTAGCATGTCAGGGAACAGACGGGTGAAAGTCTGTGGTCGTTATAATATAAAAGTTCCATTTGAATATCGTTTGAGGTCCCCTAGCCCAACCCCAAAAGGCCCCCATGACCCATGTAATGAACTTACATAATACAATCTGTAGAATCGACACTAGCATCACAAAGAAGAACCCCCATCGTTAACTCAGACTGTACAGGTCTGAGAGGATATTCTCCACTAGAAAGTCGTTCAGTCGTGGATTGTCACCATAAATGTTGAGAAACTGCTTGTAAGTATAGCCACGACATTGGAACACAAAATATAGTGGGGGTTCTGTCATTTGCTGTGTTAGCTTAGAGACATTTTTGCGGTATAAATGCGCCTAGGAAGGTCAAGGCTTGGCTAAAAATGGAATTGTCAGTGAAAAACTCACAAATATAGCTCTTAATATGGCTTTTCAGTGTGTTTCCCAACAAAAATATGTAAATATGATAAAAAAGACGTTCCCATGATTCAAATTCATATCCTTCAATTAGGGAGGTCAAGGCTTGACTAAAAACTTTTTGGTGTTTCTATGTCAGGAAATAGGTGAAAAATCTAGGCGTCCTTGATCAGTTTGAAGCTTAATTTGCAAGCCCCCAGTGCCAAGAGTAGCCTAATGTATAAAGAAATTAGTTCGTGGACATAGTCTTCCTAAAAATGGAGCTTGAAAAAGGCAAAATCTTATTTTATTAGCTCAGAACTTGGCTCCCTATTTCGTTGGGTCAAAAGGATCCCAATGCACAAGAAAGAATTGAAAGGAAAGGCAAAATTCCCTTTAAAAACAACCAAAAAACTTTAAACAGGGCTAAAGAGAACCTTAATGTTGATAAAAAATTTTGAATAAATTTGGTGGTATTGACTTGTAGCGTCAAAAAATAAAGGCAACATTATTCTGTTTCTCTGTTATAATCTACCAACCGACACAGTATATCACATGTATTATCTATGTAACTTCTTGAAATATGCTTTAAATTAGTTTTGATTGGGTTTTCTTTGTGCAATATGAATTTAACAATTATATAAAACGGAGCTTATTCTTCACTCCGTCTCCCAAGTCTGAACTGCTAAAAGGAAGCATTTCAGTAAGTACTTGAGATATAATCCTATTCAAAGAAAGTGAGCATATTTATAAGGACAAAAATTTGAAGCTAATCATGATTCGTGGCCTCCCGAAAATGAGTCTAAAATTTGTTAATTGTATCTAATAGGCTTGAAGGTTACAGAGAATGTAAACAAGGACTGGTAGACCTTAATGGGGACAAAGTATTTTGAATTTTGTATTTATTTATGTGTGACCCATAAAAGTGTGTCAAAAATTATATTTTTCCTGATTTGCTTCAATTTATAAGGGATTATACAAGGATGCAAGGATCTCAATGACGACAATATCTGTTTAATTCTACCAAAACAGGCATATTGTTATTTTCCTTTTTTGTATCCGTTTGGCTTACAACTTACTTAGCGAAACGCACCTGAGAGAAGATATTTTTCTTGGGGAATGAGTTTTTGTAACACCCCAAGATGAGTTAAACATTATTATTGTTATTGTGTTTTTTTTATCTTCAATTGTCACGGAACTTTCAGAGATAAGTAGACTGGGTTAAGGAGAGCTTGGTGAGTTCAAATGGGGTAAGGATGGATTCAGTCCCATAGAAAATAAAAAAAAGGGTCATTTTAAATCCAGTTGTGTGTAAATTTCCATTTTTATCCAACTTATTTTATAGTAAGAATGTTTGTAAAAATGAATGCACAGAACTGAGATTGATCAAACATTTTGACTGAATATACAAATTTTTACAGTAAATTGAAATTACAGTCCAACATTTTAGCTATTTAGCAGAAAAACTGAAGAAAAAATTATGACTATTCCCTACAATCACCCCAAATCCACTTCGATAAATAAATGAAACCCAAAACGAACAGAAATTACAATAATTAGCCGAATCAAACTCACAACGCACAGAAATTAACATAAGTTTTAAAACTCACATCAGCCATTGAAGAATCTACGACTACATTTGAGGTATTCATGATTATATTTCTATCTATATTTCAATTTGCACTGAAGTTAAAACCTTCGAACACCACGTAATAAACTGTAATAACGGATAACTATTATTACGAAAATCATAAGGAGAGTGGAATCCGGAAGACTCACTGTCCGCCATTCATCATTTAACCCCCCCCCCCCCCCCTTGGAGAGAGTTTCCGATCAGAAATACACATATTTCTTCATTTACATATCTAATTCTTCACCGAAACGTCACCTTTTCCAAATTGTCTGGGAAAAGTGACGGGAAAGGTTTCTTCAGCCCCTGGGAAATGGTTTTATAAGTTATGGAATTTATACACAAAGCCAGTAAAAGTTGGGTATAGCTAGGTTAGGATAATTAACCTATTAAATGATATTGAGAAAAAAATAATTTATGCGTACACGATTGGCTGAAATAAAAGCGGAACTCTTAAAATAACAACAACTGAAGTTCAGTAAATAATTCCTTTTGTTTTTTGTTGAACACGACTACGGGCGGGGCCGCCCACCCCCCGGGGCCACGGAGCCAAAAGCTGGCCACGGGTGGGACCCCCCCAGGATAGGTTAGGTTTCCTAACATTTCTAGGGTTAGGTTAGGTTACCTAACATTTCTAGGTTAACTTACTCTAGGTTAAGTGGCGCGCCACTTAACCTAGTTTAAGTTAACCTAAAAATGTCAGGTAACCTAACCCTAGAAATGTTAGGTAACCTAACCTGGGGGGTGGGGGTCCCACCCGTGGCTGGCTTTCGGCCCTGGAGGTTGGGGGGGCCCGCCCGTAGTCGTGTTTAACAAAAAACAAAAGGAATTATTTACTGACCTTCAGTTGTTGTGATTTCAAGAGTTCCGCTTTTATTTCAGCCAATCGTGTACGCATAAATTATATTTTTTTCTCAATATCATTTAATAGGTTAATTATCTTAACCTAGCTATACCCAACTTTTACTGGCTTTGTGTATAAATTCCATAACTTATAAAACCATTCCCCAGGGGCTGAAGAAACCTTTCCCGTCACTTTTTCCAGACAATTTGGAAAAGGTGACGTTTCGGTGAAGAATTAGATATGTAAATGAAGAAATATGTGTATTTCTGATCGAAAACTCTCCCAAAGGGGTTAAATGATGAATGGCGGACAGTGAGTTTTCCGGATTCCACTCCCTTATGATTTTCGTAATAATAGTTATCCGATATTACAGTTTATTTATGTGGTGTTCGAAGGTTTTAACTTCAGTGCAAATTTAAATATAGATAGAAATATAGTCATGAATACCTCAAATATAGTCGTAGATTCTTCAATGGCTGATGTGAGTTTAAAACTTATATTAATTTCTGTGCGTTGTAAGTTTGATTCGGCTAATTATTGTAATTTCTGTTCGTTTTGGGTTTCATTTATTTATCAAAGTTGATTTGGGGTGATTGTAGGAATAGTCATAATGTTTTCTTCAGTTTTTCTGCTAAATAGCTAAAATGTTGGACTGTAATTTCAATTTACTGTAAAATTTGTATATTCAGTCAAATGTTTGATCAGTCTCAGTTCTGTGCATTCATTTTTACAAACATTCTTACTATAAAATAAGTTGGATAAAAATGGAAATTTACACACAACTGGATTTAAAATCACCCTAGTTTTTTATTTTCTATGGGGCTGAATCCATCCTTACCCCATTTGAACTCACCAAGCTCTCCTTAACCCAGACTACTTATCTCTGAAAGTTCCATGACAATTGAAGATAAAAAAAACAATAACAATAATAATGTTTAGCTCATCTTGGGGTGTTGCAAAAACTCATCCCCCAAGAAAAATATCTTCTCTCAGGTGCGTTTCGCTAAGTAAGTTGTAAGACAATCGGATACAAAAAAGGAAAATAACAACAGGCTTGTTTTGGTAGAATTAAACAGATATTGTCGTCATTGAGATCCTTGCATCCTTGTATAATCCCTTATAAATTGAAGCAAATCAGGGAAAAATTTAATTTTTGACACACTTTTATGGGTCACACATAAATAAATATAAAATTCAAAATACTTTGTCTCCATTAAGGTCTACCAGTCCCTGTCTACATTCTCTGTAACCTTCCAGCCTATTAGATACAATTAACAAATTTTTGTCCTTATAAATATGTTCACTTTCTTTAAATAGTATTATATCTCAAGTACTTACTGAAATGCTTCCTTTTAGTAGTTCAGACTTGGGAGACAGAATGAAGAATAAGTTCCGTTTTATAGAATTGTTAAATTCATATTGCACAAAGCAAACCCAATCAAAACTAATTTAAAGCATATTTCAAGAAGTTACATAGACAATACATGTGATATACTGTGTCGGTTGGTAGCTTATAACAGAGAAACAGAATAATGTTGCCTTTATTTTTGACGCTACAAGTCAATACAACCAAAATTTATTCAAATTTTTTTTATCAACATTAAGGTTCTCTTTAGCCCTGTTTAAAGTTTTTTTTGTTTTTAAAAGGGAATTTTGCCTTTTCTTTCAATTCTTTCTTGTGCATTGGATCCTTTTGACCCAACGAAATAGAGAGCCAAGTTCTGAGCTAATAAAATAAGTTTTTGCTTTTTTCAAGCTCCATTTTTTTAGGAAGACTATGTCCACGAACTAATTTTCTTTATACATTAGGCTACTCTTGGCACTGGGGGCTTGCAAATTAAGATTCAAACTGACCAGGGACACCTAGATTTTTCACCTATTTCCTGACATAAAACACCAAAAAGTTTTTAGTCAAGCCTTGACCTCCCTAATTGAAGGATATGAATTTGAATCATGGGAACGTGTTTTTTATCATATTTCCATATTTTTGTTGGGAAACACACTCTAAAGCCATATTAAGAGCTATATTTTGTGAGTTTTTTCACTGACAATTCCATTTTTTAGCCAAGCCTTGACCTTCCTAGGCGCATTTATACCGCGAAATTTCTCTAAGCTAACACACAGCAAATGACAGAACCCCCACTATATTTTGTGTTCCGATGTCGTGGCTATACTTACAAGCAGTTTCTCGACATTTATGGTGACAATCCACGTCTGAACGACTTTCTAGTGGAGAATATCCTCTCAGACCTGTATAGTCTGAGTTAACGATGGGGTTCTTCTTTGTGATGCTCGTTTCGATTCTATAGATTGATTTAGTCTAGCAGCTCTTTTCTTTTAGTTGAAAAATGTCCTTTGTGGAAAAAAGTTTTTGTCACTCTAACAAGTTTATCATTAGATACAAGTTTACCGAAAATTTAAGTTTGAACAATTTAGCTTTCAATAAGTGCATTGAATACAATATCTTTTTAGGAGTTCCCAATTCTACCACCTCCATTCAAGAGAACAGGTGGGACGAAGCAACTCCTGTGCAACGGTTGGTGATGGTGGGGGTATCCAGAGGCATTCTATACCAGTCCCCTGTCCATCGTCAAGTCACCGCACCTTCAATGAAATCTCTCCATTGGTCATTCAGACTGCAGTAGTAGTACCAAAGGGATATCGACTAGCCCTAGATTGGGATGAACATACAAGTGACATATTAAATGGTATTGAGAATAAGAAGAACACTAATAATATCGAGGAAATTAATGACATTGTTTTATAGATTTCAGAAATAATGTTTCATATATTTATTATTTTCTTAGGCTTAAGGATTGAGGTTTGAGAACACTCTAAAGGCTGATCTATTCATGCACAGAAGTCTCTGATGATATTCTTACTCTATATATATATCTAGTATGAGAAAATTAAAATAGTACAAACAAATTTATTGTATGATTACAATATAAAACTCATTATACATATCAATAATTAGATTTATCGTTAAATCATATATGAGAACTCTTCCGCCACAGTTTTCGTTGTTTAAATCCTTTCCTTAGAATGACCTCTTATCTTGTCTCTTCAATGGCCACTTTTTCTCTTCTCTTAGAACGTATTCTTCATAATATTCAGAGTTATATCTTGCTTTATACACATTTTTCATTGGGTTTTCACAGCTGTCTTTTACACCATAGAGACAGTCCTCTTTTCCAGTCTCTTCTTTTGATCATCCTTTTCTGTCATATCAAACCTTGTTTTATGTGAGCTTGCTTGCAATCGGTATAAATTTCTCTCCATGTCACATATAATTTTTCTTCTCATTTCCTCTAGATTCTTCTCATCTATCTCTGCCTCTATGCTGTCTAAACATGCAGTAGGTTCATGAGAATGTTCAAAATCATGAAAATTCGCTCATGTTATCACACTGCTAACTAAAAAACCTAGTGAATTATATTCACAGACTAATAAAAACTACAGCAAAAAATCTTTTCCTTATATTCTCTGCAATCCTCTCCCGCTAAAATTTCCGGCCCCCTGATTGGTTTAGAAGGAGACACGTACTTCCGGTTTCCTATTCCTCGATCAAAACATTCTCCCTAGCGTATACCACGACGAACAACAACAAATCAATTGATCATGAATGAGGTGTAATTGACCCTGTCCCCGCTAGACTCGATAATCCAGCAATTGTTGATCTGAACTCTTGTTGACATCCAAGAAAACAAATTGATCTTGGAAAATTTAGTTCCCCTAGATCAATACATTCCCCCTAGCGACTACACCCGGACGAACAACAACAACAACAAATCAATTGATCTTGAAAAATACATCAAAGTGAGAAAAATCCTGTTTTTTCATTCTCAGTGACAAAAGCCATTAAACAGACATAAATTGTTGTTGACATCCATGAAAAACAACAAATAAATTGACCAACACTCATAACCAGCCATGAAACATCCATCAAAGTGAGAAAAATCCTTTTTTTTTTCATTCTCAGTGACAAAAAAACATTAAACAGACATAAATTGCTGTTGACATCCATGAAAAAAAAACAAATAAATTAACTAACACTCATAATCATCCAAGAAACATCCATAAAACGTGAGAAAAATCCTGTTTTTTCATTCTCAGTGACAAAAACCATAAAACAGACATAAATTGCTGTTGAAAATCCAAGAAAAAACAACAAATAAATTGATCAGCACTCATAATCATCCAAGAAACATCCATAAAAGTGAGAAAAATCTTATTTTTCATTCTCAGTGACAAAAACCATAAAAACAGACATAAATTGCTGTTGACATCTATGAAAAACAACAAATAAATTGACTAACACTCATAACCGTCCAAGAAACATCCATAAAAGTGAGAAAAATCCTGTTTTTTTATTCTCAGTGATAAAAACCATAAATTATGTACTGTGAGCGTTAGACTCAATTGTAGATGGCAGCACATGTGTTTCGTTCCGGGCTGGTACCCCTTTCCCTACTTGCATCCAAGTTCTCAAAATGCAATGTGTTGGGGAACACAGTGAAGGTCATTAAGTGGGCAGTTTCAAAGAATGAGGAGGTGGATGTTGAACCTAATCAAAAGATACTATGTCCATAAAGGTGGTCAAAAGGGCTCATACACATCTCAGGAACGACTAATGGTATTAAGTTGAAACTTTCAGGGAATGTTTAAGAGGATGTTTAACTAAATCGAAAAATGCTATTTACATCGATTTTTATTCAAATACTGTGTGCAATGTCTCAGGAATCTTAATGGTATTAAATTAAAATTTCAGGGAGTGTTGAGGAGACGTTAAAATAAATCAAAGGCACTATGTGCATCCAGATTATCAAAGGGTGTGTATGGAATATGTCAAGAGCAGCTAGTGTATTTAGTTTGAACATTCGTAAATGGTGAGAGGGGTTTTGAACCCAATCAAAATACATCTCGTGCATCCAGTTTGTCAAAATGAAATTTTTTTTACACCACATCAAGAAAACGCTCAAGTCAAAAACCCAAACAAAAGGGGTTAAAGAGTCAGAAATGAAGAGAGCTGAGTAATGCTTCTGATATGTATTTACTGTTTTATTTCATCTTCATTCATATGCAATCTTTTGAATCTTCTCCTTGGAGGATTCTTTCGAGTATATTATTTATAAAACTGCTTTTGACTCAAAATCTTGGTGGAAGAACCGCTGTAAAATTTTTCTTTCAAATTGAACGAATTCTATGCAATAATTTAGTCATTAATTATATTGACTACAATTAAAGCCAACACTCAGATCACCCTATGCAACTTAATTAATTTAAAAAACTTTTTCCACAAAATGAGTTTTTCAAAGAAAAGTAAAGAACTCATTAAACAAAAAAAGAGCAAAAAATAAAATCAAATAACCTACCAAGCGTGAAACTACTACAAATCAGCATCGATAAATAAATGAAACCCAAAACGAACAGAAATTACAATAATTACCGAGTCAAACTCAAAACGAGCAGAAATTAACATAAGTTGGGCGCAAAACCCCTATGCCTTCCCAAGGCCAGAACAAAATTTGCACTTTACTGAAAAAATATAAATGTTTTTTACTTTTATTACTTTAATAAATCAAATAATATTAACATTTTTTGATTACTAAATATCAGTATATGTATATTAAACTGACAATGCACATTCATTTGTATTCAACGCCTTCTATGAAAAAACTTTATATGCCCCAGGGCATAAAAACTTACAACACTTGCCCTAAGGGCTGTGGGGGACTGTCCTCAAAAACATAATTTCTATCTGGAAATCAACTACGCTGAACAAAATGGCTATCTCAAAATTTTATTGGATTTGTTTCGGGAAATGGTGGGCGTGGGAAGGGGTGTTAGTCTTCTTCCAATAACTTTCGACTATTAAAAAGGGCACAAGCCACTCCAATTTCCAATTGTATGAGCGCTTTTCGAAGTTTATACGACAACTTCTTCCATACGAAGTGCCCTGCTCTAAAGGAAAAAATTAATAAACAATACATTGTGCCAACATCGTTCTTATATGCCTCCAGGGCATAACTTAAAACCCTTTCCTTGAGGGTTGTGGGGGAGTGTCCTCCTCTTTACTTAGTCCCCGTTTCTTGTCTCGTTCTCGAGTGTCCCTGTTCTTTACTTAGGCAGCGCAATCGTGCTGCCTGTGATTTATACAACAACTTTCTATATAAACCTTATATGCCCCCAGGGCATAACTTACAACCCTTGCACTGAGGGCTCTGAGGGGGTTATCATCTCAAAAGACCTAATTTCCAGAACGTTCAATGGATATTTCAAAATTTTGATTGGATGTGTTTTGGAAAATGGTGGGCGTGAGAGGGGCGTTAGAAGCTATCCAATCACTTTCAACTATTAAAAAAGGCACTAGCCCTTTCAATTTCCAATTGAATGAGCCCTTTTGAAGTTTCAACGACAATGCTTTTAATAAAATCTTTATATGCCCAAGGGCATAACTTACAACCCTTGCCCTAAGGGCTCTGGGGGAGTGTCCTACTCAAAAACATATTTTTTTATCTGGAAATCAACTACGCTGAACAAAATGGATATCTCACAATTTTGATTGGATGTGTTCGGGGGAATGATGGGCGTGGAGGGAGCTAGTTGCCCTCCAATCACTTTCGACTATTAAAGAGGGCACTATCCCTTTGAATCTCTAATCGAATGAGCCTCCATGATCATCCTTAAAGACCTAATTTCCAAAACTTTCAACTACGTTAAATAAAATGGCTATCTAAAAATTTTGATTGGATGTGCTTGGGGAAAGGTGGGCGTGAGAGGGGGGTTAGTTGCCCTCAAATCACTTTCAACTGTTAAAAAAGGATACTATCCCTTTGAATTTCAAATCGAATCAGCCCTTTTTTCAAGTTTCTACGACAAAGATTTCAATAAAAACCTTATATGCCCCCAGGGCATAACTTATAATCCTTGCCCTGAGGGTTTTGGGGGAGTGTCCTCCTCAAAAATATATTTTCTATGTGGAAATCAACTATGGTGAACAAAATGGCTATCTCAAAATTTTTATTGGATGTGTTTGGGAGAATGATGGGCGTGGGGGGGGGTAGTTGCCCTCCAATCACTTATGACTATTAAAAAGGCACTAACCCTTTGAAATTCCAATCGAATGAGCTTTTTTTTTGAAGTTTCTACGACAGTGCCTTCTTTAAAAACCTTATATGCCCCCAGGGCATAACTTAAAACCCTTGCCCTGAGGGTTGCCCTGAGGGTTTCCTCCTCAAAGATATATTTTCTATATGGAATCAACTACACTGAACAAAATGGCTATCTTATAATTTTGATTGGATGTTTTTGGGGAAATGATGGGCGTGGGGGGGGGGCTAGTTGCCCTCCAATCACTTTTGACTATAAAAAAGGGCTCTAGCCTTTTGAATTTCCAATCGAATGAGCCTTTTTTGAAGTTTTCTACGACAAACGGCCTTCTATAAAAACCTTAATGCCCCCAGGGCATAACTTAAAACCCCTGCCCTGAGGGTTGTGGGGGAGTGTTCTCCTCAAAAAAAATATTTTCTATCTGGAAATCATCTACGCTTAAAAAAATGGCTATCTCAAAATTTGGATTGGATGTGTTTGGGGGAATGATGGGCGTGGGGGAGGGGGCTAGTTGCCCTCCAATCACTTTCGACTATTAAAAAGAATACTAGCCCTTCCAATTTCCAATCGAATGAGCCTGTTTTGAAGTTTCTACGACAACGCCTTCTATAAAAACCTTATATGCCACCATGGCATAACTTAAAACCCTTGCCCATGAGGGCTGTGGGGGAGTGTTCTCCTCAAAAACATATTTATTATCTGGAAAATCAACTACGCTGAACAAAATGGCTATCTCGAAATTTTGATTGGATGTGTTTGGGGGATGATGGGCGTGTTGTGGGGAGAGGGTGGCTAGTTGCCCTCTAATCACTTTATACTATTAAAAAGGGCACTAGAACCTCTCAATTTCCAATCGAATGAGCCCCTTTTGAAGTTTCTACGACGACCCTTCCATATGAAAGTGCCCTGCTCTTAAGGAAGAAAAAAAAATAAATACCATTGTGCCAACATCGTTCTTATATGCCCTCAGGGCATAACTTAAAACCCTTGCCCCGAGAGTTGTGGGGAGTGTCCTCCTCAAACATAATTTCTATCTGGAAACCAAACTACGCTGAACAAAATGGCTATTTTGTTCAGCGTATAAATAACTATTAAAAAAGGGCACTAGCCCTTTCAATTTCCAATTGAATTAGCCCTTTTGAAGTTTCAACGACAATGCTTTTAATAAAAAACCTTATATGCCCCAGGGCATAACCTACAACCCTTGCCCTAAGGGCTGTGGGGAGTGTCCTCCTCAAAAAATATATTTTCTATCTGGAAATCAACTACGCTGAACAAAATGGAATCTCCAAAATTTTGATTGGATGTGTTTGGGGGGAATGATGGTCGTTGGGGGGGCTAGTTGCCCTCCAATCACTTTCGACTATTAAAAAGGGGCATTGACGCCTCTAATTTCCAATCGAATGAGCCCTTTTCGAAGTTTCTACGACAACTCCTTCGTTACGGAGTTTTCGGGTGGAAAAAAAAAAAACACATTGTGCCCACATCGTTCTTTACTTTAGGCAGCTCTAGCGCGCTGCCTATGATAATTTGAACTAGAATCCAACGTTTTTATTCGTGAGGTGAAAACTAAAACAAACTGAAAAAAAAATATAAGTGATCATTTTAATAATAATACACAAGTAGTGGAGTTACACAAGGAAAAAGAATTACAAAACAATCCCTGGACTATGATATGGGCCCAACCAAGAGTTAGCATCCTGACTGATCTTTGCTTGCAAAATGTCAATCAAGGACAAAATGGCCATTACACCATACCGACCCACAAGGTGTGTTTTGCACAGTAAGTGGCAAATATAATAGATATTGAAAATAATTAATTTTTGATTTGATTAAGATCATGCTTATTGAAAAATGTATACAGTTCAGTAACAGATAAAAAAAATGTCTGGTCACAAGAACTACATTCCACTTTAAACGAGATCGTTAGCCTATCAAAATGACCACGATTTGTAAACTTTTCCCCCCATAATCAGCTTCAAGCTTATCCTTGTAGTCAATAAAACTACGCCGGATGAATCTGCCAACTTTTGCATTTAAAAACGAACAGAAATTATTTTTGTAAAAAAATTCTCGAAAAAGATGTGTTTTCCAGAGAAAAGTAAAGAGCCATTTTGAAATATGAAAACGTGCAGAAATAACGTCCTACGATAATTCAAAACTTACACTACCAGAAATTACTATCAAAGAATAATTGAAACCCGAAACGAACAGAAATCATAGGCATGTCAATCGCGCTGTCTAAGTAAAGAACGATGTTGGCACAATGTATTATTTATTTATTTTTTTTTCTTTAGATCAGGGCACTTCGTATCGAAAGAGTTGTCGTAAGAAAACTTGGGAAAAGGGCTCATCCGATGTGGAAATTGAAATGGCTAGTTTTATTTTTAATAGTTGAAAAGTGCCTTTTTTTAATAGTGCCTTTTTAAGTTTGATTTTTAATAATCGAAAATGATTAGAAGGCAACTAACACGCCTTCCAAGCCCACCATTTCCCCAATCACATCCAATCAAAATTTTTGAGATATCCATTTTTGTTCAGCGTAGTTGATTTCCGAAAAGAAATTATTTTTTTGAGGAGGACACTCCCCCACAGCCCTCAGGGCAAGGGTAGTAAGCTATGCCTTAAGGGAATATAAGGTTTTTATATAGAAAGCTAGAAACTTCAAAAGGAATCATTTGATTGGAAATTGAAATGGCTAGTGCCCTCTTTAGTGATTGGAGGGCAACTAACGCTCCTCTCACGCCCACCTTTTCCCCAAACATATCCAATCGAAATTTTGAGATAACCATTTGTTCAACGTAGTTTTAAAGTCCTGGAAATTAGGTCTTTGAGAATGACAATCTCCTACAGTCCTCAGGGCAAAGGGTTGTAAGTTATGCCCTGGGGGCATATAAGGTTTTTATCGAAAGTATTGTCGTAGAAACTTCAGAAAGGAATCATTTGATTGGAAATTGAAATGACTAGTGCCCTTTTTAATAGTCGAAGGTGATTGGAAGGCAACTAATACCCTTCCTTGCCCATCATTTATCCAAACAGATCAAATCAAAAATTTTGAGATAGCTATTTGTTCAAAGTAGTTGACAGGTCCGGAAATTATATTTTTGAGGATGACACTCCTCCCACAGCACTTAGGGTAAGGGTTTTGTAAGTTATGCCCTGGGCGCATATAAGGTTTTTTATTAAAAGCTTTGTCGTAGAAACTTGAAAAAAGGGCTCAATCGACTGGAAATTCAAAGAGATAGTGCCCTTTTTAATAGTCGAAAGTGATTGGAGGGCAATTAACCCCCCTCTCACGCCCACCTTTCCCCCAAACACATCCAATCAAAATTTTGAGATAGCCATTTTGTTCAGCGTAGTCGATTTCTAATTAGAAATTATGTTTTTTAGGAGGACACTCCCCCACAGCCCTCAGGGTAAGGGTTGTAAGTTATGCTCTGGGGGCATATAGAGGTTTCTATAAGGTTTCTATTTAAAGCTTCGTCGTAGAAACTTGGAAAAGGGCTCATTCGATTGGAAATTCAAGGGCTAGTACCCTTTTTAATAATCGAAAGTGATTGGAGAGCAACTAACCCCCCTCTCACTCCCACCTTTTCCCCAAAACACATCCAATCAAAATTTTGAGATAGCCATTTTGTTCAAACGTCGTTGAAAGTTTCTGGAAATTAGGTATTTGAGGATGACAACCCCTCCCCCCCCACAGTCCTCAGATTAGAAATTGAAACTGCTAGTGCCCTTTTTGATAGTTGAAAGTGATTGGAGGGCAAGTAAACCACCTCTCACGCCCACCATTTCCGCAAACACATCCAATCAAAAATTTTGAGATAGCCATTTTGTAATAGTTTTGAAAGTGATTGGAGAGCAACTAACGCCTCTCTCACGCCCACCATTTCCCAAAAATACACTCAAAATTTTGGGATAGCAATTTTGTTTAACATAGTTGTAAGTTCTGGAAATTAGGTCTTTGAGGATGACAACCCCCTCAGAGCCCTAAGGACAAGGGCTGTATTTATTCCCTAGGGGCATATAAGGTGTTCATAGAAATTGTTGTCGTAGAAACTCAAAAATGGCTCATTCGATTTGAAATTGAAAGAGCTAGTGCTCTTTTTAATAGTCGAAAGTTATTGGAAGGCTTGACATTTTTATAGTTTTTTTTTTTTTTTAGACCAGGGCTCTTCGTATCGAAGGAGTTGTCGTAGGGACTTCGAAAAGGGCTCATTCGATTGAAAATAGAAAGGGCTAATGCCCTTTTAATAGTCGAAAGTGATTGGAGGGCAATTAATCCCCCTTCCACGCCCAATCTCCCATTTGCCTATTATGTTTAAAAACTAAATGTTGCCTTAAGATTAAATCAAAATGCACTGTTTTTAATGCTAATTCCCTATAAGGCATCTCAGCAGTATCATAAAACGACTGAAGGTATTATGTTCAAACTTTCGGGGCGTTCTGCTCTGAAAATTTAACCAAATCAAATTAGCGTAAGTGTATCCAAGCTATCAAAGAAAGTAGACAGATTTTTTTGCGAATTATATCAAGTTTTTATTTCAGGTCAACTAGAGGAGGTATGAAACTAAATTAAACACTACCATTTGTGTCCAGATTTTTAAAGGGGTGTATGTTTATAAAAATTGCTGAAAATTATTCTCTAGCATACAAATAGCAGGCCAAACTATAAAGTCGTAAAAAAAAACGAAAAGATTTTAAGTATTATTTTCTTTTCCCCTGAAAAGACTATGTCAATATAAAACGAACAGAAATTAATTAGAAAACTTTTTCAACAAAATAAGTTTTTCAAAGAAAAGTAAAGAACTCCATTAAACCAAAAATGAGCAAAAATAAAATAAAATAATCTACCAAGCGTGACACTACCACAAATCAGCATCGATAAATAAATGAAACTCAAAACGAACAGCAATTACAATAAAATAACCGAGTCAAACTCAAAACGAGCAGAAATTAACATGAGTAGGGCTCAAAACCCCTTTGCCTTCCCAAGACCAGAACATAATTTGCACTTTACTGAAAAAAATACAAATGGATGTGCATTGTCAGTTTAATATACATATACTGATATTTAGTAATCAAAATGTTAATATTATTTGATTTATTAAAGTTATAAAAGTAAAAACATTTATATTTTTTTTCAGTGAATACTATTATTCATCTGCTCTTTATTAAAAGCAAAATATGTTTTAAACATTTTTGTTTATTATTATAACATTGAAAATAAGAAATTACTGTTAATTAAAATCTTGAATAACTGAGATTTCTAGAGATTGATAACACTGTAGGCCATATTAAACAGTAATTTTTAATTGGTTGTTTCGTGTCATCTTGATTATCGTAGTGATTTTATATTTTATTTTCTGTTGATGTTTTTGAAAAAAAATAGAACATATTTGATGGAAATACATAGTTTTCCGTAAAAATGCAAATGACGCAATAGAATATTGAAGTTTTGTGGCAAGGGGAGAGGGACAGACAGTAGCCAAACTCTAAGAAATATGTTTTACTATCTTAAAATATTTGATTAAGAAAAAAAAAATACTACTCTTTATTGTAAGTTTGTGTAATCTGCGTTTTCACTAAATTTTTGTTATTTTTTAAATGATCATTTTACGCATGAACGATTTCATTTGTGATTAGTCTTTTCAGGGTTGTTTGTGCTTCTTTCTTGTCTCTGTTTTTTTTTTTTTTTTTTAATATAAGAAGCGAATTCGGCACTCCTTGAGCTTGGTTTTTGACTTTTGGAAATAAATATTATCTCTTGAACCCATTTAATTTTCCAGGTCACTTCATATTATTAATATATGTTTTTTTGTTGTTTTCCAGTTACTGCGTAGGTGAAACCTATTGATCACAATGTCAAGCTGGCGAGTGAGCAGACTCTTTTGTGACCTTACCCAAAGGTCATTTAGCACTTCCTCTGTAAATGCTTTTAAGAGCAACAAACATTTTATTCCTAAGTTTAAGAAGCTCCGTGCAATGAAAGTAATTCGCGTGGAAGTTCCATCGTTTGATGATGAGAAAACCCAGCCTACAAGTGAAGAAATCAGAACCAAGATGAAAGAACGAGGTCTTGTGCCACCAAGAATGTGGCAAGAGAAACCAGTTTTTATTGCTAGTACTGGGTGGTATTTTTGAGCCCTATGTGCCTCCTGAAGGAGATGGTAAGATATCACCAGTAACTTTAGGAGGGGCAAAACAAAGTCTTTTGAAAGTAGGTAAAAAAAGGGACCTCTTTATTAGCAATTAGGAAGATAAAATCGTATGACGAAGATTTTGATGCTAGTGACTTTGCAGAGGAGGCACAAGAAATATACATAAAAATGCATCATTCCTTGGCAGAAAAGGATGATGAAAAAACTGCATAATCTAGTTACTGAACATGCGTTTCCATCTGTTACAGCTAACACTGATAAAAATCGGATCCGTTGGAGTTATATCAAATCATTGGAACCTCCAAGAGTTGTTCATGCAAGAGTCACAAATGTTATGACCGATGATAATATATTTGGACAGGTTACTGTGAGATTTCATAGTCAGCAAACTCTTGCTATTTATGATCGTTTTGGGCGGCTTATGCACGGTTCTGAAATAACTGTGAAAGACGTTTTAGAATATGTTGTATTTGAAAAACATCTTTCCAATCAGTATGGCGTATGGCGTGTTCATGATAAGATAATACCCAACTGGATGCCACCTAAAGAGCCTACTTGTAGAACATTCATAAAACATACTGTTCCTGTTGTGGAGGATATAGCGGTAGATACACAAATAAAAGAGAGCGAAACTGTAGCTGAGCAAAATTAAGTCATGCGTATAGGCTTTGAAATAAAAATTTGTAAAGCTATATTTTATAAATACAGATTCATTATAAAAATGGACCCAGTTTACTGAGAAACAGAGTATAAAATATTGTTTTTGTACCTTAGATTTTGGATGGTTTTTGTGCTGTAAAAAACTCACATTCATATAATGTATTAAAAATTTGTGAAATACTAATCTACTTTTAATAGTGTTTACTAATGCATCTCAAAATATATTGGTCAAAATAAATATTTGCCAAGACATTATAAAATAATTGGTTTTGAGAATAATGCGATGCAGACTTGGCAGGGACGTATCCAGGATTTTTTTCGGGGGGGGGGGGTACTAAAAAAAAACTTTAAAAACACAAAAGAAATTGGTTTAGATTCACTTCTTATTACGTTTTTACTAGTCTGATAAATATTTTTTTTGGGGAGGGGGTTCTAATCCCCCCCCTGGATACGGCCTTGAGACGTGGTGAAATTTTTAAATGTAGATGTGACAATTTGATGTAGAATATGATTCGGAAAATGGAAGGATTTGAAAGTAGGAAGGAAAGTCAGATTACTGTAAACGTACCGTATTGCCATCAGCTATAATGATTTATACTTAATTTGGTAAAACCGGCTTGTTAAAATTAGAGGTGTGTTGGTTGACAATATGATATGCAGGGTCTTGTTGAAGTCCGACAGAATAGAAAATTATTAAAAAAAATTACTACGGTAACTTTTAGTTGAAAGATATTACACATTTTCTTCTTTTCTCCCTTTTAAAATGGTACAGCTTTAACAAGTTTTACAAGAAAAGTAAGGTTTATAACTTAGAGTGACATAACGCAAACGAAAAGATAATGGTTTCATTTCAACTGATGTTTAGTAATAATTATTGGTCGATAGAAATAATTAAAGGTCGATAGAACTTTAAAGAAAAGGTGTTGGAGAAAAGGTAAATGATCCTGAAACCTACCTTCGCGTAGAATAAGACCTTTGATTCTTTCATTGAAAAATTACCTTATGAGAGCAGCACCAAAAATTAGGTTTAAGGTATATTCTTTTTTACTAGTTGTTGAGTATTTTTTTTGGTTGGTTCATAGAGAGTTTCAGAGCAATTATAATATAGCCATTAAAGGACGAATCTTGGCCCAGTAACTAAAAATTAAAAGTCGCGTTTTAAAAAGAAACTGGCAAGCGAAAAAAATTGCTGTTTGTAGCTGATTCAGGAATGGTAACTGTTATCTAAATTAGTCTCGGTAGTAATATGTTATTTTGAAAAACAAGTTTATGAAAATTTTGAAAAATAATCTGAAACCCCTAAAAATGACGTCAGATCGAAACAAAAATACACTATTGGCATGGCCCAGACCAAAACTCTTTGCAGGAAACTTACAGTCCCCTGGTTTGAACAACAAGGAAAATTCCTTTTTTATATGGATAGCACTGATGTGTTTCTCTCTTTTTCCGTTTTTTCTCCACTGCTAGAAGGCACTGGCACAAAATAGAGAGCTGTCTAAAGGCTGATTTTAAAGGAAATTGCTTCACCTACATACTTTTGAAATTAAGAAAACACAAAATTTAATAATTTTTGGACAAGAAACTGCATCCTCGTATACAAGGTGATGAATAAACGTCATAACCGTAGGTTACAACCCTAAATGAGTTGCAACTTGGGTTCGTTTTTTACTATATCCCGCTAAGAAAAAGCTAAGGGCTTTTTTCTGTGTGTGATATGTAATCTTGGTAAGAAACTTTTTGCAAAAGTCTCACAAAAACAGATGCCGAAAACGATACGACCCTTACCTTAGACTTTAGTTCCTCCAGTGCCTCTGGAGGCACACAGGGCGTCGGTGAGTAGCCTCCAATCTTCTCTCGTGTGAGCCACTGCGTATATGTCTTACTACTCCGGGATGAGACTCGTCTGGTGGGCTCTTCTGTCACGTTCATACGCCCTACGCAGCGTGTTCTTTGGTCTTCCCTCGGCGACGGGTGCCTTCCGGAGGAGCAGTTTTGGAAGTCTGTGATCTGGCATGTGGAGGATGTGTCCAAGGTATTGCCATCTACGTTGTCGTACAACGGTTGTGATATCTGGCTGGCCTGTGCGGGTACAAATCTCGTCGTTGGTGACACGGTCTCTCCAACTGATTCTAAGCATTTGGCGAATACAGTTATTCTTGAAGGTAGTAAGCCGTTTCTCCTGTTCCGCAGTTAGCTTAAGACATACCATGGCGCAACTCAGGACAGACAATACATTGCTCTGGAACAACCTGGGTATCAACTTCAGCGAGTATACAGTGGATTTCCAGACCGGTAGAAGTCTCTGAAATGATGTGTTGGCCAAAGCTATCCTGGTACGGAATTCTTTTTCAGAGTCACCACTGGAAGTGACTGTACTCCCTAAGTACTTGATTTCTGTCACCTGTTCGATGTCCTCTCCTCCTAGTTGGATTTCCATGGGTTGAACTATTGGTTGACATAGATTTTGTCTTTGGGGCGTTGATGTGTAGTACGAATTGTTCAGCTTTCTCTGCGAATTTGATCAGGAATTCCTGAAGTTTCTGTTTGTCGGCTGCTATAAGCCCAACATCGTCGGCGAAGTCGACGTCCTGAAGAAGTTTTCTTGCAATCCGGACTCCATGCCCATTTATCTGCCTATAGATTTAGTCTACAACTAGGACGAAGAGAAGAGGTGACAGGACACAGTCCTGCTTGACGCCAGTCCTCACCTTGAAGTAGCGTGTGTTGCTGTCCGATGTTTTAACACAGCATTCCGTCTCTTTGTACATGGCAACTATTAGACGGATTAGCTTCTCGGGAATGCCGTAAAACTGCAATACTCTCTACAAGATTTGACGATGTACTGAATCAAACGCGTTTTCGAAATCCGCGAAGAGCATATACAAGCGATGTCTCCATTTGTTAGATTCCTCCAGCATGGTGCGTAGAATAAAAATAAGGTTGGCACTATATCGTTTTGGCCGAAATCCATGCTGTTCTTCACGAAAGTGAGGATCAAGGGCTGCTTGGAGTTTTCATCATATTATTCTCGTAAAGAGCTTCGCAGAGATCGACAGAAGATTGATTCCTCTATAGTTGCCGCATTCTTTCGCGTCTCTTTTCTTGAAGAGTTTGACTAAGGTTCCTGTTCTCCAGTCTTTTGGGAACTTTTCGGTCTGCCAGAGGAGCGAGAAGAAGGATAGCCAGATGACCAGGGTTCGACGCACGCTGAGTTTGATCATTTCAGCTGAAATGAGGTCTACTAGGTGCCTTCCCATTCTTAAGTTTTTTTTATCTGCTGAGAGTATCTCGTCGGCTGTCGGCTTTTTCGTCACTGATGTGAAGACTGAAGAGAGGCTGGTCTGGTATATCTGGCGGGACCGCTAACGTTGGGCTATTAAGTAGGGCTTCAAAATAACTCGCCCGTCGTTTCATGTGTTCTTCCGCATCTGTCAGGAGCCAGCTCCGCTAAGGACTTGCTCCATTTTTGACAGTGCCGACATGGTTCTAACATTCCATATGACGAGCTTAAACGCATTAAAAATATTCTTAAACGCATTCCAGATATATTCGCCTTCAAAAATGGTCCGGGGGCTTGCATGGGTGGGCATCAGGTTTAGAGGTTTGGATCTGAGGCTTAACGTTGCCGTTTGGCTAGCAGTCATTGCTTTACGGGGATAGCTTGCTAGGCCAATGCCCAACCCGTTTTCTCTGGCTTGGCTACAGGGAGGGACGCCAGTACCTGATTGTTGAGCCAGAATCCAACAGGTCTACCACTCTCAAGCTCTGCAGGCAGGGACGCCAACCCCTGAGTGATTTGCTGGAGCGTACTGCCGCATACCCAACTTGCAGAGGCCATTGTCCAAATCTGGATCATCCGCCTTATTTCGCAGTTGTCCTCCTGGAGAGCATCCTCCCACGATAGTATCATTCAGTACCATACAATTTAACCTATTGCTGGAAGAAGGTTTACAACTAACGGGACGTGTCCACACGCCGGTAAGCCCTGCTCAGTGTGAATCAGAGGGGCCTTTTTCCTCCTCTACCTGTATTTATGGCCCCTGGGCAAGGGTACCGTAGTTTCAATTTATGGATCCCCAAGGGTTAGGTCCCCCCTTGGTCCGGGCCTCCCTTTATGGGAGGCACACTACATATCTGTAGGACGTTCCCCTATCTGCCACCTGGGGACGCGCTGAGTGGCCTGGAGAGGGCCCCCACTGAGAAGGTGACTCAGTAGATACCATACGACCACCACTGAAAAAAAAAATAATGTAATTTGCTATTTAAATACATATGAATGTTGCGTCATTTACAATAGAATTTTTTCCAATAATATTATTAGATCAGGCATAAGTCATTACTCAGCCCCAGTAATATTAGTACAGAAAAAAATAACGTTTTGAGGCTAGTAATTGATTATAAAGCACTGAACAAACAGGTAAGTAAGTGACAGATTCTCATTGCCTCGAATTAACAAAATTTTAGATTCAGTCTCAAATAAAACACAATTTGTCTCGTCCTTGACCTAACACCAGGTCACGGTATTCTGAAGCCGAATGTGTGAGCTATGAATATCTGCGGGTTCTATTTGGACCCTAAACCGAAAAACTAATTTATTTCGTTGATGATATCAGTTGCTTGAGTCAAAAAATAGAAGATCATTTTGTAACACGTGTCAGACATAAACTTAAGGTATAGGCCAGGAAAGGTCATGTATTTACTAAGCAAAATAAAATATGTAACTTGAACGAGTACTTTAAATAGTGGGAATTAAGAGACAAACTCAGATTTTTACGAATAGGAACAATGTGGGGCTAAGACGAAGCCGGAAAACAGCACATGGATGATACATCATTCTTTTCCATAAATAAAATGAAATATATAAACAAATATTTTTTTTTTAATACACATGATTTTTGGTAATCTTGAACCCTAGCTTTTGTAATAACATTTAAAATTGGATAAATAATTTGGTTTTTACCCAGATACAGAAACTGGAACAAGAAGAGGGTGATAATACGGACGATGTTTATCAGTCGATTAAATGAGATGTTTAATAATTTTCGGTCTAACAAATCTGTTTCAAAAACTAGAAACCTCTCCATGACGGAAGTTATTAAAGAACTTCAGAAACAATTTTTTTGGAGCGAGGGGGCAAGTGAACTTATAATCTTTTTGAAATCACATTTTATTTCAAACCATAACCCTGCTATAAAAATTCATTTAATAAAAAATGAAGATACGAAAAACGGTGTTTTGAAAAATCTAGGAGGAGGGGCAATAAAATATAAGTAAATAAAAAAAAAGTAAGTATGGTGGCACTAGACCCACTAGGTCCAAACCTGCGGTGCTGATATCTGTTTCATGATCCTTCAGCAAGGAAGCGTAATGGGGGGGGGACCAGCCGTTCTGTGCTTTCACACACCCTTCCTGTTCACCTTTCCCACATTTCTCCAGGTACCCATTTAGAGCTGGGTTGACTCTGGCTGAGCTTACAGAGTCAAGCCACTAATCATCATCCCAAACCAAATAACTGGCCACACCAGAGATCAAACCCTGGTTAAATCTTGAACTTTTCTTCTCTTCTTTGAGAAAATTCCGAACTTAAGTGGAACTTTTTCTTCTCTGAGGAAACTCAGAACTGATGTGTAATTTTTTTCTCCTCTTTGGAAAATTCCAAATTGAAGTTTAACATTTTTCTCTTCTCTGGAAAAATTCAGAATCAAGCCTTAGCATTTTTTCACTTCCATGAAAAATCCAGAAGAGATGTTGAACTTTATTTTCTCCTTTAAAATTCAGAACAGAAGTGGAACTTTTTATCCTCGTTCTTCACTTCTTTGAGAAAACTCAGAACTAAAGTGGAACTCTTTTCTTTATGAAAATTCAGAACTGAAGGATAACTTTTTTCCCGTTCTTCGGAAAAAATTCAGAGTCGAAGTATAACTTTTCCATCTTCTACTGAAAATTCAGAAGTGAAGTGAGACTTCTTTCTCTTCAATGAGAAAATTCAGAAGTGAAATGAGACTTCCTTTTTCTTTTATGAGAAAATTCAGAATTGAACTGGAACTTTTTTTTTCTCTTCTTTGAGAAAATTCAGAACTAAAGTGGAAATTCTCTCTCTCAGAGGAAAACTCAGAACCGAAGTGTTACTTTTTCTATCTTCTACAGAAAATTCAGAATCGAAGATTAAACATGTTTTTTCTTCTGTGGAAAAAATTCAGAATCGAACCTTAGCATTTTTTACTTCCATGGAAAATTTCAGAAGAGAATTTGAACTTTTTTTCCTCGTCGAAAAATTCTGAACAGAAGTTTTTATCTTCGTAACTTTTTTATCTTTGTTGGTGAATGACAGAACCGGGGTATATCTTTTTTTCTTCTTTGAAAAATTCAGAATCGAAGTATAACATTTTTTTAATGGAAAATTCCGAAGAGAACTTGAACTTGTCGTCTCTTCTTTGAGAAAATTCAGAACTTAAGTGGAATTTTTTTCTCCTTTGAGGGAACTCAGAATTGATGTGTAGCGTTTATCTCTTCTTTGGAAATTTCCAAATTGAAGTTTAACATTTTTTCTCTTCTCTGGAAAAAATTCAGAATCAAACCTTAGCATTTTTTCACTTCCATGGAAAAATCCAGAAGAGAAGTTGAACTTTTTTTCTTCTTTGAAAAAATCAGAACAGAAGGGGAACTTTTTTAAACTTCGTCCTTCACTTCATTGAGAAAACTCAGAACCAAACTGGAACTCTTTCTTCTTTAGGAAAACTCATACATGAAGGATAAGTTTTTTTCCCTTCTTCGGAAAAAATTCGGAGTCGAAGCACAACTTTTCCATCTTCTACCGAAAATTCAGAAGTGAATTGAGACTTCTTTCTCTTCGCTGAGAAAATTCGGAAGTGAAGTAAGACTTCTTTTTGTTCTTATAGAAAATTCAGAATTGAACTGGAACTATTTCTAGTCTTTGTAAAAAAATCGGAATCGAGATGTAATTTTTTCCTCTTCCTTGAGAAAATTCAGAAGGGAACTTGAACTTTTTTTTTCTCTTCGTTGAGAAAATTCCGAACTTGGAACTTGTCTCTTCTTAGGAAAAACTCAGAAGTGAAGGATAACTTTTTTTCCCTTCTTCGTAAGAAACTCAAAGTCGAAGTTTAACATTTTTTTCTCTTCTTTGTAAAAAAACTCACAATTGAACATTAACATTGGAAAAATTCAGAAGATATATTGAATTTCTCTTCACTTCTTTGAGGGAACTCAGAATTAAAGTGGAACTTTCTTTTTTGAGAAAATTCCGAATCGAAATATGACTTTTTTCCATCTTCTAACGAAAATTCAGAATTAAGATTTTCTTTCTTTTTGCTGAGAAAATCCAGAAGAGAACTTGAACTTTTTTCTCTTCTATGAGAAAATTTCGAACTAAAGTATAACTCGTTCTTCCTTAGGAAAACATAGAACTGAAGTGTAACTGTTTTCCCTTCTTCGGAAAAAATTCAGAGTCGAAGTTCAAAATTTTTTCTCTTCATTGCTCTGTATTCCGAACCCGGACCACCCAGACCCTTCGGTTAAGTGTCGGAGGAGAACAGAGTCCGCATGGAACGATGCAGACCCTGAAGTAGAAGGGGACTTTTTGCGTGGCCTGGTCCCCCCTTTTTTTCCTACATGCATTTAGACACCACTATTGATTTTTTTTTTTCGCTTCTCTATCCAGTGTGTTTTCCTTCCTTGTCCACTACAACCTTGTTTCACGGACAGACTGAAGTATCTGCTTTGCTGCGCGTTCGGAATAGCTCTGTATTCTGAACCCGGACCACACAGACCCTTCGGTTAAGTGTCGGAGGAGAACAGAGTCCTTGGCCACTCCTCTATCGTATATATCCCTTCTCGGCCCAAACACAACCCATTTATTCTTCTAAATCCCAATCCCTTACCTTCTCAAATATTCAACATGATCATCTAAAATATATATTCATTTTTTTTCTGTATTTCTATTCTGCAGATGAATAAGTAATCACTGAAAAACACGGGGGAAAGTGGCCGGATTTTTCCCTTGCCATAACGCAGAGCCGATACTCACATTCTTCCAGACATCATAGGATGACTCTTTTGTACCAGCTTTGAGTTTCCTGTGTATAATTCTACCATTTCCGCTGAGCTCCATCCGACATAAGTCTTAACTCTGTCAAGGTGGACTCCTGCGTTCACCATTTCAATTGCTGCATCCGATCTTAAGCCTTTTGGTCTCTTCTTCATACAGACCCAGTTCACTCAAATATTTTAC
Source organism: Artemia sinica (assembly GCA_027921565.1). NCBI lineage: Eukaryota > Metazoa > Arthropoda > Branchiopoda > Anostraca > Artemiidae > Artemia > Artemia sinica. Next base: position 19,195,704 of record CM051256.1, on the reverse strand, counting down.
CATACGTAATCTTATGTCATTTTATGTCAATGGTTCCAATCCGATTCCCCTAATATTTGCTTTCGGGAACAAACAACTTTTCGCAACAGTAAAAGTTTACCCATCTCCTGAGAATTTTACATAGTCCACAAGTGCGGAAACTGGACTGATTATTGAATCCTTGTTTGGGGAAGTGGAGAGGACACGGCCTCCAACTGATTTGATAGTTTTACCGTCGGACTGCAAAAATATCAAGGAGTTTTTCACACCTTTTCTGACTGCCGTCGTTGGTAGTCTTTGCAATTCAGAGAACGATGTTGCAGTGAAAAACGGAACTAGTAAGAAGGCCTTATTTTGCATTAATATAAATTTCTTAAAATAGTCACTTTCAGACTTTACTTTCCTTGCTAAAATTTCTGCAAGGCATTTCAACTTAACCATTGACATTGGGATTGCTATTCCAACTGGCAATAGAGCATTTTTCGCTCTGAAGAAACAGTTTTTACATATTGTCGCACTTCATACGGCAGAACTGGGTTTCCCAAATTTGTTTGCGTACTCTATTGTCCTGTCACACCATTCAATGAAAATTGAAGATAGTTGACCCGTCATTATGCTCAAAGTACTTGCATTTACCCTAACTGAGCAAGAGCAGTCCCGTAGGGCATACTCCCCTGATAGGTTACATTTTTGTTGGTGCACTTCAGTTTTACCCATTTTATCTTTTGAAATCAAGAACCGGACGATATCCAATGGTGATACCCTCTTTAGTGTCCCCTCCTCTTGGTACGAAATAGCCATGAATCTTTCTAAAGCGGATTTTTGAGCATCTTTCTGTTTTTCATATTTTGAATTTTTTAAACTTGACTACAATTCAACTTTTCTTTTCTCTATGTCCAGCTTGAAGTCCTAGAAATATATATAATACTTTAAAGAAGCTCATTTGATATCTCATTTATTTATAACTTCTTTTTCGAAATTGAATAATACAAAACTGATGCAAGGAAAACATAATGATACATAGCACAAATAAACATAAACTCAGAACCTAATCTCCTGTCTTGGATACATTCTGACGGCAAACAAATCGGATATCAAAGTCCTCTACGAAACGCTTTTTTGACGGAGTGAGAATTGGCCCAATATCCTCTTTTTCGCCCCGTTTCAACCAGCTTTCGGCTTGTCGGGCAGCTTTCAATCAGCTACGGGCCACCACGTAGGAGTTACTGGCAGCACTGGAACAACCAGCGTGTCCTGTCCATCTCCAAATCTGCTCATATGCTTGATTATAGCTGGAATTACGCAGAATGTTGGGAAAATATAAAGGTTTTCCGGAGGTAACGTTTGGGTAAAAATCAATGCCCGCCGATTCCGGTTGTCGGAACGGGCTAAAATGAGGCAATTTCCTACCCTTTTTATCTGTCATGGCGTTTGCAGCAAGAGCCATCAAGTCAAAGGTATGACCCCAGTGCCCTCCATAGAAATTTTGAATTTTTTCCCAAGCATTTTTTTTATAGCGTAGAATCTGAAACATCAATCTCTCTTGATCCCGGGTCTTCTAGATTCTCATATGTTGGGATATGTTCTATTCTGAGGTATATTTTGAGACCCATTACCGTATAAAAAGATCTTTCATCACCAATTCCAAGCTATGTGAGGTCCCAGATCCCTTCATCCAACGATTTACTACTGATAAATTGTCTACGAACGCATTTAATCTGTGATTTTTTAGTCTGGTTCCATTGGAGATAAGGACCCTATTCAAAGCATATGCTTCTTTCCCGAAATATTTCCGTCTTTTTCAGGATTTTCTCAAAACCCCCCATAGGTTTACTACTTCTGACCCAGGGAAACTTATAACACCTCCCCAAGCAAAATCAGATGCAAAAAAGCAAAACCATTTCCCAGAATTTTAATAGCATCAATGCGATAGGCTCCCAAAGATTTATCAACCCCTCCCTTCTTTGCAATGGAGAAGGGTTATTAACGCCTTTCGACAAGATTCTCACTTTTGAACTTGTGTAACCTTTGTCTTCGAGGAAATATGACTTAGGCGAATCGACAGGAAGGAGTCTGGTTAGTAACCCAGGTAATTTTTCACAATTTTATGCATAACAAGTTTTCTTTTTGGCAACGACCTTTTGTCAACGTTTTACGCCCCTTATCTTCCACGAAACCAATGACTAGATTTTATCCGCACGAGACAAAACCCTTTTTTTCGTTTTTTACGATCTGGAAATGAAATATGCACGAGTAACTATTTTTTTGTACCTCTCTGCATCAATCGTTAATATTCTTCTAGGTTTCTCCTCTAAACCTCTCATTTATCTTCAAATGAGCAATAATCTTTTTTATGCAAGTACGCACTTGTCCATCCACTTGCTATTTGGTCATCCTAGTATTCTCTGACTTGAAAACAATCCGGTGGGGGGCACCCTTTCCATTTATTTTATTTTTTCTATTAGCAGCGAAAAAACCACACCACACTGTCAAATAACGTTGTTTTGTGTTTTTTTTCTAAAAAAATGAAAAAAAATTCCGCGCCTGGTAAAGTAGAATCTTGATTTTTTTAATAGACCGAAATCTGACCTTCTTTCAGTAAATAACCTGTCAGGTTTCTGATAGCCACTTGTCATGTTGATTTTAGCTCCTTTTGACGTTGCGTAATTTAGGCATATGAAAATATTAGTTATCTCAATAATCCCCTCATAATTTTTACAAGTACCTTTTACTTGCCCAAGGTGTCAAAATTCCCAAAAAGGTGGGGAGGGGGCCTTGAAAAATTTGGTCTCCTCTTACCATACATAGTACACCTGACGAGAGGATCGAAGATCGTCATTTTCCCCAGTATTTTTTACAACTGCCTGTATCTTTAGGCCCCCTTTTTTCCCAAGTCTAACACACTCTTATCTCTGAGTAACCTCGTTTTTCATGGTACTTGTGCCTGGTATTGGTTCCGTGTTTAGTCCCGTTGTTATGCTGGGATTTTGGTTTCAGGGGTCAGTTAACGTCGAGTGGTGGAGATTGTATGGGCTAATTTGCTTAGAGTGTCCAGAGTAACAATTGGCTCCTTTACAACTTTCGCTAACTTCTTTTCATCACACTGCAAGTTTCCCGTGACATAATCGAGCCGAAGCTTCCTATCCGTCACTGTCCCAATATTTTGCCCATCTATCTCGGCCCACTCAAAACCCTCTTGTTCAATGTCTAATTCTACGCTTTTCACATACACTGCTCCCAAGTTCATTTTCACCGTTTCTATTTGCATCCTGCTACAACGAGATTCGTGGACAGAGTGAAGTGTCTGCTTTGCTCTGCGTTCGGAATAGGAAAAAACTCACAATTGAACATTAACATTTTTTCTCTTCTAATGAAAAATTCTGAAGAGAACTTGAACTTTTATTCACTTCTTTGGGAAAACTCATAATTAATGTAAACTTTCTCGCTTTTTTGGGAAAAAAAAATTAGAATCGGAGTATAACTTTTTCTATCTTCTACCGAAAATTCAAAAGTGAAAAAAAGTTCAAGTTGTCTTCTGAATATTTCCATAGAAGAGAAAAATATTAATATTCGATTGTGAGTTTTTTCCAGTGAAGAGAAGAAAAGTTGAACTTCGACTCTGATTTTTTTCCGAAGAAGGAAAAAAGTTACACTTCAGTTCTGAGTTTTCCTACAGATGAAAGAGTTATACTTTAGTTCGGAATTTTCTCAACGAAGAGAAAACAGTTCAATTTCTCTTCTCAATTTCCTCAGTGACGAGAAAGAAGTCTCACTTCTGAATATTCGGTAGAAGATGGATAAAGTTATATTTCTATTCTGAGTCTTTTCCAAAAAAGAGAGAGTCCCATTTAAATTCTGAGTTTTCTCAAAGAAATGAAGAAAGCTCAAGTTCTCTTCTGAATTTTTGCATTGAAGAGAAAAATTTTAATGTTCAATTGTGAATTTTTTCCAAAGAAGAGAAAAAATGTTGAACTTGGACTCTGAATTATTTTCTGAAGAAGGGATAAAAGTTATCCTTCTGTTCTGGGTTTTCCTAAGAAGAGAGAAAGTTTCACTTTAGTTCGGAATTTTCTCAACGAAGAGAAAGAAAAGTTCAAGTTCTCTTCTGAATTTTCTCAAGGAAGAGAAAAAAGTTACATTTCGATTCCGAATTTTTCCAGAGAATAGAAATCGTTACAGTTCAATTCTGAATTTTCTCAAAGAAGAAAAAAAAAGTCTCACTTCACTTCTGAATTTTCTTATTGAAGAGAAAAAAAAAATGTCACTTCATTTTTGAATTATCGGTAGGAGATTGAAAAAGTTATACTTCGACTCTGGATTTTTTCCGAAGAAGGGAAAAAAAGTTATCCTTCAGTTCTGATTTTCCTAAAGAAGAAAGAGTTTCAATCTAGCTCTGAGTTTTCTCAATGAAGTAAAGAAAGAACGAAGATAAAAACACTTCTCTTCTGAATTTTTCAAAGAAGAAAAAAGTTCAACTTCTTTTCTGAATTTCTCCATGGAAGTGAAAAATTATAAGGTTTGATTCTGAATTTTCCAAAGAAGAGAAAAAAGTTACACATCATTTCTGAGTTCCCTCAAAGAAGAAAAAAGTTCAGCTTAAGTTCTGAATTTTCTCAAAGAAGAGAAGAAAAGTTCAATTTTTCTTCTGAATTATTCTGGAGATGGAAAAAATGTTAAACTTCGATGTAACAATGTTATACTCCGGTTCTGTGATGTAATGACGAAGATAAAAAAAAGTTCCACTTCTGTTCTGAATTTTTCAATGAAGAAAAAAAGTTCAACTTCTCTTCTTGATTTGTCCATGCAAGTGAAAAATGCTAAGGTTCAATTTTGAATTTATTCCAGAGAAGAGAAAAAATTTTAAACTTTGACTTTGAATATTCGGTAGAAAATAGAAAAGTCGCACTTCAGTTCCAGGTTTTCCTAAGAAGTGAGCCTAGGATTACCTAGATTACATTATATTAACTGTTTTTAAGCTAGGTTCGTTTAGTTTCAGTAAGCGTGCGAGCACGCTTACTGAACCCAAGCGGACCTAGCTTAAAAACAGTTAATATAATGTAACCTAGGTAATATGAAAAAAAAAGTTTACTGTAGGGAGCCAGGGTGCATTAAGCTGGCTGTTGGTACCCTGGTTTTGGCAAGCTGGGAGTACTGGGGTTCTCTTCAATGCAAAAATTTAGAAGTGAAGTAAGACTTCTTTTTCTTCTAGCTATTTCTATCCTCTGGAAAAATTCGGAATCGAAATGTAACTCTTTTCTCTTCCTTGAGAAACTTCAGAAGAGAACTTTGGACTTTTTTTCTCATCGTTGAGAAAATTTCGAACTAAAGTGGAACTATCTCTCTTCTTAGAAAAACTCAGAACTGAAGGATAACTGTTTTTCCCAGTGTTGCCACTCTACCGATACCAAAAAGCAGTGCCGGTCGACGAAAAAAGCGGTGTTTTGCGGTATCCTTTCTCCCGAAACACGGTATAATTTATGGTATATTTTTGATTCACGTAATGCAAATACGTGCCACTAGTTTCAACAAAAAACTTACCTTTTAAAAGCAATTAATTCCTCGCTACTTTTCTTGCAAACGGATACTATTCTCTATTATTTTTTTTAAGTGGTAGATTTTGCCATGGACTTTGATCAAGAAAGGTAGAATAAAAATGAAAAGAAAAATCCCCCAGTTACCCATCCCATATATAAAAGGAAAAATAGTCCAAAATGTTTTGAGTTTTCATATCTTTTTTCCACTTTTTGGCACTCTCACCCATTCTTCATCACTAATAGCTAGTCCAGACCATCCATTCTCTAGAAAATTGGAAGCAGGATAATCTACTCTTTTATGTTTTAAACTAGATTAAACGTTTTTTATCAATAATCGTTTCGTTTTTGGTGCTTTCCCCCAGAAATACTGTGTATACTGTCGTTTTTTTTCCATTTTTCTATTTTAGGATCCTCTGATATTTCGGCCTTGAATACGAAAAAAAGACAAATGTGCCAGTCTTCCGCCACATTTTTTTTAAAGAAAGTAGACAGTTTGACGCACTTCAAAAGACAAGAATGTTAGATTTAAAATTTTATACCGGCTCATCAAAATTACAAAACGACATTCTCGAACCAAATGGTCATTTTTTCTCTTTTAAGTTTAGACGTTTTGCGCTACAGAAGTAGTTTTTTCACAACTTACTCCCATAAAATGTATTTTTAAAAAAATGATGTAACGAATAATACAATATTTAGTGATGTTTTTCGACAATTTTCAACTTTTCGAGAGAGCATATTATTTACTGGGTTAAAATAAATCCTCAGCATGGTTCGGTTTTTGATTTATCAGCATATTTTTACTCCTTCTCTCACCCCAAAGCAAAGAAGGTTGTTACACCCTTTTGTACATAAGTGCCAAAGACATAAGTTTTTGAAGCTTTTTTTGTTGACCTCCCCCCCCTTCTTTGCCGAAGCTTGACTCCATCACTGGGACAAACCCTAGTTAAATCGCCTGATCGAAATCAAATGTTGAAGGTATTTTAGACATGAGAACTAGGCTTGGAAAGATTGCATCTAGCTTCACGTGCACTTACTGGGTTTATGGTCACCTAAAGGCCATTTTTTTATACCAAAAGTAACTTTAGCAGCTTTTGTAATTACCCATTTATATGTAATTACCCATTTATTGGCATTGTATGAAAAAAGAGAGGGAAAAATTGAAAACGAAATAGCTAGCAAAAGAGCGTTACTATGATCACGACTAGATTTTAACGACAATTATCATATTAAAGATACTAAAACGTTAAAAGGAATCATTCGCATAGGCAGACAAAGGTCACTCGGTATCAGACACCGTGGTCATGCTCGTCATGACCTACAATGGCCGCACTACACAAAACATTTAGATTCACAGCAGTGCTGTCACTTGAGGTGGCCTTACCGTTCACTTGAAGTAAATGTTTAACAAGTCCCAGCTCTAGATACCCCTTGTCATGGCTTGACCTACATTTTCGCTGACGGTTCAGGCCACATTCCACTTTTAATGTCAACGAAAGAGTTAGCAAATGAATCTGCTGACGTTTTATTGAACTAAAATGATTTTGCTGACGTTTTATGTAACTAAGATGATTTTGCACGTCAGTTTGACTTCCTCTAAAAAAATGAAAAGGCGCTCAGCAATGACGTTCGACATTGGCAAGGAAAAACAAATATTGTATCAATTTTGAAACGTTTGGAAAGATTACTGCTCCAGTTGTAGATTTTAGTGTAAGGATATGGCACCAATACATCACTATGTCAGAGTCGTCCAAAATTTCAAGATGCAAACCTTCAGATACAGTTACACTCGATATGAACTGCCATTCATGGTCCAGCCTTATTCCATATTCCAGAGGCATAGCACTAAAAGAGTTACTGATGACTAGGAACTGTTAGCTCGTAACTAGAGGGGTCAGAAAATAGAGGAAGTCATTTATCTTTTCAGAGAAGCGAAAACGATCTAGAATTGGTTTAATGTTCATAAATGAGGGACTTTTGATAAAAAAAAAAAAAGTCCCATTACAACGTGTGACTATCCCACAACTCGAGAATACCCCTTGTAGAGTTTTTCACATGAAAGCCAACAGGTGGGAACCAAAGCATGGAATATGTGTTGTTCCACTTGAGTGAAGACTCAGATATGTTCATTCAGATATGTTCATTCATATGTATCTTGTCATTTTTTACTGTATTAAAAGGGATTGCTAAAATTTTCGCATAAATCTTCTAGACTCTTAGATTTCTTTTACAATTATGACTTGCAACCAGGGCATATTAATGACAGATAAATTTCACAACTGTTACCCATGGTTATTTTTCTTCAACAAACCTCGTAACTAAATAATTTATTCCCATTGGCGGTGCAATCTCCTATCTAGTTATGTATGGGAGCACCTGTCTTCTCAACATAGTCCGTCCCTCCAAACAACTGACTGAAAATAACAGATACTGATCCATGATTACACTCTAACAGAGCAAGTAAATCTACCAGTAAATCCATTATGACATTACGGAAACTGACACAAACAGAGTTGTTTGGCTACAGGCTGATTTATTGTCTAGTCAAGATCCACTGAGAAAAGGTTAGTTTTTAGGTTGACAAGAAGCTTTTCATGAAAATGAAATGCCAGAGCCTGTTGAGCAATGGTTTTTGCTTTTATTCTAATCAGACTAGCATGGCTCAGCAAATCTTGCCTTGGTATGCTATTCACGAACTTCAGCAAGTTGTCAGTGACCTAATAGGGTATATCATGTTCAACAAGAAATGAGACAAGTCTTGCTTCAATAGTGGTCTCCCTTCCGTTTTTGGATAAAGTGATGGACAATTGGCAGAGTCTGAGAAGACGAAGCAATCAATGTATTTTGATTAACCCCTGACAATAAAGGTTACAGATGGACTGCGCAGTTGAACCATGAAACAGCCTAGGCTACATGAAGGAATAAGGGGTTTATAACCTGCTTCCTCTGGACAGCACCTCTGCAACTTTGCTTTCACATTTCATTTGAAATGAATAATATGCAATAAGAAATCAGGTAAATTAAACAACAGATAATTTTCTAAATTGTGGAATATATGTTCCACAGGAAATGAGTGTTAGCCTATATTTGAATACAGTATTAAGTTCTAAATGAAATATTTGCTCTTGGAAGCACGTTAATTACTAGTTTGAATTCTTGCGAGTTCCGCAGTAACCTATCCATCCCTATATCATTAGAAGTAGAGAGCAAACATTTGTCCCTTTTCCCGTGCGGTGACATTACTTAGCATATATATTCAGTGATAAGTCATTTCGCGGTATAAATACGCTAATCAAAGTCATTTCGCGGTATAATTGCGGTTTTTGCGGTATAATTTGAATAAAGTGCGGCATTTATCTCGAAATAGCGGTATTATACCGCAAAATGCGGTATAAGTGGCAACACAGAGCTAATTATATAGCATCGTATCCTGGCAAATGCTTCTTCTTCTAAGAAAATCAGCCTGATGTAGGAGCAGGGTAGCCACCGTTGGTGGTTTATCACCAAATTTGCTGATTTTTTGTTTTGTTTGGTGATCTGGTAATCTTACCTAAAATTTTTGATGATTTTACTATGGTTGCTTCCCAGCTTTTGTACATAGTGAGGCAAATTCTGATAAAAATACTATTGAACAGACTTGATTGTCGGTGCCTAGCGAATTTATTGCAAATCAATATAGCCGATCAGAGAAGATGACCATAAACCTAGCCATTTATATTAACAATGAAGAAAATTTAAATAAAATATAATAGAGAACTGTCGAAGGATCTACGACAAGTGGCTCGTTTTTATGTTTGTTGTAAGTGCAGATAATATATTATATTATTTCTTTTTTAGCCTATATTCACATCCTAACGTTAAGTAGGTAGGTTATAAACACATTTCTAGTCTTCAACTACTATAATAAGCAGAGATGGGCTATAGTCTGGATGAGGCACAATTCCGGCTGAGAGGCTTTTCACTATCTTGGAAAATAGTTGCACTAAGAGAGTCAAACTTAAAGGAATTAGCTCAGATCCTAAATATTATGCCCCGGAGAGGTGTTTTCTAGCTCTCATTTCAAGGTCGTTACTGTAATATTTGTCTGGAAATTCAGATCAGTCTAGTTTAAATGAAGTTGGTTTCACAATCCTCGATGCATCTAGAAGGTCCAGACGTTCGACTGAAAATAGGAATACGTATCTTAAACCCTAAGTCTAAAATACATGTTGAGCGTAGAGTGGATGAGAAGTTAATTGAAGCTCCGGAACTTATAAAATTTCGCTGCTGTTAAACAAAGAATTAGTAAGGTTAAAAGAAAAATTTTCAAAAATATAGTAAAATATTCTATCCCAGTCCCGTTTATTGTTCCTACTAAAAAAGCAAAATTTGCGTGAACAGCTTGGTGAGAATTCTGCAAGGGAGGCTGTTGAAGAAGTGACACAGGTAGCTTATTCTGTGAACAAAAAAATATGTAAATCGTTGGCTGGATATCAAATTTACGTATCTCCATTTTTCCTACTTTTCAGGAGAAGAAAAAAACTTCGCCATCTTTAGAAAAATCAAAAAAAAAAATCCAAAAAAATCATTGAAAGCTAAATTGAGGTAGGGAATCCCGTTCACGGGATTCCCCGCTTCGATCAACCTCCGCTTACGCGAAGGTTAATCGGATCCATTCATCACGGCTGTGATTGTCTCAGAAATATTTTTGGCCTCGGTGTTCACTGTGGATCGGTCGGTTGTAAAATCAGCTTGCGAATGATCTGATTGATTGGATGCAGAAATATGGCGTTCAACTTCTTCAGCGACTTCGTTCCTTGCGTTTGGAGTTGATAACTCTTTTTTCTTCTTTTTCATATGAAATACCATCTTCTTTTCATCTTCCGAGTTGGATCGTGACATTTTTTCAGATATTTGTGACGCAGTATGCTTCTGTTGTAAATAGTTCTGGTACAAACGTTATATCTCCATCTATTTTGATATTGGATTGGAACCACAGAAAAATTCTAAAAAATCTTGACGTTTTGGGACGGGTACAGGCTGGACCGTCTTGGGACGGGCCGGGTACCGTCCCGTTTTGGGACTTGACGGGACCGTTTTGGGACTTGACGTTTTGGGACGGGTACGTCTGTGGCAGCGCATTCTGGATGGGAAGGAACGTCATCGCAGCCCTGACCTTATTCCTTTTTAATATTTCCCCAAAAATTTCATTTGTTTTTCATTTATGTTGCCAGTTTGGGATATTTTTAAACATGTTTATTGATCGGCGCTATCCTGAATATGAAATATAATTTTGAATCTTCTTGAAATACGTTGGTTTGAATGCTCCTGAAATACGTTGTCGCAGCCAACGTAAGAGGATGGATAATTTTCCAATTGGGTGCTAAACTTGCCATCTGTTAGAATGTCTTGAAATTAGGTTGAACCTAAAATACAGTTAACCTTATTATTATTTTTCATCTTATTTCATCTAGTCATTTACTTTTTTATCGACCTTTTGCTAATTTCTTTGCATTAACGTAGTCCAGTCGGTTAAAGTAGATGTCTGATTATCTGAGCCTATTGCTGTAAAGAAGGGAGTCAGGCAAGGTGGTGTGCTGTCTCCATATATTTTTGAAATTGTGCTTGCGGGCTGTTAACGAATGCTGTCTCCTACTGTGTAATTAGAAAATGCTGCTGTTAGTCACATTGCCTATGCTGATGACGTACAGCTGGTTAGTCATACTTGGTCAGGCCTCACAAAGAATCTAAATGTTCTGATTAATGCTTTGAGTATGATTGGACTTTCTGTAAATGCTTCAAAATGTGAGTTTCAGTGTATTAATATTTCTAACCCTGCTCCTCCTTTACATGTAGGTACAATGCTACTCAACTTTGTCTTAAAGTTGAAATTGCTTGGGATTACTTTTTCTAATACACTTTCGACTACATGCTCGTCTCTGGTTGCTAGTGCTCTGCAGTGTATTCGCATCTCATATGGTAAATCTCGCCTAATAGAGGGAGGTACAGGCGCCGAGGCTTATGTAAACTTTACCATAGTTTTTGTTCTCCTACAATTCTTTTTCTTTTCGGTTTTCAGCCTCTAATGCGGAAAAAAGACCATCTTCAGCTAAGGAGAGGCCATTTTAAATATTGTAAATTCCTGCTATATTTACCAAGATGGTACAGAAATCACAAGATTATTTCTCATTTTAATTTTATTTCTCATACGACCAATAAAATAGTCCAGTTATTTTGTCTTCTTCTGATGTGTTACTCTTTTCTGCATCGTACAAGTGAAGATGACAGAATATAATAAAAAAAATCACTGTAATCAAATGCTAAATTAGAAAGGAAGAATATTTTGTTTCAACCATCCTGAACTTTAGGCCTCCTCCTAAACAATATTCAGAGTCGTTAGAATGAATTCCATTTACTTACTTACTTACTTAGGTCCCGGCCATCCTTGTGGGATGCTTTGGGGCCACTCCTCTTGCTAGCTCATGCGTAAGGGCTCGGTACGTTGCTCTATCTGGTGCGATACGTGACAACTGGGCTATCTTGACATTGGCGAAGTGGAAGTTCTCCATCCATCGTTTTCGTGGTCTGCCTCGTGGACGAAGGTAATGGAGGGATCCTTCAAGGGCGATTTTCGGAAGGCGGCTTGGCTCCATTCGCTTGACGTGGTCAAACCAGCGCAGTTGTTGGTCCTTGATTTTACTTAGAATGGTTTCAGTGGACTGGAGCCTTTGGCGTACTTCCACATTTGTGATTCAGTCAGTGTATTTGATTCTAGCAATGCGACGGAGGCATCTCATCTCAAAAGCTAGAAGTTTTCTTTCGTCTTCGGTTTTCAGAGTCCATGTTTCGGATCCATAAATAACTATAGGGATTACTAAACTGTTGAATACGCGCATTTTGAGTTTGTTGGCTAGGTGGTTGCTTTTCCAGAGGTTGGCTAGTCTTCGGAAGTTGGAGCTAGCAAGTGCAATTCAACGTTTCACGTCAGAGCTACGGCAATTATCTGAGGAGAGTAGGCTACCAAGGTACAGGAAGTGGTCAACCGTTTCAACCTGTCTCCCGCCTATGGTGATAATGGGCGGGTTTTCTAGTTTCTAGTTTATCTCCATCCCCAAACGGCTTTGTGGTATCGTAGAGTTTATCAGCTTGTGCCTGCAGCTGATAAAATATGTGCCACATATTGATAAAATTTGTACATATTAAATATTCGATTTATTATCGATCATTGAGAAAGCAGCAGATCCCAGAAATTTGCGCATAAAAAATAAGATAGTTTACCTTCGGTTTTGGCCCTTTACTTTACCGGTGCGAGCTAATGAGTCGTGAGCTTCACCTGAAACAATATAAAAACGATTGAATTAAAAAAAAAAACATAAAACAAAGATATGATTTGAACATAGTTCAGAGCTTAAAAAAACAAGAAATTGCCTGTTACAGTTGAGAAACCATTCTGGGAGAGGGGCGTTAAAACGAGGGGTGTGTCTATTTGTTTTTCGTCTTTTTCTTGCTCTTAATGATCGTTTTTGGTTTAACTTACTTACTTATTGATGTATTGAAATTCCGAGTTTAGTTGTTTTTTACTTATTTCATTTTTTTCAATGTAAACACAAACAATTTCGGCCATTTTTAATATGAAAGCAATTTAAAAAATAGAGTTTTTAAAATGCTATTTTTACAATAAACCATACACCACGAAACACAGCATAACCATCCAAACACAGCAGTTTTAGTCATTTGGTTTGTAGCATCAAAACTCATCATAAAAATCTACTTGCCTCCAAAGGTACAATCATACTTAACGGCACGTTTCGTTGTTAAGTAAATTGCCACACAGTTTTTATTTCACAAAAAAAATTAAAAGTCGAAACAAATACACAAAAACAAATATACAACCAACACAAAAAAACAAGATAGGAATTCAGACACTTCAAAAAAATTGGCTGATTAATATTGGAAACGGATGATAAATTATATTGGAAACTTGTGAAAGATAAAACATTTTAAAACTGAACTTTTTCAGTTGTGTTCAGTTTGAGCTTCTTTCAAACGGAGCTATCTTCAAAATCAGGTTTTTCAGTTTCAACTTCTCAAAGAGTTTAGTGTGAATTTTTTTCGAAAATTATGTATAACACAAAATTTCGGTCGTTTCCCAGTAACAGCAACTAAATTATTTTGGTCTTATCTTCGTAATAAAAAAAAAACAAAAATAACATAATCCCCCATACAGCATGAGCTCAAATACATCTAAACCAAGACTGGTTGGCTTTTTCTAGGAAACTTGTTTTGACAAAAAGAGAAAAGAAATAAAAAATAATTTTAAAAAACAAATAAAGAAAACGAGGATAATTTCAGTCAGTGGACAGAAAGAAGCAAACAGACAATAGTCGATTCTTTGGCAAGAACCTCCACCAATGGCTCCACGATGACTTATAGGACTGATAGAATATTTGAATAAGAGCTAATCCATGCCTATCTACCTTAGTTATGCCCTAGGATGCATGACAGACTATCCATCAACAAGTTAAAAGACATCATTTTTGTACAATCATAGGCAGCGCGCTAGCGCTGCCTAAGTAAAGAACGATGTGGGCACAATGTGTTTTTGTTTGTTTTTTCTTCATACCTGGGCACTTCGTATTGAAGGAGTCGTCGTAGAAACTTCGAGAAGGGCTCATTCGATTGGAAATTGGAGTGGCTAGTGCCGTTTTTAATATTTGAAAGTGATTGGAAGGCAACTAGCCCCCCCCCCACGCCCATCATTCCCCAAACACATCCATTCAAAATTTTGAGATAGCCATTTTGTTCAGCGTAGTTGATTTCCAAATAGAAAATATGTTTTTGAGGAGGACACTCCCCCACAACCCTCTGGGCAAGGGTTTTAAGTTATGCCCTGGGGGCATATAAGGTCTTCGTAGAAGGCGTTGTTGTAGAAACTTCAAAACAGGCTCATTCGATGGAAATTCAAAGGGCTAGTACCCTTTTTAATAGTCAAAAGTGATTGGAGGGCAACAAGCCCCCCCCCCCACGCCCATCATTCCCTCAAACACATCCAAACTAAATTTTGAGATAGTCATTTTGTTCAGCGTAGTTGATTTCCCGATAGAAAACATATTTTTGCGGAGGACACTCCCCACAACCCTCAGGACAAGGGTTTTAAGTTATGCCCTGGGGGCATATAAGGTTTTTATAGAAGGCCTTGTCGTAGAAACTTCAAAACAGGCTCATTCGATTAGAAATTCAAAGGGCTAGTACCCTTTTTAATAGTCAAAAGTGATTTTAGTGCAACTAGCCCCCCACGCCCTTCATTCCCCCAACCACATCCAATCAAAATTTTGAGATAGACATTTTGTTCAGCGTAGTTGATTTCCAGATAGAAAATATGTTTTTGCGAAGGTCACTCCCTCACATCCCTCAGGTCAAGGGTTTTAAGTTATGCCCTGGGGGTATATAAAGTTTTTAAAGAAGGCGGAACCCAGGTTGTGATGTAGTTAAATCTGATACTGAAGAAAATTCTGGACAAGAAAGTGATTTTAACATTAATAGTGTTAATGATCAGCTATTTTTATTTGTAATAAATTCGCTACGAACAGACAATCAAGCCTGTTGAATAGTATTTTCATCGGAATTTTCCTCCCTATGTACAAAAGCTGGGACGCAACCATAGTGAAATCACCAAATTTTAAGTAAGATCACCAAACGAAACAAAAAAACACCAAATTTGGTGATAAATCACCAACGGTGGCTACCCTGCTCCAGCATCAGGCTGATTTTCTTAGAAGAAGAAGCATTTGCCAGGATAAAATGGAATATAATTAGTTGGTCCCTGAGTCCACAGTTACCGTCAGAGTTGCCACTTGGCAGGTTTTTTGTTACCACTTTTGGTGGCAAAATAGTGTCAATTTCGCATAAAAAGTGTCATTTTTCAAAAATTTGCCGCTCGCGACGCTTCGCGTCGCTCGCGCTGGTATCAACAAGCTTTTCAAATTTAAAACATTGGCCAATCCGCTCGGGATTACCTCCGCGCGGTTTTCCGTATCTTTAAATTCTCCAGCACGAAAAGTCGGCTCTAATTCCATCTATAAACTATAAAAAAAGTAATATTGATATTAATTATTACAGTGCATTCGGGTACCTGAGACTTTTGTCACAAACATAGAGAATGTCATCAACATAAATCGTAGCTATTGATGACCCTATGATAAATACAACTAATAATCGATCAGACACTAACTTTTTCAAATAAAAAATCTCCGATATTTTAATAGACATTCTAAACGTTTCATATGCTAGCATACTCTAAAAATAATGAACACATAACAAGGTAATGCATATTATATTTTTTAATGAAATAATGACATGTAGAATATTCATATAAAAATATATTATTATACATTATTATTATCATTGAACAACCCTGGACATTCTGAATCTGTTCCATAAAATAGTTCATCGTGTTCTCTCTTGATAATGCCCTCTGTAGAGATATCCATCTTATCTATGTCTCATCTTTAGATCTTTCTTTTCTGTCATATCGAACCTCCTTTTGTGAGAGCTTCCTTGTGCTCCTTATCTTCCTTGTAATGGAGAGAATGTCCTTTGTTTGTATTGTTTCTTGTGATATTGGTCACTCTTTTCCACTGCAGAAACTGATGAGCCTACCCTTTTTCTCACCATTTCATCAAAGATTCCTCTTCTCATTTCTTGCAGATTGTCCTCTTCTATTTCATTTTCCATGATTTCAAAATTTGCTGCATTACTCTCATATGAATTACTGAAGTCATGATAGTGCCCATTACAAATAGCACACTCTCAATAAAAAGATATTTCTAACTCAACACTTTGATCCATGTTAAAATCTGCTGTGTTGTTGATTGATTGATGTAACTTAAGTTCTCCAATGGTAAAAACAGCGGAGTGTCGATAACCTATCATTGTGTACCACTGGAAAAGCCGCGTCGTGTCTATGAGCAAGCATAGAGTGCGATTGGTATAGCCGCAAGCGTATTTCATGAAATTTTAAGATACGTAAGAAAAAAAGTTGAATAATTTGTCCAAAAAAAATTCAGTAAAAAAAAAGTGCTACTAGAAACATTATTTTTCTAATAGTAAAAGTCACGACTAACATTTTTATATCATTCTCATTTTGAATTTGGAAAATATTAAATGTGAATTTTTCATGTTTCAAGTATGTTTTTTCATTCTAAGACATGTAAAATAAAGTCGAAAAAATCACCATGTTAGAAAAAAAATGAAAAAAAGTTAAAAAAAAATTTAAAAAAAGTATAAAAAATGGGGGAGGGGGCCTAAAAAGTTGTAGGGAGGGGGTCCCTTGGAGGCTGGGGAGAGGGGCCTAGAGGTTAAGGTCCTTGGTGTTTAGGGTCACTGGTGGTTGTGATCCTTGATGGTTGAAATCCATAATCATCTCACTAGTTGATTTCTAAGGATTTCTAGGGATTGTTCTGAATTCCAATATTTAAATTCTCTTCTTAGCATCTAAAACTTTATTAGCTTCAACTTTTTAGCATAATCCAATGCTAAAGCATATTTTATATTGACAACACTGCTCAAGTGGTACTTGTGTATTATACAGAACACACCCGAGAAGTAAAGCTAGGTCAAGTCACAAAGTCATCTTGGCGCCTATGACTCTATTAATTTCAACTTTTTAGCATACCCCAATGCTTAACCATATTTTATATTGGCAACACTGTTCAAATGGTAGTTATGTATTATACAGAATACAGTGAAGAAGTAAAGCTAAGTCAAGTCCCATGATCACCTTATTAGCAGTAACCGTTCCATAGATGGATACATATGATGTCATTCTAACATTTATGTCAAGTTGCATGAGACTTACCATCCTCTCTGACTTACCTTAACTGGTAAGCAGTTTAACCCTTTATACCAATTTCATACAATCCAATTAAAATAATTATCGAGCTCTGATTCACACCTATTATTCAATCACCAATTAAGATCATTCAGAGCAGAGTTATGCAAATGGTGTACCTTTTTTTTACAAATTAATTAAAAAAAAACCTTCCGAAAAACAAGTTTTTCAAAGAAAAGTAAAGGCCATTTTAAACATAAGCTCGGGAGATACAAATACCTGTTAAAATTCAAGCTCAAAATTACCAGAAATTACTATTAAAGAATAAATGAAACCAAAACGAACAGAAATTAAATAAACAATCATAGTAAAAAATATACAACAAGTAATAATATAAATGAATAAATAGATCTTAAAGCGAGTAATGCTTAGATTGAATATGAAAATCAAGCTTAAAACGAACAAAAAATAGGTTGCTATTAAAGTATAAATGAAACTTAAACGAACAGAAATTTAATAAACAATCAATGCGAACAAACTTACAATATATATTAATGTAAATGAATAATAAATCTTAAAACAAGTGAAACTTAAATTGAATATGCAAATCAAGTTTGAATCGAATAAAAATAACTACAAACAAGAGTTTGGGTATCGCTTCACTGCAGAAGTCTAAAACATACTGCGTCATTGGTGCCTTACTGAAAACTATATGAGTCTTGAACAGTCTTGGAAAGTATAAAAAAAATCAAATTGAATATTAGATATATAATGATATTAATTGTTGAACGATCCATCAGTTCAAGACTTTTTTTTCACTGTAATATTTATTTTCATTTCAATGCTGTAAGAAGTGGAAAATAATAAATTTGTAGTATACCAGTAATTCGTTTTCAGTGAAGCGCCAATGACGCAGAAGGCTTTAGGTTTTTACAGTTAAAGAAGGGGGCAGTATCCAAATTTTGTTTGTAGTGAAACTATATTTGTCTTGACCAATTTTGGAAAGAACTAATAAATTAAGCTGAATATTTTATGCATAATGATATTAATTGCTGAAAGCTCATCAGTTCAAAATTTTACTGTAATTTTAATATTTATTTTCAGTATTAAGTACAAAAGAAAACATTTGTAATATAATTCGTTTTCAGTAAAGTGCCAATGACGCAGTAGGTTTTAGGCTTCTGCAGCAAGGCGATACCCAAACTCTTGTTTGTAGTTGTTTTTATTCGATTCAAACTGGATTTGCATATTCAATTTAAGTTTCACTTGTTTTAAGATTTATTCATTCATTTACATTAATATATATTGTATGTTTGTTCACATTGATTGTTTATTTAATTTCTGTTCGTTTTAAGTTTCATCTATACTTTAATAGCAAACTATTTTTTTTTCGTTTTAAACTTGATTTCTATATTCAATCTAAGCATTACTCGCTTTAAGATCTTTTTATTCATTTATATTAATATTTGTTGTATGTTTTTTTGTTATGATTGTTTATTTAATTTCTGTTCGTTTTGGGTTTCATTTATTCTTTAATAGTAAAATCTGGTCCTTTTGAGTTTGAATTTTAACAGGTATTTGTATCTCCTGAGCTTAAACTTTAAAATGGCCTTTACTTTTCTTTGAAAAACTTATTTTTCCGAATGTTTTTTTAATTAATTTTTGTTCGTTTTTGATCGCATTAAGTTTCAATTTTTATGGCAAGGGGGGGGGGTTGCTTACTGTCCGATTATTCTTGACTTTAAAAAACGGATCTAGAACTTTCAATTTAAATCGAATGAGGCTTTTTTCAAAGTCTATACGATTACCTCTTTGATAGTGGTCAATATCCTCCCATTTGCGCTGCAAATGGGAGGATATCATAATTAATTTGATAATTTATATAGGTGATAACCATGGACAAGAAGTCTATAAAGCTATGAGACTCACAGACACATTTACATGCGCTGTTAGTGGGAGAATTTTAAGGGGTCGGGTTTGATGCTAGGGGGCGGACAGGGTTGGGTGCGTAAAACCATTACATTGGAGGACTGTTTTTATGAATCTCAGTGCATTTATATACAACTAGCAGCGCATCCAGAAGATACAGGATCAAACATGTCCTATTTTCTGCTAAAATAAACTAAAATAACCTTACACAAGAGATAACCATTCCACCCATATCCATGGGAGGATATGAAAATTAATTTGATAATTCATTTAGGTGACAACCATGGACAAGAAGTCTATAGAGCTATGGGACTCACAGACACAAATTTATCTGCGTTGTTAGTGGGAGGATATTAAGGGGTCGGGTTTGATGCTAGGGGGTGGACAGGGTTGGCTGTGTAAAACATTTATATTGGAGCACTGTTTTCACGAATCTCAGTGCATTTATACACAACTAGCAGCGCATCCAGAAGATACAGGATGAAACATGTCCTATTTTCTGCTAAAATAAACTAAAATAACCTTACACAAGAGATAACCATTCCACCCATATCCATGGGAGGATATGAAAATTAATTTGATAATTCATTTAGGTGACAACCGTGGACAAGAAGTCTATAGAGCTATGGGACTCACAGACACAAATTTATCTGCGTTGTTAGTGGGAGGATATTAAGGGGTCGGGTTTGATGCTAGGGGGTGGACAGGGTTGGCTGTGTAAAACATTTATATTTGAGCACTGTTTTCACGAATCTCAGTGCATTTATACACAACTAGCAGCGCATCCAGAAGATCTAGGATAAAACATGCCCTATTTTCAGCTAAAATAAACTAAAATAACTTTACACAAGAGATAACCATATAACCATGGGAGGATATCATAATTAATTTTATAATTTACATAGATGATAACCATGGACAAGAAGTCTATAGAGCTATGGGACTCACAGACACAAATTTACATGCGCTGTTAGTGGGAGGATATTAAGGGGTCGGGTTTGATGCTAGGGGGTGGTTTGATGCTTGGCTAAAATAAACTAAAATAACTTTACAGAAGAGATAACCATATCCTCCCATAACCATGGGAGGATATCATAATTAATTTGATAATTTATATAGGTGATAACCATGGACAAGAAGTCTATGGAGCTATGAGACTCACAGACACATATTTACATGCGCTGTTAGTGGGAGGATAAATGGGTCGGGTTTGATGCTAGGGGGCGGACAGGGTTGGCTGTGTAAAACCTTTACATTGGAGCACTGTTTTCACGAATCTCAGTGGATTTATACACAACTATTAGCGCATCCAGAAGATCCAGGATCAAACATGCCCTATTTTCTGCTAAAATAAACTAAAATAACTTTACACAAGAGATAACCATTCACAAGCTATGGGACTCACAGACACATATTTACATGCGCTGTTAGTGGGAGAATATTAAGGGGTCGGGTTTGATGCTAGGGAGTGGACAGGGTTGGCTGTTGAAAACCTTTATTTTGGAGCACTGTTTTCGTTAAACTCAGTGCATTTATAGCGAATTTGAGCGACTCAGTCCCATTTGTAGCGAAAATGTGAGGATAGCCTTATATAGTGCTTGTTAATTGTTATCTCTTTTGTAAAGTTATTTTAGTTTTTATAATTATTTTCTTTCTGTTACTAAGTTTCAGACAATAGAAAACAAAAGGTCAAAAAGACCATAAGGCTTTAATGTTTTATTGGGTATTTTTCTAAAAACTCCTCATTTTGTTGTGTACAGCCAGCCCTGACCACCCACCCCTTAGCATTAAACCCGACGCCCTGATATCCCCCCCCCCCTTTGCAGTGCAAATGGGAGGATAGGTCTGTCCAACCCCGTAATATCCTCGCATTTGCAGCGCAAATGGGAGGATAGCTCTATATACTGCTTGTGAATGTTTATCTCTTGTGTAAAGTTATTTTAGCTTTTTAGATTAATTTTCTTATGTAACTAAGTTTTAGACAATAGAAAACTAAAGGTCATAAGGGCAATAAGGTTTCGACGTTTTATTGTTTTTTAGTTGTGCACTAAGATTAGCGAAAACAGGGCCACCAACGAGAAGGTTGTGCACAGCCAGTCCCGTCCGCCCACCCCTTCGCATTAAATCCGACCCCCTCCTCCCATGTGTTGCAAATGGGAGGATAGCGCAAATGGGAGAATAGCGCTATATACTGCAACGATTATATAATTCTCTCTAGATACTAAAAGAATTTTTTCTATTTGTAGATTTTGCTTCCATATAAAAGGATTTCCCCATTGCAATAAAGGCAATAAGGTTTCGATGTTTTATTGTTTTTTTAGTTGTGCAATAAGATCAGTGAAGACAGGACCACCAACTAGAACGTTTTGCATAGCCAGTCCCGTCCGCCCACCCCTTTGCACTAAACCCGACCCCTCCTCCCATCTGTTGCGCAAATGGGAGGATAGCTCTATATACTGCTAGTTAATGGTTATCTCTTTTGTAAAGTTAATTTAGTTTATTTTAATTAATTTTTCTGTTACTAAGTTTTAGACAATAGAAAACCAAAGGTCATAAAGACCATAAGGCTTTAATGTTTTATTGGGTCTTTTTCTAAAAACTCCTCATATTGTTGTGCACAGCCAGCCCCGCTTGCCCACCCCTTAGCATTAAATCTGACCCACTAATATTGTCCCATTTGCAGCGCAAATTGGAGGATATGTTTATATACTGCAACGATTATATAATTCTTTCTAGATACTAAAAGAAATTTTTTCTGTTTGTAGATTTTGCCTCCATATAAAAGGATTTCCTTATTGCCATAAAGGCAATAAGGTTTCGATGTTGTATTGTTTTTAGTTTTGCAATAAGATCAGTAAAAACAAGGCCACCAACTGGAAAGTTTTGCACAGCCAACTCCGTCCACCCACACCTAACATTAAACCCGACCCCCTAATATCCTCCCATTTGTAGCGCAAATGGGATTATAGCTCTATATACTGCTTGTTAATGGTTATCTCTTATGTAAAGTTATTTTAGTTTTTTTAATTAATTTTTTTCTATTACTAAGTTTTAGACCATAGAAAACCAAAGGTCATAAAGACCATTAGGCTTTAATGTTTTATTTCGCCTTCTTCTAAGAACTCCTCATTTTCTAAAAACAACTCATTCGACTAGTTATCACATACCCTTTTAAGAGTCAAAAGTTTTGAGAGGGCATCCCCCCCCCCTTACACCATTTTTCCTCAAATGGACCAGATCAAATTTGGAATAGCTATTTTAGTTCAAAATATTCCTAAGGCAAAAAAATTACAGTGACATATAAGTTTTCTTATGAAGAAAATAGGGCATGTTTGATCCTGGATCTTCTGGATGCACTGCTAGTTGTGTATAAATGCACTGAGTTTCGCGAAAACAGTGCTCCAATGTAAAGGTTTTCAACAGCCAACCCTGTCCACCCCCTAGCATCAAACCTGACCCCTTAATATCCTCCCACTAACAGCGCATGTAAATATGTGTCTGTGAGTCCCATAGCTTGTGAATGGTTATCTCTCGTGTAAAGTTATTTTAGTTTATTTTAGCAGAAAATAGGGCATGTATGATCCTGGATCTTCTGGATGCGCTGCTAGTTGTGTATAAATCAACTGAGATTCGTGAAAACAGTGCTCCAATGTAAAGGTTTTACACAGCCAACCCTGTCCGCCCCCTAGCATCAAACCCGACCCATTTATCTCCCACTAACAGCGCATGTAAATATGTATCTGTGAGTCTCATAGCTCCATAGACTTCTTGTCCATGGTTATCACCTATATAAATTATCAAATTAATATGATATCCTCCATGGTCCCAGGGCATAACTTACAACCCTTGCACTGAGGGCTCTGAGGAGGGTTATCATACTAAAAGACCTAATTTCCAGAACTTTCAACTACGTTGAACAAAAGGGATATCTCAAAATGTGTTGATTGGATGTGTTTTGGAAAATGGTGGGTGTGAGAGGGGCACTAGTCGCTATCCAATCACTTTCAACTATTAAAAACGGCACTAGCCCTTTCAATTTCAAATCGATTGAGCCCTTTTTCCCGTTTTTGCGACAAAGATTTCAATAAAAACCTTATATGCCCCCAGGGCATAACTTTGAATCCTTGCCCTGAGGGTTGTGGGGAATGTCCTCCTCAAAAATATATTTTCTATCTGAAAAATAAACTACGCTGAACAAAATGGTCATCTCAAAATTTTTATTGGAGGTGTTTGAGGGAATGATGGGCGTGGATGGGGGCTATTTGCCCTCCAATCACTTTTGACTATTGAAAAAGGCACTAGCCCTTGAATTTCCAATCGAATGAGCTTTTTTTGAAGTTTCTACGATAACGCCTTCTTTAAAAACCTTATACGCCCCCAGGGCATAACTTAGGACCCTTGCCCTGAGGGCTGTTAGGGAATGTCTTCCTCAGAAACATATTTTCTATCTGGAAATCAACTACGCTGAACAAAATGGCTATCTCAAATTTTTGATTGGATGTGTTTGGGGGGAATGATGGGCTTGGGGTGGGGGGAGGGGCTAGTTGCCCTCCAATCACTTTCGACTATTAAAAAGGGCACTAGTGCCCTTTTTAATAGCCATTTTGTTCAGCGTAGTTGATTTCCAGATAGAAAATATGTTTTTGAGGAGGACACTCCCCCACAACCCTCGGGACAAGGGTTTAAAGTTGTGCCCCGAGGGCATATAAGAACGCTGTTGGCACAATGCAACTATTTATTATTTTTTTTTCTTTAGAGCAGGGCATTTTATATGGAAGGGGTCGTCCTAAAAACTTCAAAAGTGGCTCATTCGATTGGAAATTGAGAGTTCTAGCGTCCTTTTTAATAGTCGAAAGTGATTGGAGGGCAACTGCCCCCCACGCCCACCATTCCCCCAAACACATCCAATCAAAATTTTGAGATGGCCGTTTTGTTCAGCGTAGTTGATTTCCTGATAAAAAATATATTTTTGAGGAGGACACTCCCCCACAACCCTCAGAGCAGGGGTTTTAAGTTATGCCCTGGAGGCATATAAGATTTTCATGGAAGGCGTTGTCGTAGAAAGTTCAGAACAGGCTCATTCGATTGGAAATTCGAAGGGCTAGTACCCTTTTTAACAGTTAAAAGTGATTGAGGGGCAACTAGCCCCCCCCACGCCCATCATATCCCCAAACATATCCAATTAAAATTTTGAGACAGCCATTTTGTTCAACGTAGTTTGTTTTTTACATAGAAAATATGTTTTTGAGGAGGACACTCCCCCACAACCCTCGGGGCAAGGGTTTTAAGTTATGCCCTGAGGGCATATAAGAACGATGTTGGCACAATGTACTATTTATTATTTTTTTGCTTTAGATCAGGGCACTTCATATGGGAGGGGTCGTCCTAGAAACTTCAAAGGGGGCTCATTCGATTGGAAATTAAGAGTTCTAGTTCCCTTTTTAATAGTCGAAAGTGTTTGGAGGGCAACTAGCCCCCCCTCAAGCCCGTCATTCCCCCAAACACATCCAATCAACATTTTGAGATAGCCATTTTGTTCAGCGTAGTTGATTTCCAAATAGAAAATATGTTTTTGAGGAGGATATTCTCCCACAAACCTCAGGGCAAGGGTTTTAAGTTATGCCCTGGGGGCATATAAGGTTTTTATAAAAGGCGTTGTCGTAGAAATTTCAAAACAGGCTCATTGGATTGGAAATTAGAAGGGCTAGTACCCTTTTTAATAGTCGAAAGTGATTGGAGGGCAACTAGCCCCCCCCCCCACGCCCATCATTCCCCCAAACACATCCAATAAAAATTTTTAAGATAGCCATTTTGTTCAGCGTAGTTGATTTCCAAATAGAAAATATGTTTCTGAGGAAGACATTCCCCAACAGCCCTCAGGGCAAGGATCCTAAGTTATGCCCTGGGGGCGTATAAGGTTTTTAAAGAAGGCGTTATCGTAGAAACTTCAAAAAAAGCTCATTCGATAGGTTACTGCGGAACTCGCGAGAATTCAAACTAGTAATTAACGTGCTTCCAAGAGCAAATATTTCATTTAGAACTTAATAATTTATTCGAATATAGACTAACACTCATTTCCTGTAGAACATATGTTCCAAAATTTAGAAAATTATCTGTTGTTTAATTTATTTGATTTCTTATTGCATACTATTCATTTCAAATCAAATGTGAATGCAAAGTTGCAGAGGGGCTGTTCAGAGGAAGCAGGTTATAAACCACTTATTCCTTCATTTAGCCTAGGCTGTTTCATGGTTCAATTGCGCAGCCCATCTGTAACCTTTATCGTCAGGGGCTAATAAAAATACATTGATTGCTTCGTCTTCTCAGACTCTGCCACTTGTTCATCACTTTATCCAAAACGAAAAGGAGACCATTATTGAAGCAAGGCTTGTCTCATTTCTTGTTGAACATGATATACCCTATTAGGTCACTGACAACTTGCTGAAGTTCGTGAAAAGCATGCCATGGTCAGATTTGCTGAGCCATGCTAGTCTGATTAGAATAAAAGCAAAAACATTGCTCAGCAGGCTCTGGCATTTCATTTTCATGAAAAGCTTCTTGTCAACCTAAAAACTAACCTTTTCTCAGTGGATTTTGACTAGACAATAGTGGATTTTGACTAGCCCTGGTTGCAAGTCATAATTGTAAAAAAAGGTAAGAGTCTAGAAGATTTATGCGAAAATTTTAGCAATCCCTTTTAACACAGTGCAAAATGACAAGATACCTATAGGAATGAATATATCTGAGTCTTCACTCAGGTGAACAACACATATTCCTTGCTTTAGCTCCCACCTGGTGGCTTTCATGTGAAGACTCTACAAGGGGTATTCTCGAGTTGTGGGACAGACACAGGTTGTAATGGGACTTTTTTTTTATTAAAGGTCCCTCACATATGAACATCAAACCAATTCTAGATCGTTTTCGCTTCTCTGAAAAGATAAATGACTTCCTCTATTTTCTGACCCCTCTAGTTTTGAGCTAACAGTTCCTAGTCATCAGCAACTCTTGGAGTGCAATACCTCCGGCATATGGAATAAGGCTGGACCAGGAATGGCAGTTCATATCGAGTGTAACTTTATCTGAAGGTTTGCATCTTGAAAATTAGGACGACTCTGACATACTGATGCATTGGTGCCATATCCTTACACTAAAATCTGCAACTGGAGCAATCTTTCTAAACGTTTCAAAATCGATACAGTATATTTTTTTTTCCTTGCCAATGTTGAACGTCATTGCTGAGCGCCTTTTTATTTTTTAGAGGAAGTATAAACTGACATGCGAAATCATCTTAGTTCAATAAAACGTCAGCAAAATCATTTTAGTTCGATAAAACGTCAGCAGATTCATTTGCTAACTCTTTCGTTGACATTAAAAGTGGAATGTGGTCTGAACCGTCAGCGAAAAGGTAGGTCAAGCCATGACAAGGGGGAGCTAGAACTAGGACTTGTTAAACGTGTACTTCAAGTGAACGGTAAGGCCACCTCAAGTGACAGCACCGCTGTGAATCTAAATGTTTTTGTGTAGCGTGGCCATTGTAGGTCTTGACGAGCATGACCACGGTGTCTGAAACCGAGTGACCTTTGTCTGCCTATGCGAACGATTCCTTTTAACGTTTTAGTATCTTTAATATGATAATTGTCATTAAAATCTAGTCGTGATCATAGTAACGCTCTTTTGCTATCCATTTCGTTTTCTATTTTTCCCTCTGTTTTTCCAGACAATGCCACATCTTTGGGTCATTATACATTATTTCTCCCATAAAAGCTGCAAGAGTTACTTTTGGTATAAAAAAATGGCCTTTAGCTAACCATAAACCCAGTAAGTGCACGTGAAGCTAGATGCAATCTTTTCAAGCCTAGTTCTCATGTCTCCAAATATCTTCAACCTTTGTTTTCGATTAGTCGCTTTAACTAGGGTTTGTCCCAGGATGTAGTCAAGCTTCAGTAAAGAAAGAGGGTGGGGGTCAAGAAAAAAGCTTCAAAACTTATGTCTCTGGCACTTATGTGGAAAAGAGTGTCAAAACCTTCTTTGCTTTGGGGCGAGAGAAGGAGTAAAAATATG
Source organism: Artemia sinica (assembly GCA_027921565.1). Taxonomy (NCBI): domain Eukaryota; kingdom Metazoa; phylum Arthropoda; class Branchiopoda; order Anostraca; family Artemiidae; genus Artemia; species Artemia sinica. The sequence continues at coordinate 19,168,395 of CM051256.1, read as the reverse complement.
CTAATAAATCAAAAACCGAACCATGCTGAGGATTTATTTTAACCAAGTAAATAATATGCTCTCTCGAAAAGTTGAAAATTGTAGAAAAGCATCACTACAAATAGTATTATTGCTTACATTATTTTTTTTAATACATTTTAAGGGAGTAAAATGGGTAAAAACTACTTCCGTAGCGCAAATCGTCTAAACTTAAAAGAGGAAAAAAAATTACCATTTGGTTCGAGAATGTCTAATGTCTTTTAATGTCGAGAATGTCTTTTAAATCTAACATTCTTGTCTTTTAAAGTGCGTCAAACTGTCTACTTTCTTTACAAAAAAATGTGGCGGAAGCCTGGAAGTGTAGACTGGCACATTTGTCTTTTTTTGTATTCAAGGCCAGTATATCAAAGGATCCAAAAATAGAAAAATGGGACAAAAACGACAGTATACACAGTATTTCTGGAGAAAGCGCCAAAAACAAAATAAACATTGATAAATAAACTTTTAATCTAGTTTCAAACATAAAAGAGTAGATTATCCTGCTTCCAATTTTCTAGAGAATGGATGGTGTGGACTAGCTATTAGTGATGAAGAATGGATGAGAGTGCCAAAAAGTGGAAAAAAGATATGAAAACAAAAAACATCGGGGACTATTTTTCCCTTTTATATATGGGATGGGTATCTGGGGGATTTTTCTTTTCATTTTTATTCTACCTTTCTTGATCAAAGTCCATGGCAAAATCTACGACTTAAAAAATAATAGAGAATAGTATCTGCTTGCTAGAAAAGTAGCAAGGAATTAATTGCTTTTAAAAGGTAAGTTTTTTGTTGAAACTAGTGGCGACGTATATGCATTACGGGAATCAAAATATACCATAAATTATACCGTGTTTCGGGAGAAATGATACCACAAAAACATCGCTTTTTCTGTCGACTGGCACTGCTTTTGGTATCAGTCGAGTGGCAACGCTTAATTAGCTGACCCCTAAGTTCAGAGTTACCGTCACACAGGATTAACCAGCTTTACAAAAATTACATTGTTTGGATTTACATTGGATTACATTGTCGTAAAAACTCGAGACTGATATGTTATAACATATATTGCATTGAGTTTTTAACATTAAACCTTTTATTTTTTTACCAGGATTTTCAAAGTTAAAATCTTCCTTTTAAACAAGTATCATTATTAACTACTTAATATTTTTCGAAATAAGTTACATCAAAATTTAATCAGAAAAAATATTTTAATAGCATAGATCGCATATATTGAAAACAAACGCCAAGACAAGGTTGCCAATTGAATTTCTATCCAACTGAGAGAAACGGACTTAAAAGGAAAAAGGGGTTGATGAAACTGTTGAATACCCCCTTAGGGAGGGGTGTGACCGTAGGGCAAGCACGGATCCAGAGTATTAATTTGGGAGGGGCGGCAGTGCCAAAAGAAGAAAATAGACCCCCCACCCCCCCCCCTCATTTACAGTTTTGTTTACGGAAAATGTTTTAATAAGACCATTCAAGCAAGGTTGGCAACTGCTGACTTCAAAAAAAGAGTGCAAATCAAGGCCAAAAAGAGTGCAAATTGTTAAAAAAAGAGTGCAATTCAAAAAATTGGCACGCGCGCCTGCCTGCGCGCGCGTCACCCCTTTCACTCTTTCGGCCACTCTTACGCTACTTACAAATAATTATCAATTACCCTATGATGAATAAACATATTACCTTTTAATTTTTCAAATGTATTTAAAATAAAGTTAGAGGACTCCCTACTACCAAACCTCTAAATAATGGGATGGACAATAATTTTCAATTTTTTTTTTTTTTTTTTTTTTTTTTTTTTTTTTTTTTTTTTTTTTTTTTTTTTTTTTTTTTAGCTTAAAATGTAATACTCTGCTTGAAATGTGCTGGTGTTTATTTTGAGTTCTTGGATCTTTAACCAAACTATAGTGGACTTTATCAAATGTTTGTATTAGGTGTTGTCTCCATTTTATCCAAATTCTTTGAAAGGAATATAAGGGGTCCAAGTAACGAGTCGTGAACTATAGCTGACTTCACTGTAGTCACGTCAAGTAAGTACCGTACCTTAGCAGCAAAAAAAAAAATAAAATGGTGAAATCATTCTTAGTCACACAAAAATAATTCTTCTTCTTCCTCTACTAGATTTTCTTCTTCTTCTTTCCTTTCTTGTAAATTGATGTCCAATTTTTATATGAAATGAGTAGTTTTCTGGGACATTCCCAGAAAGTGGATAGCAGCTTGTTTTGCGAATGTGCTGGTTTGCTTTGAGTACATTAAATTTGAGTACATTAATGAATATGAATAAATAAGAATGAGTCATGATTTCAGAGAAAGGGGCATTTTAGATGTGAATCAGAAAAAAAAGGTTATGCATTATACGGTACCCAAGAAAGAAGTCAAGTTTGGTTAATGCTAATGAAATAAAATAGGATGAATATATAATAGTTTAGAAAGAAATTTGGCCTATATATTTGCACATTAGGGGGGGGGGGGGTTAAAGCATAACATATATTAAATAAGTAACCTAACCTAACCTAGGTACCTTTTCCTCCCTTTAACCCCAAAAACCAATAGTTTAAATATTATAAAAGCAATGAGAAACCACGCTTTGTGATCCATTTATCTCTTGCAAATACCCGTTTGACTGGTTTCTAGTTTTTCCTTACACAGTATATAGCGGTAGCGTTGAATAGGCTAGCAATAAAGCTTAAGTACCAAAAGGTCTTTATGGGTTGTTTATCCCAACAACATAGAAGGGCAAATTTAAATTTTCTACTATAGAAAAGCCACATCAATAGCTTGTTAAAATGTTCAATGATACATATGACATAACATTTTATTTCGATGCATTTACAGAGTCGATCGAGGAGAAGTCAGAGCCCATCAATAACTACATAGAATTTCATAAGCAATAATAAAATTAATAAACCAAATTCTTTATTATCATAGGCAGCGCGCTAGCGCTACCTAAGTAATGAACAATGTGTGCACAATGTATTTTTTTTTCTCTCCACCCGGGCACTTCGTATCGAAGGAGTTGTCGTAGAAACTTCAAAAAGGGCTCATTCGATAGGAAATTGAAATGGCTAGTGCTCTTTTTAATAGTAGAAAGTGATTTCCTATCGAATGCCACTCCAATTTCCTATCGAATGAGCCCTTTTCGAAGTGTCTACGACAACTCCTTCGATACGAAGTGCCCGGGTTTTGATGTGAAGCTATTGATGTGGCTTTTCTATAGTAGAAAATTTAAATTTGCCCTTCTATGTTGTTGGGATAAACAACCCATAAAGACCTTTTGGTACTTATGCATTATACGCTAGCCTACTCAACGCTACCGCTATATACTGTGTAAGGAAACACTAGAAACTAGTCAAACGGGTATTTGCAAGAGATAAATGGATCACAAAGCGTGGTTTCTCATTGCTTTTATAATATTTAAACTATTGGTTTTTGGGGTTAAGGGGAGGAAAAGGTACCTAGGTTAGGTTAGGTTACTTATTTAATATATGTTATGCTTTAACCCCACCCCCCCTAATGCGCAAATATATAGGCCAAATTTGTTTCTAAACTATTATATATTCATCCTATTTTATTTCATTAGCATTAACCAAACTTGACTTCTTTCTTGGGTGCCGTATAATGCATAACCTTTTTTTCTGATTCACATCTAAAATACCCCTTTTCTCTGAAATCATGACTCATTCTTATTTATTCATATTCATTAATGTACTCAAATTTAATGTACTCAAAGCAAACCAGCACATTCGCAAAACAAGCTGCTATCCACTTTCTGGGAATGTCCCAGAAAACTACTCATTTCATATAAAAATTGGACATCAATTTACAAGAAAAGGAAAGAAGAAGAAAATCTAGTAGAGGAAGAAGAAGAATTATTTTGTGTGACTAAGAATGATTTCACCATTTTATTTTATTTTTGCTGCTAAGGTACGGTATGTACTTGACGTGACTACAGTGAAGTCAGCTATAGTTCACGACTCGTTACTTGGACCCCTTATATTCCTTTCAAAGAATTTGGACAAAATGGAGACAAAACCTAATACAAACATTTGATAAAGTCAACTATAGTTCGGTTAAAGATCCAAGAACTCAAAATAAACACCAGCACATTTCAAGCAGAGTATTACCTTTTAAGCTAAAAAAAAAAAAAAAAAAAAAAAAAAAAAAAAAAAAAAAAAAGGAAAATTATTGTCCATCCCATTATTTAGAGGTTTGGTAGTAGGGAGTCCTCTAACTTTATTTTAAATACATTTGAAAAATTAAAAGGTAATATGTTTATTCATCATAATGTAATTGATAATTATTTGTAAGTAGCGTAAGAGTGGCCGAAAGAGTGAAAGGGGTGACGCGCGCGCAGGCAGGCGCGCGTGTAAATTTTTTGAATTGCACTCTTTTTTAACAATTTGCACTCTTTTGGCCTTGATTTGCACTCTTTTTTGAAGTCAGCAGTTGCCAACCTTGCTTGAATGGTCTTATTAAAACATTTTCTGTAAACAAAACTGTAAATGAGGGGGGGGGTCTATTTTCTTCTTTTGGCACTGCCGCCCCTCCCAAATTAATACTCTGGATCCGTGCTTGCCCTATGGTTACACCCCTCCCTAAGGGGGTATTCAACAGTTTCATCAACCCCTTTTTCCTTTTAAGTCCGTTTCTCTCAGTTGGATAGAAATTCAATTGGCAACCTTGTCTTGGCGTTTGTGTTTTCAATATATGCGATCTATGCTATTAAAATCTTTTTTCTGATTAAATTTTGATGTAACTTATTTCGAAAAATATTTAGTATTTAATAATGATACTTGTTTAAAAGGAAGATTTTAACTTTGAAAATCCTGGTAAAAAAAAAAAAGGTTTAATGTGAAAAACTCAATGCAATATATGTTATAACATATCAGTCTCGAGTTTTTACGACAATGTAATCCAATGTAAATCCAAACAATGTAATTTTTGTAAAGCTGGTTAATCCTGTGTGACGGTAACTCTGAACTTAGGGGTCAGCTAATTAAGCGTTGCCACTCGACTGATACCAAAAAGCAGTGCCAGTCGACGGAAAAAGCGGTGTTTTTGTGGTATCATTTCTCCCGAAACACGGTATAATTTATGGTATATTTTGATTCCCGTAATGCATATACGTCGCCACTAGTTTCAACAAAAAACTTACCTTTTAAAAGCAATTAATTCCTTGCTACTTTTCTAGCAAGCAGATACTATTCTCTATTATTTTTTAAGTGGTAGATTTTGCCATGGACTTTGATCAAGAAAGGTAGAATAAAAATGAAAAGAAAAATCCCCCAGATACCCATCCCATATATAAAAGGGAAAAATAGTCCCCGATGTTTTTTGTTTTCATATCTTTTTTCCACTTTTTGGCACTCTCATCCATTCTTCATCACTAATAGCTAGTCCACACCATCCATTCTCTAGAAAATTGGAAGCAGGATAATCTACTCTTTTATGTTTGAAACTAGATTAAAAGTTTATTTATCAATGTTTGTTTTGTTTTTGGCGCTTTCTCCAGAAATACTGTGTATACTGTCGTTTTTGTCCCATTTTTCTATTTTTGGATCCTTTGATATACTGGCCTTGAATACAAAAAAAAGACAAATGTGCCAGTCTACACTTCCAGGCTTCCGCCACATTTTTTTTGTAAAGAAAGTAGACAGTTTGACGCACTTTAAAAGACAAGAATGTTAGATTTAAAAGACATTCTCGACATTAAAAGACATTAGACATTCTCGAACCAAATGGTAATTTTTTCCTCTTTTAAGTTTTAGACGATTTGCGCTACAGAAGTAGTTTTTATCCAACTTACTCCCTTAAAATGTATTAAAAAAAAATAATGTAAACAATAATACTATTTGTAGTGATGCTTTTCTACAATTTTCAACTTTTCGAGAGAGCATATTATTTACTTGGTTAAAATAAATCCTCAGCATGGTTCGGTTTTTGATTTATTAGCATATTTTTACTCCTTCTCTCGCCCCAAAGCAAAGAAGGTTTTGACACTCTTTACTACATAAGTGCCAGAGACATAAGTTTTTGAAGCTTTTTTCTTGACCCCCACCCTCTTTCTTTACCGAAGCTTGACTACATTCTGGGACAAACCCTAGTTAAAACGACTAATCGAAAACAAAGGTTGAAGATATTTGGAGACATGAGAACTAGGCTTGAAAAGATTGCATCTAGCTTCACGTGCACTTACTGGGTTTATGGTTAGCTAAAGGTCATTTTTTATACCAAAAGTAACTCTTGCGGCTTTTATGGGAGAAATAATGTATAATGACCCAAAGATGTGGCATTGTCTGGAAAAAGAGAGGGAAAAATAGAAAACGAAATGGATAGCAAAAGAGCGTTACTATGATCACGACTAGATTTTAATGACAATTATCATATTAAAGATACTAAAACGTTAAAAGGAATCATTCGCATAGGCAGACAAAGGTCACTCGGTATCAGACACCGTGGTCATGCTCGTCAAGACCTACAATGACCACGCTACACAAAACATTTAGATTCACAGCGGTGCTGTCACTTGAGGTGGCCTTACCGTTCACTTGAAGTACACGTTTAACAAGTCCTAGTTCTAGCTCCACCTTGTCATGGCTTGACCTACCTATTCGCTGACGGTTCAGACCACATTCCACTTTTAATGTCAACGAAAGAGTTAGCAAATGAATCTGCTGACGTTTTATCGAACTAAAATGATTTTGCTGACGTTTTATTGAACTAAGATGATTTCGCATGTCAGTTTAGACTTCCTCTAAAAAATAAAAACGCGCTCAGCAATGACGTTCGACATTGGCAAGGAAAAAAAATATACTGTATCGATTTTGAAACGTTTAGAAAGATTGCTCCAGTTGCAGATTTTAGTGTAAGGATATGGCACCAATGCATCACTATGTCAGAGTCGTCCAAATTTTCAAGATGCAAACCTTCAGATAAAGTTACACTCGATATGAACTGCCATTCCTGGTCCAGCCTTATTCCATATGCCGGAGGTATTGCACTCCAAGAGTTGCTGATGACTAGGAACTGTTAGCTCAAAACTAGAGGGGTCAGAAAATAGAGGAAGTCATTTATCTTTTCAGAGAAGCGAAAACGATCTAGAATTGGTTTGATGTTCATATGTGAGGGACCTTTAATAAAAAAAGTCCCATTACAACGTGTGTCTGTCCCATAACTCGAGAATACCCCTTGTAGAGTTTTCACATGAAAGCCAACAGGTGGGAGCTAAAGCAAGGAATATGTGTTGTTCCACCTGAGTGAAGATTCAGATAAATTCATTCCTATAGGTATCTTGTCATTTTGCACTGTGTTAAAAGGGATTGCTAAAATTTTCGCATAAATCTTCTAGACTCTTACCTTTTTTTTACAATTATGACTTGCAACCAGGGCATATTAATGACAGCTCAATTTCACAACTGTAACCTATGGTTATTTTTTCTCTCTTCTTCGACAAACCTCTTAACTAAGTAATTTATTTCATTGGTGGTGCAACCTCCAGTCTAGTTCTGTATGGGAGCACCTGTCTTCTTAACATAGTCCGTCCCTCCAACCAACTAACTGAAAATAACAGATACTGATCCATGATTACACTCTAACAGAGCAAGTAAATCTACAAGTAAATCCATTATGACATTACAAAAACTGACACAAACAGAGCTGTTTGGCTACAGACTGATTTATTGTCTAGTCAAAATCCACTGAGAAAAGGTTAGTTTTTTAGGTTGACAAGAAGCTTTTCATGAAAATGAAATGCCAGAGCCTGTTGAGCAATGTTTTTGCTTTTATTCTAATCAGACTAGCATTGCTCAGCAAATCTGACCATGGCATGCTTTTCACGAACTTCAGCAAGTTGTCAGTGACCTAATAGGGTATATCATGTTCAACAAGAAATGAGACAAGCCTTGCTTCAATAATGGTCTCCTTTTCGTTTTGGATAAAGTGATGAACAAGTGGCAGAGTCTGAGAAGACGAAGCAATCAATGTATTTTTATTAGCCCCTGACAATAAAGGTTACAGATGGGCTGCGCAATTGAACCATGAAACAGCCTAGGCTAAATGAAGGAATAAGTGGTTTATAACCTGCTTCCTCTGGACAGCCCCTCTGCAACTTTGCATTCACATTTGATTTGAAATGAATATTATGCAATAAGAAATCAAATAAATTAAACAACAGATAATTTTCTAAATTTTGGAACATATGTTCTACAAGAAATGAGTGTTAGTCTATATTTGAATAAATTATTAAGTTCTAAATGAAATATTTGCTCTTGGAATCATGTTAATTACTAGTTTGAATTCTCGCGAGTTCCGCAGTAACCTATCTATCCATATATCATTAGAAGTAGAGAGCAAACGTTTGTCCCTTTTCCCATACGGTGACATTACCTAGTATATATTCAGTGATAAGTCATTTCGCGGTATAAATACGCTGATCAAGGTCATTTCGCGGTATAATTGCGGTATGCGGTATAACTTGAAAAAGTGTGGCATTTATCTCGAAATTGCGGTATTATACCGCAAAATGCGGTATAAGTGGCAACACAGGTTTTTCCCTTCTTTTGGAAAAAACTCACAATTGAACATTAACATATTTCTCTTCAATGCAAAAATTCAGAAGATAACTTGAACTTTCTTCACTTCTTTGAGAAAACTCAGAATTAAAGTGGAACTTTCTCTATTTTTTTGGAAAAAAAATCAGAATAGAAATATAAATTTTTCTATCTTCTACCGATTATTCAGAAGCGAGACTTCTTTGTCTTTACTGAGGAAATCCAGAAGAGAAATTGAAATTTTTTTTCTCTTTGTTGAGAAAATTCCGAACTAAAGTATAACTCTTTCTTCTTTAGGAAAACTCAGAACTGAAATGTAACTTTTTTCCTTCTTCGGAAAAAAATTTCTCAACATTTTCAGCTGTCGAAGTTCAACCATTTTTTCTCATCATTGGAGAAAATTCACAATTGAACATTAAAATTTGTCTCTTCTATGGAAAAATTCAGAAGACAACTTTTTTTCACTTGTGAATTTTTGGTAGAAGATAGAAAAAGTTATAATTCGATTCTGATTTTTTTCCAAAGAAGAGAGAAAAATTTCACTTTAATTCTGAGTTTTCTCAAAGAAGTGAAGAAAAGTTCAAGTTCTCTTCTGAATTTTTTCATATAAGAGAAAAAATTTTGATGTTCAATTGTGAATTTATTCCAATTAAGAGAAAAAATGTTGAAGTTCGACTCTGAATTTTTCCGAGAAGGGAAAAGGCTACACTTCAGTTCTGTGTTTTCCCAAAGAAGAAAGAGTTGCACTCTAGTTGGGAATTTTCTCAACAAAGAGAAAAAAGTTCAAGTTTTCTTCTGACTTTTCTCAGTGAAAAGAAAGAAGTCTAATGTTGGGACCTTTGTCCCTTTTTATTTCTGAAAAATGCCCTTTTTATAAATTTAACTTCATTTATCTTCAACTTCAATATCTAAACCCAGGGAAAGCTTTTATTATGGGACGTCTGAAGGAATCCACTAATTAAATAATGTCTGAAAAGGCCAGGTGACTGATGATTCATACAGCTTAAATTTACAGCCCGAAAAGCTTCAAAGGATACTGGGAGTTTAATTTGATTCGGCCATTCACCGCCTTTGGCCAGAGGTGCGTCCACGGACGCGTGTCGAAAAGTTGCGTCATTAATTGTAAGAGTTTTTCAGTCCAGTTCATTTTTGGGTTATGATACACCCATGATTGTGAATGTAGTTAGCAAACTTTCTATATAACCATTGACTTTTTAGCCTAGGTAGAGTCCAGCAGCCTATATAAGGGCTGAGATTGTATTATCTGTAATAGGAAGAGTTGTGAGACATACCGTCATTTATTATATCGACAGGGGTCCGTTTACCCTCCAAGGAGATAGATAGAATTATTAGTGGTAACCCAGATTGGGAACCCTTGGCCTAGAGTTTGACCGTTTGACCGCTCGATCACGTTATCATACCTTGGAGCAGGGTATACCGTAAATTGGGTATTTACATTCTATATATTTACAGAACCGTAGTGGTAAGCGTGGACATTCCATTACAGTATTTGGCGCCAGCGAGGCTCCCCCTCCAGTAAGTGGTTTAGCACCATTTTTGTGCCAATGTCTGGTGGTAGTCGTGGCTTGCCACAAGAACACTGGTGGCAGCAACAAAGGTCCTATCGGTAAAACTGATAATAAAGAATTCCGCATTTTCCAAGAGACTATTTAATTTAGCCTATAGATTAGACTATTGTGATTACATATAAAAAAATTGCGGAGAGAAAAAAAATACGGAATCGATTAAAAATATTACCAAGATCTAAATGGGCTGTGCCTAGTTAGATAATAATAGGAAAAAAAAATTATGAATCAATATATCACGAGACCAATTAGCTTGTAAAAAATTAGCAAATTGAGACGCAAAAATTTCCGAAAAGACTGGTGAAAATTAGCCTACAGTATAGGCTATAGGCTGTAAAAATCTGCACGGAAAGACAGATTTGAAAGATTGTGAATTTAAAATTAGATGAGCCAGGCTCCTACCTAGGAAAGACGCAAAGCATAAGAAAGGGTACAACCCCCTTTTCTTCAACTCCTTTCATCAAGGTTCCAAATATAGAAATTGGAGCGGGCTTAGGTATAATCTTCAGTGACGAAGGTTATAAGATTATTGAAGACGGCAAATTAGGAGAATTTGTCAATTTTGTGTGCATATTTGATAAAGAAGGCGAGAGGCACCTGTTCTATTGAGTAATCGGCCTAAGAGAAGATTACATTTTGAGTTGTTTTGCAGGGTAGTTCCCTTGTTTGAGTTCCCCGCCAAATATTGTAATGGAATGTCCACGCTTACCACTATGGTTCTGTAAATATATAGAATGTAAATACCCAATTTACGGTATACCCTGCTCCAAGGTATGATAACGTGATCGAACGGTCAAACGGTCAAACTCTAGGCCAAGGTTTCCCAACCTGGGTTACCACTAATAATTCTATCTATCTCCTTGGAGGGTAAAGGGACCCCCTGTCGATATAATAAATGACGGTATGTCTCACAACTCTTCCTATTACAGATAATACAATCTCAGCCCTTATATAGGCTGCTGGACTCTACCTAGGCTAAAAAGTCAATGGTTATATAGAAAGTTTGCTTACTACATTCACAATCACGGGTGTATCATAACCCAAAAAATGAACTGGACTGAAAAACTCTTACAATTAATGACGCAACTTTTCGACACGCATCCGTGGACGCACCTCTGGGGCGGTGAATGGCCGAATCAAATTAAACTCCCAGTATCCTTTGAAGCTTTTCGGGCTGTAAATTTAAGCTGTATGAATCATCAGTCACCTGGCCTTTTCAGACATTATTTAATTAGTGGATTCCTTCAGACATCCCATAATAAAAGCTTTCCCTGGGTTTAGATATTGAAGTTGAAGATAAATGAAGTTAAATTTATAAAAAGAGCATTTTTCAGAAACAAAAAGTGTCAAAGGTCCCAACATTAGACTTCTCTCTTTTCACTGAGAAAAGTCAGAAGAGAACTTGAACTTTTTTCTCTTTATTGAGAAAATCCCAAACTAGAGTGCAACTCCTTCTTCTTTGGGAAAACACAGAACTGAAGTGTAGCCTTTTTTCCTTCTTGGAAAATTCAGAGACGAACTTCAACATTTTTTCTCTTCATTGGAATAAATTCACAATTGAACATTAAAATTTTTTCTCTTATATGAAAAAATTCAGAAGAGAACTTGAACTTTTCTTCACTTCTTTGAGAAAACTCAGAATTAAAGTGAAATTTTCTCTCTTCTTTGGAAAAAAATCAGAATCGAATTATAACTTTTTCTATCTTCTACCAAAAATTTCAGAAGTGAAAAAAAGTTGTCTTCTGAATTTTTCCATAGAATAGACAAATTTTTAATGTTCAATTGTGAAATTTCTCCAATGATGAGAAAAAATGGTTGTACTTCGACTGCTGAAAATGTTGAGAAATTTTTTTCCGAAGAAGGAAAAAAGTTACATTTCAGTTCTGAGTTTTCCTAAAGAAGAAAGAGTTATACTTTAGTTCGGAATTTTCTCAACAAAGAGAAAAAAATTTCAATTTCTCTTCTGGATTTCCTCCGTGAAGACAAAGAAGTCTCGCTTCTGAATAATCGGTAGAAGATAGAAAACTTTATATTTCTATTCTGATTTTTTTTCCAAAAAATAGAGAAAGTTCCACTTTAATTCTGAGTTTTCTCAAAGAAGTGAAGAAAGTTCAAGTTATCTTCTGAATTTTTGCATTGAAGAGAAATATGTTAATGTTCAATTGTGAATTTTTTCCAAAGAAGAGAAAAAATGTTGAACTTGGAATCTGAGTTTTTTCCAATTGAAGGGAAAAACATGTGTTGCCACTTATACCGCATTTTGCGGTATAATACCGCAATTTCAAGATAAATTCCACACTTTTTCAAGTTATACCACATATCGCAATTATACCACGAAATTACTTTGATCAGCGTATTTATACCGCGAAATGACTTATCACTGAATATATACTAGGTAATGTCACCGTATGGGAAAAGGGACAAACGTTTGCTCTCTACTTCTAATGATATATGGATAGATAGGTTACTGCGGAACTCGCGAGAATTCAAACTAGTAATTAACGTGCTTCCAAGAGCAAATATTTCATTTAGAACTTAATAATTTATTCAAATATAGACTAACATTCATTTCCTGTAGAACATATATTCCAAAATTTAGAAAATTATCTGTTGTTTAATTTATTTGATTTCTTATTGCATACTATTCATTTCAAATCAAATGTGAATGCAAAGTTGCAGAGGGGCTGTCCAGAGGAAGCAAGTTATAAACCACTTATTCCTTCATTTAGCCTAGGCTGTTTCATGGTTCAATTGCACAGCCCATCTGTAACCTTTATTGTCAGGGGCTAATAAAAATACATTGATTGCTTCGTCTTCTCAGACTCTGCCACTTGTTCATCACTTTATCCAAAACGAAAAGGAGACCATTATTAAACCAAGGCTTGTCTCATTTCTTGTTGAACATGATATACCCTATTAGGTCACTGACAACTTGCTGAAGTTCGTGAAAAGCATGCCATGGTCAGATTTGCTGAGCCATGCTAGTCTGATTAGAGATAAAAGCAAAAACATTGCTCAACAGGCTCTGGCATTTCATTTTTATGAAAAGCTTCTTGTCAACCTAAAAACTAACCTTTTCTCAGTGGATTTTGACTAGACAATAAATCAGTCTGTAGCCAAACAGCTCTGTTTGTGTCAGTTTCTGTAATGTCATAATGGATTTACTTGTAGATTTACTTGCTCTGTTAGAGTGTAATCATGGATCAGTATCTGTTATTTTCAGTTAGTTGGTTGGAGGGACGGACTATGTTAAGAAGACAGGTGCTCCCATACAGAACTAGACTGGAGGTTGCACCACCAATGGGAATAAATTACTTAGTTAAGAGGTTTGTCGCAGAAAAATAACCATGGGTTACAGTTGTGAAATTGAGCTGTCATTAATATGCCCTGGTTGCAAGTCATAGTTATAAAAAAAAGGTAAGAGTCTAGAAGATTTATGCGAAAATTTTAGCAATCCCTTTTAACTCAGTGCAAAATGACAAGATACCTATAGGAATGAATATATCTGAGTCTTTACTCAGGTAGAACAGCACATATTCCTTGCTTTAGCTCCCACCTGTTGGCTTTCATGTGAAAACTCTACAAGGGTATTCTCGAGTTGTGGGACAGAAACACGTTGTAATGGGACTTTTTTTATTAAAGGTCCCTCACATATGAACATCAAACCAATTCTAGATCGTTTTCGCTTCTCTGAAAAGATAAATGACTTCCTCTATTTTCTGACCCCTCTAGTTACGAGCTAACAGTTCCTAGTCATCAGTAACTCTTGGAGTGCAATGCCTCCGGCATATGGAATAAGGCTGAACCAGAATGGCAGTTCATATCGAGTGTAACTTTATCTGAAGGTTTGCATCTTGAAAATTTGGACGACTCTGACATAGTGATGCATTGGTGCCATATCCTTACACTAAAATCTGCAAATGGAGCAATCTTTCTAAACGTTTCAAAATCGATACAGTATATTTTTTTTTTTCCTTGCCAATGTCAAACGTCATTGCTGAGCGCCTTTTTATTTTTTAGAGGAAGTCAAAACTGACATGCGAAATCATCTTAGTTCAATAAAACGTCAGCAAAAATCATTTTAGTTCGATAAAACGTCAGCAGATTCATTTGCTAACTCTTTCGTTGACATTAAAAGTGGAATTTGGTCTGAACCATCAGCGAAAAGGTAGGTCAAGCCATGACAAGGGGGAGCTAGAACTAGGACTTGTTAAACGTGTACTTCAAGTGAACGGTAAGGCTACCTCAAGTGACAGCACCGCTGTGAATCTAAATGTTTTGTGTAGCGTGGCCATTGTAGGTCTTGACGAGCATGACCACGGTGTCTGATACCGAGTGACCTTTGTCTGCCTATGCGAATGATTCCTTTTAGCGTTTTTGTATCTTTGATATGATAATTGTCATTAAAATCTAGTCGTGATCATAGTAACGCTCTTTTGCTATCCATTTCGTTTTTTATTTTTCCCTCTCTTTTTCCAGACAATGCCACATCTTTGGGTCATTATACATTATTTCTCCCATAAAAGCTGCAAGAGTTACTTTTGATATAAAAAATGGCCTTTAGCTAACCATAAACCCAGTAAGTGCACGTGAAGCTAGATGCAATCTTTTCAAGCCTAGTTCTCATATCTCCAAATACCTTCAACCTTTGTTTTCGATTAGTCGTTTTAACTAGGGTTTGTCCCAGTGATGTAGTCAAGCTTCGGTAAAGAAAGAGGGTGGGGGTCAAGAAAAAAGCTTCAAAAACTTATCTCCTTGGCACTTATGTAGAAAAGAGTGTCAAAACCTTCTTTGCTTTGGGGCGAGAGAAGGAGTAAAAATATGCTAATAAATCAAAAACCGAACCATGCTGAGGATTTATTTTAATCAAATAAATAATATGCTCTCTCGAAAAGTTGAAAATTGTAGAAAAGCATCACTACAAATAGTATTATTGTTTACATTATTTTTTTTAATACATTTTAAGGGAGTAAGTTGGGTAAAAACTACTTCTGTAGCGCAAAGCGTCTAAACTTAAAAGAGGAAAATAATTACCATTTGGTTCGAGAATGTCTAATGTCGAGAATGTCTTTTAAATCTAACATTCTTGTCTTTTAAAGTGCGTCAAACTGTCTACTTTCTTTACAAAAAAAATGTGGCGGAAGTCTGGAAGTATAGACTGGCACATTTGTCTCTTTTTTTTTTATTCAAGGCCAGTATATCAGAGGATCCAAAAATAGAAAAATGGGACAAAAACGACAGTATACACAGTATTTCTGGAGAAAGCGCCAAAAACGAAACAAATATTGATAAATAAACTTTTAATCTAGTTTCAAACATAAAAGAGTAGATTATCCTGCTTCCAATTCTCTAGAGAATGGATGGTGTGGACTAGCTATTAGTGATGAAGAATGGATGAGAGTGCCAAAAAAGTGGAAAAAAGATATGAAAACAAAAAACATCGGGGACTATTTTTCCCTTTTATATATGGGATGGGTATCTGGGGGATGTCTCTTTTCATTTTTATTCTACCTTTCTTGATCAAAGTCTATGGCAAAATCTACCACTTAAAAAATAATAGAGAATAGTATCTGCTTGCTAGAAAAGTAGCAAGGAATTTATTGCTTTTAAAAGGTAAGTTTTTGTTGAAACTAGTGGCGACGTATATGCATTACGGGAATCAAAATATACCATAAATTATACCGTGTTTCGGGAGAAATGATACCACAAAACACACCGCTTTTTCTGTCGACTGGCACTGCTTTTTGGTATCAGTCGAGTGGCAACGCTTAATTAGCTGACCCCTAAGTTCAGAGTTACCGTCACACAGGATTAACCAGCTTTACAAAAATTACATTGTTTGGATTTACATTGGATTACATTGTCGTAAAAACTCGAGACTGATATGTTATAACAAATATTGCATTGAGTTTTTAACATTAAACCTTTTATTTTTTTTACCAGTATTTTCAAAGTTAAAATCTTCCTTTTAAACAAGTATCATTATTAACTACTTAGTATTTTTCGAAATAAGTTACATCAAAATTTAACCAGAAAAAAAGATTTTAATAGCATAGATCGCATATATTGAAAATACAAACGCCAAGACAAGGTTACCAATTGAATTTCTATCCAACTGAGAGAAACGGACTTAAAAGGAAAAAGGGTTGATGAAACTGTTGAATACCCCCTTAGGCAGGGGGTGTGACCACAGGGCAAGCACGGATCCAGAGTATTAATTTGGGAGGGGCGGCAGTGCCAAAAGAAAAAACTAGACCCCCCCCCCTCATTTACAGTTTTGTTTACAGAAAATGTTTTAATAAGACCATTCAAGCAAGGTTGGCAACTGCTGACTTCAAAAAAGAGTGCAAATCAAGGCCAAAAAGAGTGCAAATTGTTAAAAAAGAGTGCAATTCAAAAAATTTGCGCGCGTGCCTGCCTGCGCGTGCGTCACCCCTTTCACTCTTTCGGCCACTCTTACGCTGTCAATTAAAAAGGGCACTAGCCCTTTGAATTTCCAATGGAATGAGCCCTTTTTGAAATTTATACGACAAAGCTTTCTATAAGAACCTTATATGCTCCCAGGACATAACTTACAACCCTTGCCCTGAGGGGTTTGGGGTGTTTGTCATCCTCAACGACCTAATTTCCAGAACTTTCAACTACGTTGAACAATTTTGATTGTATGTTATTGGGGAAAAGGTAGGCGTGAGAGGGTGGTTTTTTGCCGTCTAATGAGAATAGACTATTAAAAAGTGCACTAGCCATTTGATTTTCCAATCGATGAGCCCTTATTCAAGTTTATACGACAAAGCTTTCAATAAAACCTTATATGCCCCCAGGGCATAACTTATAACACTTGCCCTAAAGACTGTGGAGGGAGTGTCCTGCTCAAAGATATAACTTCCCGAACTTTCATCTACGTTGAACATAATGGCTATCTCAAAATTATGTGTTTGGGAAATGGTGGGCTTGAGAGGGGGGTTAGTTGCCCTCCAATCACAATAGACTATTAAAAATTACAATGGCCATTTGATTTTCCAATTGATGAGCCCTTATTCCTGTTTCTACAACAAAGATTTCAATAAAAACTTATATACCCCCAGGGCATAACTTATAACCCTTACCCTGAAGACTATAGGGGGAGTGTCCTGCTCAAAGGTCTCAAAATTTTT
The DNA here is from genome assembly GCA_027921565.1 of Artemia sinica. Lineage (NCBI taxonomy): Eukaryota > Metazoa > Arthropoda > Branchiopoda > Anostraca > Artemiidae > Artemia > Artemia sinica. The sequence continues at coordinate 19,151,094 of CM051256.1, read as the reverse complement.
ATTGGATGTGTTTGGGGAAATGGTGGGCTTGGAAGGGGCGTTAGTTGCCTTCCAATCACTTTCTACTATTAAAAAGAGCACTAGCCATTTCAATTTCTAATCGAATGAGACCTTTTTGAAGTTTCTACGACAACGCTTTCTATAAAAAACCTTATATGCTCCCATTACATTACTTACAACCCATTCCCTGAGGGCTGTGGGGGGGAGGGGTTCATCGTCAAAGACCTAGTTTCTAGAAGTATCAACTATGTTGAACAAATGGCTATCTTGAAAATTTTGATTGGATGTGCTTGGGGAAAAGGTGGGCGTGAGAGAAGGGTTAGTTGCTCTCCAATCACTTTCGTCAATTAAAAAGGGCACTAGCCCTTTGAATTTCTAATGGAATGAGTCCTTTTTGAAGTTTATACGACAAAGCTTCCTATAAGAACCTTATATGCTCCCAGGACATAACTTACAACCCTTGCCCTAAGGGGTTTGGGGTGTTTTGTCATCCTCAACGACCTAATTTCAAGAACTTTCAACTACGTTGAACAATTTTGATTGTATGTTTTTGGGGAAATGGTAGGCGTGAGAGGAGGTTTGTTTTCCCTCAAATCACTTTCGACTATTACCAAGAGAACTAGGCCTTTGAATTAACCATTCGAATTAGCACGCTTTCAAGTTTCTACGACAAAAATTTCAATAAAAACTTATATGCTCCAGGGCATAACTTATAACCCTTGTCCTGAAGACTGTGAGGGGAGTGTCCGGCTCAAAGATATAATTTCCAGAACTTGCAACTGCGTTGAACAAAATGGCTATCTCAAAATTTGATTGGATGTGTTTGGGGACATGGTGGGTGTGGAAGGGGTGTTAGTTGCCTCCCAAATACTTTCGACTATTAAAAAAGGCACTAGCCATTTGAATTTCCATTCGAATGAGCCCTTTTTGTAGTTTATGTGACAACACTTTCTATGAAAACCTTATATTCCCCCGGGGCATATAAGGTTTACATCCCTTGTCCATAGTGCTGGGGTGGGGGGGGGGGGGGGGTTGTCATCCTCAAAGACCTAGTTTCTAGAAACAACAACTACGTTGAACAAAATAGCTTTCTCGAAATTTTGATTGGATGTGTTTGGGAAAAAGGTGGGCGTGAGAGGGTGGTTAGTTGCCCTCCAATCACTTTCGACTAATAAAAAGGGCACTAGCCCTTTGAATTTCCAATCGAATGAGCCTTTTTGAAGTCTCTACAACAAAGCTTTCTATTAAAACCTTATATCTCCCCAGTGAATGACTTACAACCCTTGCCATGAGGGATGTGGGGGGAGTATCCTCCTCAAAAAATTTCTATCTGGAAATCAACTACGATGAACATAATGGCTATCTCAAAATTTTGATTGGATTTGTTTTTCGGGAAACGGGGCGTGGAAGGGTTATTAGTTGCCTTCCAATCCCTTTCGTCTATTATAAAGGACACTAGCCATTCCAATTTCAATTCGAATGAGCTCTTTTCGAAGTTTTTACGACAACTCCTTCGATACGAAGTGCTCTGGTCTAGAAAAAAAAATCATTCTGCCAACACCGTTCTTTTCTTAGGCAGCGCTATTGCGCTACCTATGTTACGAAGACGGATTTTCAAAAAATAATAATAATAATTAGTTTTGAACTTTCTATTAGTGTTATGAGCATTGGAACCATCTATCCCACTGTGCTTAGTTCTTTAGTTTTCGAACATTGTTTTTCAAGTCCCCCAACAATAATCCGATTCGTTAATGAAATTGTGTAGCAATGATATCTAACAGATCGTTAGCTATATGTTAGTTAACAGTTTTTTGTTTGGATGGCAAAAAAAACTATAACTATACACTTTTTTGCTTGTGGCTCAGGTGTGTAATCGTCTTTCGCTACTGCTGTTTGCCATCTATAATTCGTGAAGTTGTGCAGGATATTTGTGTTGCTTTATAGTGAAGAAATACAAAGTAGGGCAACTGCAGTTTCCGTTAAGCAAAATTAAAATTTTGATCCCTCCAAACTGTAGGTTTTGTTTTTTGTCTAAAACATTTCGACTGGATAGTGACGAATTCGACGGAATAGTGACACAAGGCCTCCAGAGGGTCCTGAAATTTGCCTACATGATAGGTCTATACCTAGGCCTATTGAAATTCTGACAAAACAACATTTTACCTTAATTTTCAATTATCAGTTTCTTTTTCTATGGCTTTAGGCCTAGTTCTGAAAATGTAATTTGGTAAATATCTACCAAATCATATTATTAACTTACGCTTAAAGTGAATATACCACTTGATGCCTTTTGGTAAAATTCTACTTTATTTACTTTTGGGTATCTTGGAAAGGGGTTAGGTTAGGAAAATGAAACTTTCAGGGATGAGTCCATAGGCTAAAGTATGTCCTAGGAAGGTATATTGAAGTACCTACCTCCACTCCTTCTCCCTCTAGAGGGTCCTGAAATTTGCCTACATGACAGGGCTGTTATCTATTGAAATTTTGACAAAACAACATTTTACCTCAATTTACAGTTATCAGTTTCTTTTTCTCTGGCTTTAGTTCTGAAAATACAATTCCTGTAATTTGAGTAGGCCTAGAATTTTAAGCCATAGGCTATCATATATATTTTTTTTTTCAAAATTTAGGAAATGTATTTGAATAGACCTATCTTTAAAGCATTATAAAATGGGGTTGAGCAAAGTTGTGAAGCTGAAAACAATTTTGTTGTACTTCATTTAAGCAGAAGATCTATTTTACAATGTTTCACTTTTATAACACACATTTTTTTTAAAGGTCATCAAAGGTCAGGACCTTCTAGAGAGAGAAGGAGTAGAGGTAGTTACTATAAAATATAGGCTACCTCCCCAGGACATACTTTAGACTGTAGACCCTTCCCTGAAAGTTTCATTTTCCTATCCTAACCCCTTTCCAAGATAGCCAAAAGTAGCTAAAGTAGAATTTTACTGCCTTTTGTTATGCTGATTGTGAATATAATAATCATTTCTATTGGAAATGAATTTCAGCCCCCCCCCCCCCCTATATATGCCAATTCAGGTAGGGTAAGACACCCAGTAGTCGGCCACCTGCCTATTCTTGGACATAATCTTTATACTATTTTAATCACTATTTACAATGAGCCATTTGTATGTCCAAGTTTAGGCAGAATTGTCACTTGTTAGTAAATTCAAAAATAGGAGGTGCTGTACAAGTGAAACTATTTGAATTAGTAACCTACTTGTTCAGAAATTCTTCAGAAATTAATTTTCAAAACAAAAATTAAGTTTCTAGGTGGTATAATACAGTAATTAGAGTAGTTTAAATGTCAAAAAGTTTTCAAAGTGATTAAAGTGTCCGACTACTGGGTGTCTTACCCTATATATTTCTACATTGGGGGGGGGGCAAATTTTGTTTCTGATGTAAATGGGAGGTAAGTTTAAACTTTACCCCCCCCCCCCTAATGTAGAAATGTATACCCTGAATTGGCATATATAGGGGGGAGGGCTGAAATTCATTTCCAATAGAAATGATTATTATATTTGTAAATCAGCATAAAAAAGGCATTGAGTGGTATATTCACTTTATGTGTAAGTCAATAATATGATTTGATAGATATTTACCTTTAATTCCTTTTACTTGATTAGAATTTTAGCCATATCAATGTTTTTTTTTTTTCAAAATTTAGGAAATGGGTAAATTTTTTGCAGTTCCTATTATTGACTTATAAATAAAGTAAACATACCACTTGATGCCTTTTTTATGCTCTTTTCAAATATAATAATTGTTTTTGTCAGAAATGAAGGTAAATATTTACCAAATCATATTATTGAGTTACAACTAAAGTGAATATACCACTTTATGCCTTTTTTTATGCTCTTTATGAATATAATAATCATTTTTGTTGGAAATGAATTTTAGCCCCCACCCCCTATATATACCTATTCAGGGTATATATATTTGCACATTAGGGGGGGTGGGGGGAAAGTTTAAACTTACCTCTCATTTACATCAGAAATAAAATTTACCCCTACCCCCCTAATGTGCAAATATATACCCTGAATTGGTATACATAGGGGTAGGGGCTAAAGTTCATTTCCAACAAAAATGATTGTTATATTTGAAAAGAGCATAAAAAAGGCATCAAGTGGTATATTCACTTTAGTTGTAACTCAATAATTTGATTTGGTAAATATTTACCAAAATGATTTTTTACCCTCACCCTTATTTATACCAATTCATGGGTATATATTTGCACATTAGGGGGTGTGGGGGTAAATTTTATTTCTGATGTAAATGAGAGGTAAGTTTAAACTTTCCCCCCAGCCCACTAATGTGCAAATATAAACCCTGAATTGGTATATATAGGGATGGGGGCTAAAATTCATTTCAACAAAAATGATTATTATATTTGGAAAGAGCATAAAAAACGGCATCAAGTGTATGTTTACTGTATTTGTAAGTCAATAATATGATCTACAAAAAAATTTTACCAGGAAATGCATTTGCATATCTTTAAAACCTTATAAATTGGGATTAAGCAAAGTTTTGAAGCTGAAAACAATTTTGTTGCACTTCATTTAAGCAGAGGATTTATTTTGGAAGGTTACACTTTGATAACACATAGATTTTTAAAGGTCATCAAAAGTCAGAACCCTCTAGAGGGAGAAAGAGTAGAGGAAGGTACTTCAACATACATTCCCAGGACATACTTTAGCCTGTAGACCCATCCTTGAAAGTTTCATTTTCCTAACCTAGCCCCTTTCAAGATAGCTAAAGTAGAATCTTACCTTAATGCATTTCTTAAAACAGTAAAATTCTACCTTAGCTCCTTTTGGCTATCTTGGAAGGGGTTAGGTTAGGAAAATGAAACTCTTGGGGATGGGTTTTACTGGCTAAAGTATGTCCTAGGAAGGTATTTTGAAGTACCTACCTCCACTCCTTCTCTCTCTAGAGGGTCCTGAAATTTGCCTACATGACAGATCTATACCTATTAAAATTTTGACAAATAACATTGTATCTTAATTTTCAGTTAACAGTTTCTTTTTCTCTGGTTTTAATTCTGAAAATGCAATTCCTGTTATTTGAGTAGAATTTTAAGCCATATCAATGTTTTTGTTCAAAATTTAGGAAATGTTCTGGTAAATTTTTTGCAGTTCATATTATTGACTTACAAATAAAGTAAACATATTACTTGATGCCTTTTTTATGCTCTTTCCAAATATAATAATCATTTTTGTCAGAAATGAATTTTACCCCCACCCCTATATATACCAATTTAGGGTATATATTTATACATTAGGGGGGGGGGGGGGTGGTGGTAAATTTTATTTCTGATGTAAATGAGAGATGTGCAAATATATACCCTGAATTGGTATATATAGGGGTAGGGGTAAAATTCATTTCCAGCAAAAATGATTACTATATTTGGAAAGAGTATAAAAAAGGCATTGAGTAGTATGTTTGCTTTATTTGTAAGTCAATAATATGAACTGTGAAAAATTTACCAATGTTTTGCATATCTTTAAAACCTTATAAATTAGGATTGAGCAAAGTTGTGAAGCTGAAAACAATTTTGTTTTACTTCATTTAAGCAGAGGATTTGTTTTGCATGGTTTCACTTTTATAACACACAAATTTTTAAAGGTCATCAAAGGTCAGGGCCCTTAGAGAGAGAAGGAGTGGAGGTAGGTACTTCAAAATACCTTCCAAGGACTTACTTTAGACTGTAGATTCATCCCTAAAAGTTTGATTTTCCTAACCTAACCCCTTTCCAAGATGGCCAAAAGTAGTTAAAGTAAAATTTTACCCTTACAACAGTTGGTGGTAAATTTTTTGCAGTTCATATTATTGACTTACAAATAAAGTAAACATACCACTCAATGCCTTTTTTATGCTCTTTCCAAATATATAATCATTTTTGTCAGAAATTAATTTTATACCCCAACCCTATATATACCAACCCAGAGTATATATTGGCACATTAGGGGGGGGGGGGGGGGTTAAAGTTTAAACTTTCCTCTCATTTATATCAGAAATAAAATTTACCCCTATCCCCTCCTAATGTGCAAATATATACCCTGAATTGGTATATATAAGGGTGGGGGTAAAATTCATTTCTGGCAAAAATGATTATTATATTTGAAAAAAGCATAAAAAAGGTATCAAGTGGTATGTTTACTTTATTCATAAGTCAATAATCTGAACTGCAAAAAATTTACCCAGTTGGCTATGCTAAAATAGATCTACCCCCTTAGGGAAAAATTTTCAGCCTCTAGACTTAGGTTATAGCCTAGGTTTTATTGATGCTCTAAAAGCATATAGCCTAGCAAAGTTTTTAAGTCATCAATTCAAGCACAGGTAATAGCTGGTTAGTATTGAGCAGTTCATATTATTGAGCTACAAATAAAGTGAACATACCCTAGATGCCATTTTTAAGGCTCTTTCTGAATATAAAAATTGGTAAATTTCTAGGTGGCACTATAATTTAGCTAGGATGAAAGTAAAAACATCATTTGATGCCTTTTTTATGCTCCTTTATTATTCAATAATTGCTTCTGTTGCAAATGACATTTTGAGCCCTTAAAGGAGCCCCAAAGGTATTTTATATGAATTATAAAAGAGCACAAAAAAAGCATCAAAGGATGTTTTCACTCTGCTCCTAGCTAAATTATATGACTCACTGCAAATTTACCGTGAAATTTACCCACCCCCTTCCCAAATGTGAAAATATATGCCCTGAATTGTCAACAGCAAAGTTTCAAATTGCAAAATTCACCTCTATTTTTGTTGACAGTATTTGAAAAACTTTAAATGGTAGGAAATATGTTTATATTTGAGTTGCCTAATAAATAAGATTTGAATTGTTATAAATAAGTATTTTTGGAATATATTACTCTTGAACAACTTATTTATAAACTAGTGATATGTTTTTAACCACTTATCAATTACTTAACTAGTATTGATAACTTCTTTGTGTGGTTACAAAAATAAAATACCTTTGGGACCCCTTTAAGGCTCAAGATGTAATTTTCAACAGAAGCAATTATTGAATTATTAAAGAGCATAAAGAAGGCATCAAATGATGTTTTCACTTTCTTCCTAGCTAAATAATGGTGCCACCTAGAAATTTACCTAAAAATTACTTTTCTTGCAAATTCAGTCTCAAGTCTTTTTTGGACCCTTGTAAATGATAATTTCTTCTTTTTTTTATTAGTATTGAAAGGGTTAAAACATTGGTTTCAAAACTTGCTACTTCATTATAAAATACATTTTATTAAAATTATTGGCTATAATCAGCAAGCATTGATTTGTCACAACTAAGTTGGATAACAAATTAAAAACAATTTCTCCATTTTCCCATCCACCATGTTTCTTCTGTCAGCTTTGATGTTTTTCTACATATATGTGAAATAGCAGTTTTTTAAGCAGCCTAACAGAATAAAAAGAAAACATAGTGGATTTGTTTGAATTTTTCTAGGCTATTCAACTTAATTGTGACAAATCAATGTTTGTTATTTTACAACTTTTACAAAATGGATTTGTAATGATATAGTGAGCTTGAAACAAATGTTATAAGCCATTTTTGTATATGAAAAATATAGAATGAAATTATTATTTTCAAGGGTCCTAAAAGGGCTTAAAATTGAATTTGCCCTAAATGCAATTATTATATTCAGAAAGAGCATAAAAACAGCATCTAGTGGTATGTTCACTTTATTTGTAGGTCAATAACATAAACAGCTCAATATTTACCTAATAGCCTTGTACATAGCTTCTTCTAAACTAAACACAGTAAAGGTAGGCTGTATATTAACAGAATTCAGATACCCAAGAAACAAACTTAGGCCCACCTTTATAATCAGAATTTCATCCTGAATCCAAGTATGACATTTATTTCCGTCACAAATTTAATTTTGAGCCCTTTACAGACCCTCAAAGATGGTACCTTTTTCTCTTATTTTAGATATGGCTTATATACCTGTGTTGACAAACTTACCTTTATAAACAGAATTTCATCCTAGATCCAAGTGTGACATGTGTTTCCATTGCAAATTCAATTTGTAACCAACCTTTCTAAAGCAGAGTTCACAAGCATGTCTAGCTAGAATCCCATGTCTAGCCAGAATCCAATGTTTAGGCAACAACTGTTCACAAGTAAAATTCAGTGCTTAGCTAAAACTACAAATTTAGTTTCAAATTGTCATTTCTAGTCAATCAAGAGAGCTTATGCAGGCAAAACTTTCAAAATTGTAATCCCTATTTTTACTGTCACAAGATAATGGATGAGATAAGCGAAAGAATTGCCTTAGTTTGCTACACTATTGTGTCTGGTGTTGCATATTTGCCTAAAATGAAAAAAGCACTTAATGAGAAAACAAAAATTAAATTTCAGTTTACAAAGGTAAACAAAAATGATGAAAATAGTGGAACTTAACACATTCTGATTGGCAGTAATCAAAAATCCTAGACATTTAGTTCTAGAGTCTAGAACTCAATGTCTAGCCAAGCACCTTGTCTAGCATGTCTAGCTAAGCACCGAATTTTACTTGTGAACTGTTGTTGCCTATACATTGAATTCTGGCTAGACACGTGTCTAGACATAGGATTATAGCTAGACACGCTTGTGAACGTTGCTTAACCTTACCCAAATATAGAGCCTGTATTATACATTTCCCATGCATTTATTGATTATCAGTTTTGTTGCTGTCAATTCAAATTATGGGTAAACTGGTTTTGACAAGATTTATGCTAACACAGGTGTATGACCTGTATCAAAACACAAGAAATTGTATCATATTTGAGGGTCTGATAAGGGCTTAAAATTAAATTTGTGACAGAAATAAATGTCATACTTGGATTTAGGATGAAATTCTAATTATAGAGATGCATTTGTTTCTTGGCTATCTGAATATTCTGTTAATATATACCTTGAGCCTGCCTTAAACACTGATCAATTCAAAAGGTTCTAGCAAAAATCCAGTTAAATATCCAATATTATGAATCAAAAGCTAATGTGCTGCTTCATCTAAAAAATCCATATTATAAAGTAAGTATCCCATCATTTTGTTTTAGCCTAGAGCTATATGAAACCATTGCATTGTCATATATTGGCAACAAAAACAAAGGTTTTTTAGATGCTTTCTATATGTTGGCAAGTAACTAGTCAATATATATACAAGATTCCATAACTGACATAGTGACAAGGTGAACATTATTTGATTTAAAAATTCTAAATGTAAAATTCTAGTTTAGGGGCTTGTTGTTAACTCTGAAATTAGGATTAGATACTCACTAGTCTGACAGCTTATTACTACTTCAACAGTTAGCCTAAATCATTGTAAAATTTATCATACCATCCAGAAAGTGGATTGTCTAATTTGAGGCTCCCATTAGCCTAATGCAGGGCTCCCATGGTGTCAATAAAGTTTGTCATGAAAGTACAAACCATAAAGTTTGTCCCACTCACACAATGGATTTCATTTTTTTGACTTAACAGCAGTTTTTTCATAGAAAGTAACTGACATATTCAGGCATGGAGCTGAGAAAGTCATTGTTTTAAGCATTTTTTCCTTTTAATAGTAAATGAAAATATTTTTGTTTCTTTTACCAAGCTAAATATTAAACAAAAATACACAACTATATTTGTAGAAACTAATTTGTATGTTGTTTATTTGAAATTTTACACACATCTTCTGCTATTGGTTGAATTCTTGCAGACTTTCTTGAAAAAGTTAAACAAAGTATAACTTCTTTCCAACTGCAATAAAGTCAACAAAGTTATGCAAAGAAAACGGTTTATTTACTTTGTGGACAGCTTTATTAACTTTATTGACACCATGGGAGCCTTGCTTAACCATTGAATTTTTCTAAATCTTCTGAATAAGTAGGTGGTTAGCTTGAATATTTTAATTATGTACAACACTCACAATTTTGAATATATTGATAGACAACAAAGGAGCCTGATCTTGGATATACATTTAAAGTGTGAGCCTAATCTTGGAAAAAGCTGTCCTATCTTGGACACAGGATTTGAAAGTTAAGACATCATATCCAAATAACAGACAAGTTCAATCTTAGAAAGATTTAATCTAAGACTAGTGCTATGAACCAGAATAATTGTATTTAAATAGGCTAGGCTGTATGGGTAACTTTTGTCTAAGTTCAAATGTTGAAAAACCAGAAGTTTTCCAAAATTTTAGTCAACCAATCCAAATTATAAATAGCCTACATAATGCCATCAGTCTTCTATATAAGGGACTTATGTGTCCCAAGCTTGAAGTTAGAATATCTCTAGCCTCCCCTTATTTCAAAAAAGACATAAAAGTTCTTGAAGATGTGCTGAGTCATGTCGCCGAATTGATATCTAACATGCAGGAGCTTTCTTACCCTGCTAGACTATCAAAGCTGAATCTTCCTATACTTGTTTACAGAAGAAATAGAGGGGATATTCTAGCCTATAATTTAATGAGGGCTAACACTCTCCCAGCATTATTCCCTACTAATGGTCCTTATTCAAGAACTAGAGGTCATCACCTGAAACTTGTCAAGCATTCTACCATATCCTGAGTCTGCATTCAATTCTTCTTTCCTCACAAATTGTTGACAGTTGGAATAAACTATCTGAAGAAACAGTTACTGCTGAATCCGTTGATCTTTTCAAATAAAGGCTGGATACTGAGTGGTCCTCCAGAGAGTGTAAACTCAACTGGGATGCTGCTGATCATCCAACTGCACCTGATCACTAATGAACTTTGAAAACAACTCAAGTTGTTATTCTGGAGCTCTTCAAGGAGAAATCCTTAGACTGCTCCAAATTGCAATTAAGTTAATAATGTTTATGATTAGGAGCTATGGTCCATATATTGGAAAGATACTTTTTAATCAGGATATCTGTCCAAGATCAGGTAATGGTCAAGTCCTGGGGTCTTACCCTAGTTGAGTTAAGGGAAGGAAACTTTCAGGAATGAACACAAGGCTAAAAATGTATCTTGGCAATGTACTGCCAAGCTAATATGTCTACCTACATTGGCTTTAGTTTTTGAAACTGCAATTCCTGTCATTTCATTGGATTTTTAACCTATGTCAAGAGTTTTCCCTAAATTTAAAGAATAGATTTACAGATTTTTAGGACTTGATGCATTCTTGAAAGGTTCATTCACCTAACTCAACTACTTTACAAGATAGAACAAAGCCCATAAACACAGAATTTACCCATTATATGAGGCATGTTTTTTAAGTAAGTACTGTTTTGGAATTAAAAAAAGACATGCAAAGATATTGCAATAATTTTATTTTTACATGAAAGCCTGTACCTTAATCTACTTTTCTAATTAATTTCCGTGAATATTGAGGCACTTCTCATAACAGGCACCGTTTTTGAATACCCTCCTTATAAAATTCTGCTGCCTGACTTGTTAACCACTGTATCACAACTGTTTTGACTTTGTTATTGTCTTGAAGACGCTGACCACCCAGGTGTTTCCTCAAGTGCAGGAACAAATGGTAGTTGCTGGGCTCCAGATCAGGGCTGTATGGAGGATGATCTAGAGATTCCTATTTAAAAGATTTGATGAGATCTTTGGTCTGATTAGCCACATGTGGACAGGCATTGTCATGCAGCAAAACAATACCCAGACTCAGCTTGCCATGTCTTTTGTTCTGGATTGCATGTTGCAGATTGTTCAATGTCTCACATTAAGATGCTGCATTGATTGTCTCATTATGAGGCAGAAACTCCAATAGCAATACTCCTTTTTTGTCCCAAAAAACTGTGCATATGATTTTGTTCATGTTGTTCACAGAAATTGTTTGCTTAAGCTTCACTTTTTTTGGTAATGATGAATGTCGCCATTCCATGGATTGTTGTTTTGATTCTGGTGTGACGTGGGCCACCCATGTTTTGTCACCAGTAACAATTTGGTCTAAAGAATCTTCACCTTCATTGTGGTACCACTCAAGGAAAGTCAATGCACTGCCTAAACATTGGGTTTTGTGCAAATCTGTCAATATTTTTGGAACCCAATGTGAACACAATTTCTGGTAATTCAAGTTTTCAGTCACAATCCAATACAAAACACTATGAGAATATTGAGGTAACCAGTCGTATATTGATGAAATTGTACAGAGTCTGTTCTCTCTCACCTTTTCTTCCACTTTCTGCACCAAATCTTCATTAAAGACTGAAGGAGGCCCACTCCATTCTTCATCATGTACATTTGTGCAGCCATCTTTAAATGCTCTCACCCATTTCCTTACCATTCCATCACTCATAATGTTTTGTCAGTGTCACAGATCTCACAATGAATATTGATTGGTTTTATGCCTTTAGCACTAAGAAATCATATAACACCCTGTACTTCACAATTGGCAGGACTCATGATTGTTGGAGGCATCTTAAACACTCAGTAAGCAATGTATACAATGAAGAATCAGACTGTAATGGCGTCAGTACGTAGTCAAGAGATGTAGGTAACCAGCGTGCATGTGCAGATGCCAACTGTAGCGCTGCAGCAGCAGAATTGCAAAACGGTACTTGCTTAAAAAAACATGCCTTGTAACTCTTATGTTAGACCAGTTACCTTTTTCAGTGTGCAATTAATCTCTGTGCATGATTGAGTGCATTGTTTACCAAAATATTATTTGTAATGATTGTAAAAAGGGTGTAATAATGGGAGGAAACATAATAATCTGATTAATAAAAATATCCTGCATATTATAAATTAAGAATTTAATTGTTTCCATGTAGTTTTTACATATTTCCTAGACAGCCATCAGGGGGGGGGAGTTTGAATAAATTAGTATATTTGGAAAGAGCCTAAAGACAAAAGCAAGCAGTATGTTCACTTTGTCAAGTAGCCTAACCTGTCATCCAATTTCATATTCATATATTTATAATATATTTCTCTACTTTTTTTTTCTTTGTTTGCATTTATTGATGCTTTGTCCTCTTTGTGAATGTGTTTCTCAACCCATCAAACCATTATATCCATATCTGGCTAGAAAAAAAAAATTCTGGTTTGTTGAATATCATATTTTGTTTAAAAATGACTTCTAAATGCAGACAACAATAAAACTAAACATGTTAACAAACCATGCTGCATGTTATAGAGTAAGGATTTCATCGTTTTTATTCTTGGGTTTGTCTACATGGTAAGACCCCCCAGTACTTAGACAGTGCCTAATCTTCCATACTTTACTTTAAATCACACTTACCAGTGATAGAATGATCCTCTAGTCACCAGTCAGTGAAGATGGCTTGCTGACTGATTAGGTAAGTTTCAAATTAGATCCAGGGCTTGTTGCACCATTCCTTGTCAACTGATGATATGAATATTAGCAAAAGAGACTGTATCCTGGCCTAATGAGTTCTATAGACTCACCACCCAATTAGAAAACAATTTGCTACACAACCTTGAATTGGCATGATAATCTTGGACAATTATCTTGATTAAAATTGTTTTTCTTAAACTTTGGCAATGGGTCCTGATTTTGGACATAGCACATTTAGGCTTAAATAGTTGGGATTGGTTAATACACATGACTAGGCTAGTTGGGATTGGCTGACTACAATCTTGAATCTTGTGTCCTAGACTATACTCAACAGGGCTGCCACGCAGTCCCTGAAATCAAGTGAAGATCCCTATTGATCCCTTAAATTGATAATGGTCCCTAAAGTCCCTTTTCTTGCTTTGGTTTAAAGTTCCAAATCCTGAAGGCTATGAATACCTTTGAGTATACAGTTTTCAGTACTTTTGTTTTGATTGAGATTCTTGGAACCTGTTTTGGCTTGTCTTAGACAGACAAAACTTGGCTTACATAGGCTACAGCATTACTTCTGTCATAGGCAGCGCAATAGCGCTGCCCAAGTAAAGAACGACGCCGGGCACAATGTATTTTTTTTCTTTTTTCTTCTCCATACCTGGGCACTTTGTATCAAAGGAGTTGTTGTAGAAACTTCGAAAAGGGCTCATTCGATTGGAAATTGAGGTGGCTAGTACCCTTTTTAATAGTCGAAATTGATTAGAGGGCAACTAGTCCCCCCCCCCCCACGTCCATCATTCCCCCAAACACATCCATCAAAATTTTGAGATAACTTTTGTTCAGCATAGTTGATTTCCAGATAGAAAATGCCTTTTTGAGGAGGACACTCCCCCACAACCCTCAGGGTAAGGGTTTTAAGTTATGCCCTGGGGGCATAACTTATAAGGTTTTTATAAAAGGCGTTATCATAGAAACTTCAAAAAAGGCTCATTCGATTGGAAATTCAAAGGGCTAGTGCCCTTTTTAATAGTCAAAAGTGATTGGAGGGCAACTAGCCCCCCAACGCCCATCATTCCCCCAAACACATCCAATCAAATTTTGAGATAGCCATTTTGTTCAGCATAGTTGATTTTCAGATAGAAAATATGTTTCTGAGGAGGAACTCCCCCAAAGCCCTCAGGGCAAGGGTTGTAAGTTATGTCCTGGGGCATGTAAGGTTTTTATAGAAGGCGTTGCCGTAGAAACTTCAAAAAAGGCTCATTCGATTGGAAATTCAAGGGCTAGTGCCCTTTTTAATAGTCGAAAGTGGTTGGAGGGCAACTAACCCCCCTCTCACGCCCACCTTTTCCCCAAACATGTCCAATCAAAATTCGAGATAGCCATTTTATTCAACGTAGTTTTAAGTTCTGTAAATAGGTCTTTGAGGATGACAACCCCCTCACAGCCCTCAGGACAAGGGTTGTAAGTTATGCCCTGGGGACATATAAAGTTTTTATAGAACGTGTTGTTGTAAAAACTTCAAAAAGGGCTCATTTGATTAGAAATTCAAATGGCTAGTGTCCTTTTTAATAGTCGAAAGTAATTGGAAGGCAACTAACACCCCTTCTATGCCCACCATTTCCCCAAACACATCCAATCAAAATTTTGAGATAGCCATTTTGTTCCACGCAGTTAAAGTTCAGGAAATTATACCTTTGAGCAGGACACTCCCCCCAAAGTCTTCAGGACAAGGGTTATAAGTTACGCCCTGGGGGCATATAAGATTTTATTGAAATCTTTGTCGTAGAAACTTGAAAAAGGGCTCTTCGATTTGAAATTCAAAGGTCTAGTGCCCTTTTTAATAGTCGAAAGTGATTTGAGGGCAACTAGCCCCCTCTCTTACCCACCTTTTCCCCAAACACACCCAATCAAAATTATTAGATAACCATTTTATTCAGTGTTGTAGATTTCCAGATAGAAATTATGTTTTTGAGGAGGACACTCCCCCACAGCCCACAAGGCAAGGGTTGTAAGTTATGCCCTGGGGGCATATAAGGTTTTTATAGAACGTGTCGTCGTAGAAACTTCAAAAAGGGCTCATTCGATTGGAAATTGAAATGGCTAGTGCCCTTTTTAATAGTCGAATGGGATTGGAAGGCAACTAACACCCCTTCCACGCCCACCATTTCCCCAAACATATCCAATCAAAATTTTGAGATAGCCATTTTGTTCCACGCAGTTTAAAGTTCAGGAAATTATACCTTTGGGCAGGACACTCCCCCCACAGTCTTCAGGGGAAGGGTTATAAGTTATGCCCTGGGGGGCATATAAGGTTTTTATTAAAATCTTTGTTGTAGAAACTTGAAAAAGGGCTTATTTGATTGGAAATTCAAAGGACTAGTGGCCTTTTTTTTATACTCGAAAGTGATTTGAGGGCAACTAACCCCCCTCTCACGCCCAACTTTTCCCCAAACACATCCAATCAAAATTTTTAGATAGTCAATTTATTCAACACAGTTGAAAGTTTTGGGAAATTAGGTCTTTAAGGATGACAACCCATTCCCCCCACAACCCTCAGAGCAAGGGTTGTAAGTTATGCCCTGGGAGCATGTAATGTTTTTATTGAAAGTGATGTTGTAAAAACATCAAAAAGGGCCCATTCAATTGAAAATTGAAAGGGCTAGTGCCCTGTTAATAGTCGAAAGTGATTGAAGGGCAACTAAACCCCTCTCACGCCCACCATTTCCCCAAACACATCCAATCAAAATTTTGAGATATCTATTTTGTTCAACGTAGTCGAAAGTTCTGGAAATTAGGTCTTTAAGGATGATAACCCCATCAGAGCCCTCAGTGCTAGGGTTGTAAGTTATAACCTGGGGGCATATAAGGTTTATATAGAAATTTGTTAATAAAATTTCAAAAAGGGCTCATTTTTTGGAAATTGAAATTGCCCTTTTTGATAGTCGAAAGTGAGTGGAGAGTAATTGATCCCCCTCTCACGCCCCAAACCCCCCAGAGTCCCCAGGGCAAAAGTTGTAAGTTATACCCTGGGGTCGTATAAGGTTTTTATAGATAGATTTTGTCATAAAAACTTCGAAAGGGGCTCATTCAATTGGGAATTGAGAGGGCTAGTGCCCTTTTTAATAGTCAAAAGTGATTGGAGGGCAACTAGCCACCAAAGTGATTTGAGGGTAACTAACCACCCTCTCACGTGCACCATTCCCCCAAACACATCCAATGAAAATTTTCAGATAGCCATTGTGTTCAACGTAGTAGAAAGTTCTAGAAATTAGGTCTTTGAGGATAACAACTCCCCCCCCCAGCCCTCAGGGTAAGAGTTGTAAGTTATGCCATGAGGGCATATAAGGTTTTTATTGAAAGCTTTGTCCTAGAAACTTCAAAAGGACTCATTTGATTGGAAATTGAAAGAGCTAGTGCCTTTTTTTAATAGTTGAAAGTCATGGGAAGCGTCTAACGCCCCTCTCACGCCAACCATTTTCTCAAACACATCCAATCAAAATTTTGAGATAGCCATTTTGTTTAACGTAGTTGAAAGTTCTGGAAGTGATGTCTTAGAGGATGACAACCCTCCTCACAGCCCTTAGGGTAAGGGTTGTAATTTATGCCCTCGGGGAATATAAGGTATTTATAGACAGCTTTGTCTTAGAAACTCAAAAAGGGCTCATTCGATTGGAAATCAAAGGGCCTAGTGTCCTTTTTAATAGTCGAAATTGATTGGAAGGCTTGAAATTTCTATAGTAAAGATCGATGTGGATATGATTTTTTGTTGTTGTTGTTGTTGTTGTTTAGACCAGGGCACTTCGCATTGAAGGAGTTGTTATAGGGAAGTGTATTCAAGCTATCAAAGAAAGTAAGCAGATTTTTTTGCGAATAGTATCAAGTTTTCCATTTCAGGTCCATTTGGTTAAATTTTAAGAGCAAAAACAGTCCCAAAAGTTTGAACATAATACCCTCAGTCGTTCTTGGGATACTGCAGAGATGCCTTATTGGGAATTAGCATTAACACAGTGCATTTAAATTTAATCTTATGGCAACATTTAGTTTTTAAATATAAAGTCAAATGGAGAGGTGGGCGTGGGAGGCGGATTAGTTTCCCTCCAATCACTTTCGACTATTAAAAAGGGCACCAGCCCTTTCTATTTTCAATCGAATCAGCCTTTTTCGAAGTTCCTAAGACAACTCCTTCGATAAAATGTGCCCTGGTCTAAAGAACAACAGCAAAATAATACATTATACCCCCATCAATCTTTACTATATAAATTTCAAGCCTTACAATCACTTTCGACTATTAAAAAGGGCACTAGGCCTTTCGATTTCCAATCGAATGAGCCCTTTTTGAGTTTCTACGACAACACTTCCTATAAACACCTTATATGCCCCCAGGGCATAAATTACAACCCTTACCCTAAGGGCTGTGAGGGTGTTTGTCATCCTCTTAAGACCTAATTTCCAGAACTTTCAACTACGTTAAATAAAATGGCTATTTCAAAATTTTGATTGGATGTGTCTGGGAAAATGGTGGGTGGGAGAGGGACGTTAGTCTTTCTCCAGTCACTTTCAACTACTAAAAAAGGCACTAGCCCTTTCAAATTCCAATCAAATGAGCCCTTTTGAAGTTTCTACGACAACACTTTCATAAAAACCTTATATGCCCCCAGGGGATAACTTACAACCCTCGCCCTGAGTTCTGGGGTTGTCATACTCAAAGACCTAATTTCCAGAACTTTCTACTACGTTGAACAAAATGGCTATCAGGAAATTTTGATTGGATGTGTTTGGGCGAATGGTGGGCGTGAGAGGGGGTTAGTTACCCTCCAATCACTTTCAACTATTAAAAAAGGCACTAGCCCTCTCAATTTCCAATTGAATGAGTTCCTTTTGAGGTTTTAAGGACAACTCCATCATTAAAAACCTTATAAGCCCCCAGGGCATGAATTACAACCCTTACCCTAAGGGCTGTGAGGGTGGTTGTCATCCTCTAAGACCTAATTTCCGGAACTTTCAACTATGTTAAACAAAATGGCTATCTCAAAATTTTGATTGGATGTGTTTGGGGAAATGGTGGATGTGAGAGGGTGGTTAGTTGCCCTTCAATCACTTTTGATTATTAAAAGGGCACTAGCCCTTTCAATTTCCAATTGAAGAGCCCTTTTTGATGTTTTTACAACATTGCTTTCTATAAAAACCTTACATGCTCCCAGGTCATAACTTCCAACCCTTGCCCTGAGGGTTGTTGGGGGGGGGGGGATGGGTTGTCATCCTTAAACACCTAATTTCCAAAACTTTCAACTACGTTGAATAAATGGCTATCTAAAAATTTTGATTGGATGTGTTTGGGGAAAGGTGGGCGTGAGAGGGGGGTTAGTTGCCCTCAAATCACTTTCGACTATTATAAAGGGCACTAGCCCATTGAATTTCCAATCGAATGAGCCCTTTTTCAAGTTTCTACGACAAAGATTTCAATAAAAAACTTATATGCCCCCATGGAATAACTTAGAACCCTTGCCCTGAAGACTGTGGGGGAGTGTCCTGCTCAAAGGTATAATGTCCAGAACTTTAAACTGCGTGGAACAAAATGGCTATAAAAAAAAATTTATTGGATATGTTTGGGGAAATGATGGGCGTGGAAGGGGTGTTAGTTGCCTTCCAATCACTTTCGACTGTTAAAATGGGCACTAGCCCTTTGAATTTCTAATCGAATGAGCCTTTTGGAAGTTTTTTACGACAACGCCTTCTATAAAAAACCTTATATGCCCCCAGGGCATAACTTGCAACCCTTGCCCTGAAGGCTGTGGGGAGTGTCCTCCTCAAAAACATAATTTCTATATGGAAATCAACTACGCTGAACAAAATGGCTATCTCAAAATTTTGATTGGATGTGTTTTGGGAAATGGTGGGCGTGGAAGGGTGTTAGTTTCCTTCCAATCACTTTCGACTATTAAAAAGGGCACAAGCAGCTCCAATTTCCAATTGAATGAGCCCTTTAAGAAGTTTCTACAACAACTTCTTCGATATGAAGTGCCCTGCTCTAAAGGATAAAAAATAATAATAAATGATACACTGTGCCGTGCCAACATCGTTCTTATGTGCCCTCAGGGGATAACTTAAAACCCTTGCCCCGAGGGCTGTGGGGGATTGTGCTCCTCAAAAACATATTTTCTATCTGGAAATCAACTATGCTGAACAAAATGGCTATTTCAAAATATTTTTCGGATGTTTTGGGGAATGATTGGTGTGGGGGGGGGGGGGGGGTTAGTTGCCCTCTAATCACTTTTGACTATTAAAAAGGGTACTAGTCCTTTGAATTTCCAATCAAATGATCCTTTTTTTGAAGTTTCTAAGACAACGCCTTCTATAAAAACCTTATATGCCCCCAGGGCATAACTTTCAACCCTTGCCCTGAAGGGCTTGAACCTTGCCCTGAAAAACATAATTTCTATATGGAAATCAACTACGCTGAACAAAATGGCTGTCTCAAAATTTTGATTGTATGTGTTTCGGGAAATGGTGGGTTTGGAAGGGGTGTTAGTTGCCTTAGAATTACTTTCGACTATTACAAAGGGCACAAGCCACTCCAGTTTCCAGTTGGATGAGCCCTTTTCGAAGTTTCTACGACAACTTCTTTGATAGGAAGTGCCCTGCTCTAAAGGACAAAAATAGTAAATGATACATTGTGCCAACATCGTTCTTATATGCCTTCAGGGCATAACTTAAAACCCTTGCCCCGAGGGTTGTGGGGGAGTGTCCTCCTCAAAAACATATTTTTTCTATCTGGAAATCAACTACCCGAACAAAAAATGGCTATCTCAAAATTTGATTGGATGTGTTTTGGGGGAATGATGGGCGTGGGGGGGGGGGCTAGTTGCCCTCTAATAACTTTTGACTATTAAAAAGGGCACTAGCCCACTACAATTTCCAATCGAATGAGCTCTTTTCGAAGTTTCTACGACAACTCCTTCGATACAAAGTGCCTGGGTATGGAGAAAGAAAAAAAAATACATTGTGCCCACATCGTTCTTTACTTAGGCAGCGCTATCGCGCTGCCTATGAAAGAGGTCCCTAAGTCCCTATTTTTCACCACTTGAACCTATGGCAGCCCTGTACTCAAGCTGTAAATATGTATCTAAAATTAAGCTTAATTATCAGCTATCAGTGCACATAGAACATTCAGCATTGTTCATTGCTAACATATTTCAAGCTAATTGCATTCGAATAAAGCAATCCAGCCAAATTCTATGGTGGAACAAACCAAATTCTATTTGGTATTATTGCGATTTTATAATGGTTTAACTGATGGAGTGGTGATTAGCTGTCCAATTATTGAATGCTTCAGTCTGCCCAGTAACCAGATAGCTAATCCCAATTCAACAGTTAAATCAGTGCAAAATATCTGTAAAAACATATTCATGTTAGAAAAATAAGTGCTGTGAAGCAGAACAATTGTTATTAAATAGGCGGGGCTATAGGGCTAACTTTTGTCTAAATTTAAACATTGAAAAAAGAAAAGTTTTCCAAGATTTTTGTCAGCTAATGCCAACTAGCCCTGTCCTAACTATCATCCATTCCCAACTATCTGTTTCTATATACATAATACCCAAGATTGAGAGCCTGTTGTCAGTGATTAGGGAAGTTACATCTTAATAAATATGTTTGCCCAAATTAGAGGTTATCTGACTATTAAGGGTCTTTTCCTGGGACTTCATAAAGGGGGGGGGGGTACATTTGCCAGTGAAACAATTATTACATTTTAATAAAACAATAATGACACGGTAAGACTACAGGTAGATTATGATGGGAATTTTAAAAAATACCCAGATGTTTTGTCTTTTTCCAATGTAGCAGTGATCTGTAATATGCCTCTTATTGGAACAATGCGTAGCACCCATGGGAAAAAAAACGTTTTTTTGTTTTCCCATTTTCTTATTTATTTAAGATTTCTTATTATAACATTTTCTTCTATATTCCTTTATTATTATTTATTATTTTATAAGTTTTTTTTTTATTTATCTTCATCCTTGTCCACAATCTTTAGAGTGCCTTGTGTTAATGTAAAGTTTGATGACTTCTCCTTTACAGGTCCAATCATGCAAATTCATCTCAGAGGATCTGACTCTAGCACCCATGTCATCAATTGCAATGAAGGTGATTGTGTCTTAGCAATCAAGGTACATTTGATATTTATCCTAGCCTTTTTTTGTTGATTTATTAAAAAAACTTTTTCCACAAAATAAGTTTTTCAAAGAAAAGTAAAGAACTCCATTAAACAAAACATGAGCAAAAATAAAATCAAATGATCTACCAAGCATGAAACTACCACAAATCAGCATCGATAAATAAATGAAACCCAGAACGAACAGAAATTACAATAAATAACTGAATCAAACTCAAAACGAACAGAATTTAACATAATTTGGGCTCAAAACCCCTATGCCTTCCCATGGCCAGAACATAATTTGCACTTTACTGAAAAACATAAATGTTTTTACTTTTATAACTGTAATAAATCAAATAATATTAAGATTTTGATTACTAAATATCAATATATGTATATTAAACGGACAATGCACATTCATTTGTATTTTTTTCAGTAAAGTGCAAATTATGTTCTGGCCATGGGTTGCCCTCCAATCACTTTCGACTATTAAAAAAGGCACTAGCCCTTTCAATTTCCAATTAAATGAGCCCTTTTGAAGTTTCTACGACAACGCTTTCAATAAAAACTTTATATGCTCCCAGGGCATAACTTACAACCCTTGCCCTGAGGGCTGTGGGCGGAGGAGTTGTCATCCTTAAAGACTTAATTTCCAAAACTTTCAACTACGTTGAATAAAATGGCTATCTAAAAATTTTGATTGGATATGTTTGGGGAAAAGGTGGGCGTGAGAGGGGGATTAGTTGCCCTCAAATCACTTTCGACTATTAAAAAGGGTACTAGCCCTTTGAATTTCAGATCGAATGAGCCCTTTTTTTTTTTTTCAAGTTTCTACGACAAAGATTTCAATCAAAAACTTATGTGCCCCTAGGGCATAACTTATAATCCTTGCTCTGAGGGTTGTGGGGGAGTTTCCTCCTCAAACATATGTTTTCTATCTGCAAATCAACTGCGCTGTACAAAATTGCTATCTCAAAATTTTGATTGGATGTGTTTGGGGGAATGATGGGCATGGGGGGGGGGCTAGTTGCCCTCCAATCACTTTCGACTATTAAAAAGGGTACTAGCCCTTTGAATTTCCAATCGAATCAGCCTGTTTTGAAGTTTCCACGACAATGCCTTCTATAAAAACCTTATATGCCCCCCCCAGGGCATAACTTAAAACCCTTGCCCTGAGGGTTGTGGGGGAGTGTCCTCCTCAAAACACATTTTCTAGCTGGAAATCACCTACGCTGAACAAAATGGCTATCTCGAATTTTGATTGGATGTGTTTTGGGGAATGATGGGCGTGGGGGGGCTAGTTGCCCTCCAATCACTTCGACTATTAAAAAGGGTCCTAGAACTCTCGATTTCCAATCGAATGAACCCCTTTTGAAGTCTCTACGACGACCCCTTCTATATGAAGTGCCCTGCTCTAAAGTAAAAAAAAACATAATATATGGTACATTGTGCCAACATTTTTTCTTATATGCCCTCAGGGCATAACTTAAAACCCTTGCCCTGAGGGCTGTGGGGTGTGAGGGGTCTTCATCCTTGAAGACCTAATTTCCAAGACTTTTACTACGTTGAATAAAATGGCTATCTAAAAATTTTGATTGGATGTGTTTGGGGAAAAGGTGGGCGTGAGAGGGGGGTTAGTTGCCCTCAAATCACTTTCGACTATTAAAAAGGGTACTAGCCGTTTGAATTTCAAATCTAATGAGCCCTTTTTTAAGTTTCTACGACAAAGATTTCAATATAAACCTTATATGCCCCAAGGCCGTAAATTATAATCCTTACCCTGAGGGTTGTGGGGGAGTGCCCTCTTGAAAAATATCTTTTCTATCTGGAAACCAACTACGTTGAACAAAATGGCTATCTCAAAATTTTTATTGGATTTGTTTGGGGGAATGATGGGTGGGGGTGGGCTAGTTGCCCTCCAATCACTTTCAACTATTAAAAAGGGCACTATCCCTTTGAATTTCCAATTGAATGAGCTTTTTTTGAAGTTTCTACGACAACGCCTTCTTTAAAAACCTTATATGCCCCCTAGGGCATAACTTAAAACCCTTGTCATGAGGGCTGTGGGGGAGTGGCCCCCACAAAAATATATTTTCTACCTGGAAATCAACTACGCTGAACGAAATGGCTATCTCAAAATTTTGATTGGATGTTTTTGGGGAAATGATGGGCGTGGGGGTGGGGGCTAGTTGTCCTCCAATCACACTTTCGACTGTTAAAAAGGGCACTTCCTCTTGGAATTTCCAATCGAATGAGCATTTCTTGAAGTTTCTACGACAACGCCTTCTATAAAAACCTTAAAACCCTTGCCCTGAGGGTTGTGGGGGATTGTCCTCCTCAAAAACATATTTTCTATCTGGAAATCAACTACGCTGAACAAAATGGCTATCTCAAAATTTTGATTGGATGTGTTTGGGGGAATGATGGGCGTGGGAGGGGGGGTAGTTTCCTTCAAATCACTTTCGACTATTAAAAAGGGTACTAGCCCTTTGAATTTCCAATCGAATGAGCCTGTTTTGAAGTTTTTGCGACAACGCCTTGTATAAAAACTTAATATGCTCCCAGGGCATAACTTAAAACCCTTGCCGTGAGGGTTGTGGAGGAGTGTCCTCCTCAAAAACATATTTTCTATCTGGAAATCAATTACGCTGAACAAAATGGCTGTCTCAAAATTTTGATTGGATGTGTTTGGGGGAATGATGGGCGTGGGGGGGCTAGTTGGCCTCCAATCACTTTCGACTATTAAAAAGGGCACTAGCCACTCCCATTTCCAATCGAATGAGCCCTTTTCGAAGTTTATACGACAACTCCTTCGATACGAAGTGCCCGGGTATGGAGAAACAAAAAAAGCACATTATTATTATTATATTATTTATTTATTGCCCGTCAAAAAAAGTACAAAAGGTACAGTAGACGGAGTAATCACTAAAAAAGCAAAAAGAAAAAAACACAAACATACATTGAAAATTCAAATACATGACAGAAGAAAAACATAGTGCCCTCATCGTTCTTTACTTAGGCAGCGCTAGCGCGCTGCACTATGAAACTGTTAAGTCTCATCCATGACTGAAAAGAAACATCAGTCACAGTTTTACATTATATAAATAAATATGGAGTAAGCCAAGGGCTTGTTACACGTATCTCTTTAGCCGTTCTTCAACAAAAGAAATTAAGTCAATCCTCTGTCTGTCAATGCTGGAGTTTGAGGGAAATCCTTCTCAGACTCTTTAAGTTTTATGATCTGTTTACTATTTTGCTGAACGAGTCACCTTTTTTTGTATGATTTGATATAGTCAGCCTAAGCTATATCCCTTTGTAATTTAAAAAATTAAAATATATGGTCAAAACTATTGACAAAAATGAATTTTTGAATGTCAATTCACCCAGCAAGATGATGTAGTCAATATTAGGAGAATCTCCAGCCTGGCATCAACGTGTTGTTGCTCTCAAGCCTACCAGCTGATACTGAAAGACAACTATGCAGAAGCATCTTCAATTTTCTGTGACATAATAGTGTTTGTGAGTACATCAGACAGATGGTTTCAAGACTTATTCCTGACCCATCATCTGCAGATGGAGAATCGTCGTGAAGCCAAAAGAAAAAAAAGGTCAAAGGTGTTCAGGGAGCAAGGAGAAAAGTTATTTAAGGCTTTCAGTGAGTAAGGGAAAAAGTTTTATAATGGAAATTTAGAATGTTAGAATTCGGGGCTTCTTGTGAAGCATTTGTTTTTAAGGGAATAGATACATGCATAACATCTAATTTTGCTTCAATTGTGGTAAAGACCCTTGGAGAAATTATCTTGAGCTTTAATTGTTATTTCTGGCCAAAGGCATTTGGTTGTTGCTGCTTTGAATTTTTATTTTCCACAATGTCTTTATTATGTTTTCCTCTATTTTTTGGTTGAAAGCATTTTTTTTTCTTTTTTCTAATAAAGAACTTACTGGAAGCTGGTTGTATTGCCCATCCCTTACCCTCTGATTACTTTACTTTTGCTTGGCTGTATTATGAACTGTTTTCGAAAATTTCTTCTTTTCTTCGTTTATATATCTTTTTGTTTTTACCTATCATGCAAGGGCCTATCCAGGATTTTTGTTGGGAGGGGGGGGGGGCTACAACCAAAAAAGTTACAAAACACATACAAAATTTGTTTATATGCACTTTTATTTTTTTTTTTTATGACTAAAAAAGAAATTCAATGGGGGGGGGGGGGGCTTCAAACCCAGTAACACCCCCTCCATGTGATACGTCCTTGCTATCCTGTTAAAGATGCTGTAGATCTTCAAGCAATAAGAACAAATACCTTCAGTGGTAATATACCATCCTTGAATGCACAGAAAGCACACAGGAAGAGGGGATTTTGAAGGGTCTTAATAATGCTATATATTATGATATTATAATGATAACATTATGTAATATTGTTATAATATAATAACTAATTTTTTATTTATAATAACTTATATATTAAGACATATTATATAGTTAATATAATATATATTTTATATATCAATATATTTTGTAATTTACGTATAATGACTTAATAATATAATAATATTATGAGACCGTTTTTGGAATTGCTAACTTTCTGATAATGTGATACCATTGGTTATCTAATATTTTGGTTTTATGCTATTGTCCCCCCTCATTCCTTCAATGTGCAGGCATGTTCAAGTTCAAGGCTTGTGTTTAAGCCAAATTCTATGCATTGGTCTCTCTTCAAAAATGTCATGCTTGTTTTTTTTATTTATTACATAACTAATCTATAAAACCATTGGAACCCCCAATAATTAAGGCTAATTTTGACCTATTAGTGGAGCTAGAAAAATAGGTAGTTTCGAATAAGAAGACTCCCTTCTTCAATTTATTCCATTGGCAATGTCAATGAAAGGTCATTCATCAACACCTTTGACAAATATCCAACTTCAATTCTTCTGTAATGTATTTGTACCCAGCCCACTCCTGAAACATGTCCAAATTCAGCATTCAACAAAAGTAAAGTACCTCTTGGCCTTTACGATCCCTTTTTATAACACAATTTGTGATACAATGGTTGCCAAAAGAGGCTGATATTTTGTAAGTTATTTAGCTGTTGCTTGGATGTTCAGGATACTTAGAACATTAAAGTGATGGATTTTTGATATCATTAAGTTTGTAAAATGGTATATACAGCAGTGCAGTGTGATGCGTGCTTATCGTTTGTCCAAGAAGCTTGCAGAATGGGCCATTCTCACCCTTATTTGGATTGTTTGATTGCACTAACTAATTTTTAGAAGTATTCCTGCTTTGAAAATATGCAAAAAGTATGTGAATATAAGAATTGTATTATATTTTATAAAGTACAATATGTCATTATATATAAAATAAAATATTTATAACTGTAAGAAAATATGTTATATTTAGGGGGGTTTCCCCCTTAAAAGGCAACAGATTGATATCAAGTTTCCACACTTATTATCTATGCAACTTGATAGACTTGCAGCACTTGTCTAAGTGTTTGTAATTAGTAATTCTGAATTGTTGTTTTAGGAACAAATTGCTGCCATTGAGGATGTTCAAGTTCCTGAAATAAGGCTCTTTTCAAGTGGCGTACCTCTTACCAATGAAATGTCTCTAAATGGAATTCAAGGCACAGTAGATTTTTCCGTGCCTCTGCTTGGAGGTAAAATTTCCTTTTCTTTTATTGTGTGTATAACTGCAAAGGGCATTGAGTAGAAGAGAATATTCACTCTCAAAATTCTCCAAGGGTAGCCCCCCCCCCCTAGAAACCTTGATTGCTTCTGATGCCTGTTCTTCTGCGGATTTATGTCTTGTGTACATATCAAGGCTGTATCCAAGGGGAATTGTTACCCGGTTTGACCTTCTTTCCCCGAAATTTTCGTCTGACTTAAACAAAAGTAGCAAAAATATTTTTAAACTAATTAGACTAAGTATGCAGAAAGGCTCTATGTACCGCCCCCCCCTCCCCCTCCTCGAACAAAACTTGGGTGCACATTTGGACACTGTCATGCTGGTTCTGCAACCTTTTTGGGAAAAGCAAGGATAAAGGTGACTTGCTATCTCAAAATTTTCGCAATTTTAATGGGATTTTGGCATTTGAATATTGCGTCCAAATTACATTCCAATGAGCTATTCTTTCAATGAACTACTTCTAGTTTTCTGGGTAAATTGTAAAGCTATTTCAATGTAAAATCACTGCAAATATTGAGCAATAGGAGTAATAGTCTCAAAGTTTCCACTTTCAGTTCTTCCCCCTTTTCAGGGCAGTAATGTCTTCTGGGTTCAAAATGCTCTTTGGATACACATGACTAAGTAGGAGTGTGGGGCTTTGAAAATCCCAGAAACTCATTTAGGTTTTATGTATAATCCTTGGCGTAGCTTACATTTCTTTTACATTCGTATCAAGTAGCTGTTTAGTATTACTTCGCCCTTCTTCACCCAGAGCCCCTCCCTGTAGGAAACTTCCATTTGACAGTTGGTTCAAAGTTTTCTAGCACCAAGAATGTAAGGGGCAGAGGGTAAGACATATTTGGTGAGGATAACTGTAGAAATAGATATTTATGTTTTTATATGCCTTATATTTTTTTTAATTTGGAGGGGGAGCCTTCTTTCCTCCCACTCTTCTTCAAATGCCATCTTTAAATAACAAAATGTAATAGTTTCTTGCAAATACACAAGTATTTTCATTGTGGCCTGGATGCGGGGGGGGGG
Organism: Artemia sinica; assembly: GCA_027921565.1. Classification (NCBI taxonomy): domain Eukaryota; kingdom Metazoa; phylum Arthropoda; class Branchiopoda; order Anostraca; family Artemiidae; genus Artemia; species Artemia sinica. The sequence continues at coordinate 19,122,994 of CM051256.1, read as the reverse complement.
GCATAGCCGTTCGGTAAAATATCTCTTTTATTAGACTTAAGGCTATTTATTCAGGTGAATTAATTACATAAATCCATAGATGGGAACAAATAAAAGTTAAGATGAATTTCATAGAAAAAATTCTTTTGCTGTGAGTTTTCTCCAAGGTGAACAAATGTGGAAGGCCATGCAAATAAAAGAAGGTCATAAACTTTGAGAATTTCCCTAGTGATCTTCCTAGAAGGCTGAATTCTCTATAGAAGGGTAAAATCAGGATTGAAGGTTAAAATTAATTTCCTAAATAAGATACCAATGCAAATATTATTATTACCTTCAATGCTTCCATCAGAGGACAAAACTCTGATTCTTAAGTCAAATAGACTTTCTACCATGCAAAAAGGATGGGGCAGAATAAACGGCCTGCCATGAGTACATTGTTTTTACAAAATAAAATCATATGCACGCGTAGACTTGTTTAATCTTTAAGTCAGTTTTAATTTAGGTAAATGTATTTGTCAAATATGTCAGGATATATACCTTACATACAGGCTATAAAAACAGTTTTTTGTTTTAAGGTCAGAAAATAATGAGTATTTTATTATCCTTGGCTCACATGAGATTTTTCTGTTGTATTGCTCAGCCAGGTGCAACTTGTACATATCTAATTGGTATGTTGTATCATGTTAACACACAAACGCTAAAGACAGAAAAAATGGACTTAAAAGCAAGCAATTGACTTGGGGAGTAGGCAAAAAATTAAGATGACAGTACATTTTTTTATGTTTTTATATTTTCATTTTTTATGTAATTTTTATATTCAGAAATTGTAATAGATTTTTATTTATATTCTATTGTGTTTTCTATGTCTTTTTTTAACCAAAATTTTTTCAAATTAGAATAGTCTTTCAGAAATTTATATTTTCTCATTTGCCTATGTTGAATTTTGTATTCTTAAAACAGCTCCGTTTTTTTAGCTTCATTAAATAATTTAAGCGCTGGTAATGAGTAGTTGTAATTTAAAATAAACTTTCAAATCTAGAACAAAATAAGACAATATCCTTTTTTGCATGGAAACACAACAATGTGGACTCTAGTTGGTCTTTGGGGATTTATATTCGGATGTACTTAGAAATTTCGTCTGGGGGATCGTAATGCCCCAAATATTTTTAAAATATCCTTAGTTTGTTCCTTACTTTTTCGGATTTTTTATTATTATATTTGTACAACAAAATCAACACAGCTGTTCAGAGTCGTTCCTAGGGTTTGTGGTGTCCAGGGAGAAATTCATTACAGTGCCCCCTCCAGACTCAAATTTAAGCAAAAAAAAAAGCCCAAATCTAAGGGAAAACTTGATCAAAGTGGGTAACCCCCCCCCCCCGCTATGGTGCCTGGGGCAGCTGCCTCGGTTGCCCCATAATTTGTGAAAATGCATTTTTTTTTTACACTCTTATCGAAATTGGAAGATATCGCTTCAAATTAGCAAAATACGTTTTTTGTGGTAGTTAGGAGAAAAAAATCCCTGGTGGGGGATGTGATTTTTTCCGGTACACCCCCCCCCCCCTCACCCCATGGCTGTAGTTTTAAAACGACTTTGAAATGGAAACAAAAGATCTAAAGCTGAACTGGCCAGCTATGACAAAAACGAACATGTGAAAAACTGGTACTGGTGCATTAAACGGACACTTCTAAAAAGTCAAGTTTGGTTAATGCTAATGAAATAAAATAGGATGAATATATAATGGTTTATAAACAAATTCGGGCTATATATTTGCACATTAGGGGTTGGGGGGTAAAGCATACCATATATTAAATACGTAACCTAACCGAGGTACCCCCCCCCCCCCCTCCCCTAAAACCCCAAAAACAACAGTTTAAATATCGTAAACGCAATGAAAACTACTCTGCATTCCATTTCTGAATAGCGGTCTCTTGAAAAAAAACAGTCTGGCGGGTTTTTCGTCTCTCATAAGTATATAAAAGTGTCCGTTGAATGCACCAGTAACGAAAAACTTAACGAATTTTGCACAAATATAACATTATACGTGAGTCAATACATTGAGTCAATTAGAGCATTAAGTAGTCTAATGTCCTTGTTCCTGTTGAAAGTTTTACATTGGCCGGACCAACCAACAGTTTGTTGAACGATTTATTGAGCATCGTAACTCATTCGATAAGTCTGAAATTTAGCAAACGTGATACGTTTGTTTCAGCGGCGGAACATATTTTCCACCACCCTGACCATGATTTACAATTTGATGACGCCACAGCTATTTCTAACGATAGAGGCTTGATATAAGGGGCTAGGGAAGTTATTGAAATAAAAAACAACAACATATTTTGTTAATCTTTCAATAAATAGAGAGTCACAGGTAATTTAAATATTGATTCGATTTATGACATTCTTCTTTAAAGTGAACTAATAGCTAATAAGGGTAATAAGGTCTTACAAAATCACCATGGGACTAGGTTAAATATAAAACCGAGGAAAATTGCAGCAGTGGAAGCTAAAAAGAAGATCATTTCACAACAAAATAATTAATTTTTATTCATGTTCTTTTATTTTATCCAGCCGCGTAAGTGTTCTCATTGAATTAACTCTAGTTAACTTTTTTAGTGCTTAATTACAGTAGTCCCAATTATATATATAAATGTTGCTTTTTTATTTCGTAGTTTTGGATATAATTTTAGGTTTTAGGTTGTTTTTTAGATTTTATCTTTGGTTTGAAGACGCCTTGTTTTATACAGGTGAAATATCCGCGTCATTTTAGTTTGTCTTTTCCTTTTACTGGCCGTAGTTCCGTTTGTTTCCTCCATCTTGAGATTCTTTTTCTCTCTTTGTTTTTTAAAGTGGAAACTTGCGTTTTTTTAAACATCGCGATAGTTATGGTGTTTTCTCATAAGTTTCCTAGATAAAATCGGCCAGTCTTTCTGAAGTAGCTTGATTCATGTCCTGTTGCTTTCGTTCCGATTGGCACAGTTGTGTCTGAACTCTTATTGTTTGTTGTAGTTGTTTTTATTTTATTTTTAAACTAGTATAAAATAAGACATCATATTTGGCATACAAACATAGTTATTTGGATTCCGGCAAGAAGATCCTAAATTTGTTGCTTACTTTTGTGGATTTTTTTTATCATATTTGTACAACAAAATAAAAAAAAACTGTTACACACATGCAGATTTAATAATTGTGAATATGCAATTTGTTTTAATATTCGTTCATAAAAAATTGAAGATTACACTTAAAATTAGCAAGATACACTTTTTGTATTGGTTAGGAGAAAACCCCGGGAGGAGGGGTTTGATTCCCTCGGTACCCTCCCTCACTCCGTGGTTTGTAGTTTTAGTTTTAAAATTTGATTTTGAAATGGAAACTTGTGTTTTTTGAAACATCACAACAGTTGAGTTGTTTTCTCATAAGTTTCCTAGATAAAATCGGCCAGTCTTTTCTGAAGTAGCTTGATTCATGTCATGTTGCTTTCGTTCCGATTGGCACAGTTGTGTCTGAACTCTGTTTGTTGTAGTTCTTATTTTATTTTTAAACTAGTATAAAATAAGACAACATCCTTTTTGGCATACAAATGTAGTTATGTGGACTCAGACAAGAAGATCCTAAATTTGTTACTTACTTTTGTGGATTTTTTTTATCATATTTGTACAAAAAATTAAACAACTGCTACATATATGCAGATTTAATAATTGTGAATATGCAATTTTTTTTTTTTTTTAATATTTGTTTATCAAAAATTGAAGATGACACTTTTTTTTTTTTGTATTGGTTAGAGAAAACCCCCGGGTGGAGGGTTGCGATTCCCTCGGTACCCTTCCTCACTCCGTGGTTGTAGTTTTAAAATTTGACTTTGAAAAATGGAAACTTGTGTTTTTTTGAAACATCACAACAGTTGAGTTGTTTTCTCATAAGTTTCCTAGATAAAATCGGCCGTTCTTTCTGAAGTAGCTTGATTCATGTCCTGTTACTTTCGTTCCGATTAGCACAGTTGTGTCTGAACTATTATTGTTTGTTGAGTTGTTTTTATTTTATTTTTTAAACTAGTATTAAATAAGACAACATCCTTTTTGGCATACAAATGTAGTTATGTGGACTCAGGCAAGAAGATCCTAAGTTTGTTGCTTACTTTTGTGGATTTTTTTTTTTATCATATTTGTACAATAAAATAAACAACTGTTACACAAATGCAGATTTAATAATTGTGAATATGCAATCTTTTTAAAAGATAAACTTTTTTATTGGTTAGGAGAAAAACCCCGGGTGGAGGGTTGCGATTCCCTCGGTACCCTTCCTCACTCCGTGGTTGTAGTTTTAAAATTTGACTTAGAAATGGAAACTTGTGTTTTTTGAAACATCACAACAGTTGAGTTGTTTTTTTTGTGTTCATAAGTTTCCTAGATAAAATCGGCCATTCTTTCTTAAGTAGCTTGATTCATGTCCTGTATCATATTTTTTTATACAATAAAATAAACAACTGTTACACACATGCAGATTTAATAATTGTGAATATGCAATTTGTTTTAATATTTGTTTATCAAAAATTGAAGATGACACTTTTTTTTAAAGAGTTATCTTCTTAAAAGATGCACTTTTTTTTATTGGTTAGAGAAAACCCCGGGTGGAGGGTTGCGATTCCCTCGGTACCCTTTCTCACTCCGTGGTTGTAGTTTTAAAATTTGACTTTGAAATTGAAACTTGTGTTTTTTGAAACATCACAACAGTTGAGTTGTTTTCTCATAAGTTTCCTAGATAAAATCGGCCGTTCTTTCTGAAGTAGCTTGATTCATGTCCTGTTTTACTTTCGTTTTTTGATTAGCAAATGTAGTTGTGTCTGAACTATTTGTTGTTTGTTGATTTTTTTTTTTATTATTTGTACAATTTTTACAAACAGATTAATAATTGTGAATACAATCTTTTTTAAAAGATCCTTTTTGGCATACAAATGTAGTTACGATGGACTCAGACAAAATTTGAAGATCCTAAGTTTTGTTTTCTCATAAGTTTCTTACTTTTTCTGGATTTTTTTTTGTATCATATTTTTACAATAAAATAAAAAACTGTTACACACATGCAGATTTAATAATTGTGAATATGCAATTTGTTTTAATATTTGTTTATCAAAAATTGAAGATGACACTTTTTAAAAAGATGTATCTTTTTAAAAGATACACTTTTTTTTATTGGTTAGAGAAAACCCCGGGTGGAGGGTTGCAATTCCCTCGGTACCCTTCCTCACTCCGTGGTTGTAGTTTTAAAATTTGACTTTGAAATGGAGACTTGTGTTTTTTGAAACATCGCAACAGTTGAGTTGTTTACTCATAAGTTTCCTAGATAAAATCGGCCGTTCTTTCTGAAGTAGCTTGATTCATGTCCTGTTGCTTTCGTTCCGATTATTAAAGTTGTGTCTGAACTATTATTGTTTGTTGTAGTTGTTTTTATTTTATTTTTAAACTAATATTAAATAAGACAACATCCTTTTTGGCATACAAATGTAGTTATGTGGACTCAGACAAGAAGATCCTAAGTTTGTTGCTTACTTTTGTGGATTTTTTTTTTATCATATTTGTACAATAAAATAAAAAACTGTTACACACATGCAGATTTAATAATTGTGAATATGCAATTTTTTTTTAATATTTGTTTATCAAAAATTGAAGATGACACTTTTTAAAAAGATGTATCTTTTTAAAAGATACACTTTTTTATTGGTTAGGAGAAAACCCCGGGTGGAGGGTTGCGATTCCCTCGGTACCCTTCCTCACTCCGTGGTTGTAGTTTTAAAATTTGACTTTGAAATGGAGACTTGTGTTTTTTGAAACATCGCAACAGTTGAGTTGTTTACTCATAAGTTTCCTAGATAAAATCGGCCGTTCTTTCTGAAGTAGCTTGATTCATGTCCTGTTGCTTTCGTTCCGATTAGCACAGTTGTGTCTGAACTATTATTGTTTGTTGAGTTGTTTTTATTTTATTTTTAAACTAGTATTAAATAAGACAACATCCTTTTTGGCATACAAATGTAGTTACGTGGACTCAGACAAGAAGATCCTAAGTTTGTTGCTTACTTTTGTGGATTTTTTTTTTATCATATTTGTACAATAAAATAAACAACTGTTACACACATGCAGATTTAATAATTGTGAATATGCAATTTTTTTTTTAATATTTGTTTATCAAAAATTGAAGATGACACTTTTTAAAAAGATGTATCTTTTTAAAAGATACACTTTTTTATTGGTTAGGAGAAAACCCCGGGTGGAGGGTTGCGATTCCCTCGGTACCCTTCCTCACTCCGTGGTTGTAGTTTTAAAATTTGACTTTGAAATGGAGACTTGTGTTTTTTGAAACATCGCAACAGTTGAGTTGTTTACTCATAAGTTTCCTAGATAAAATCGGCCGTTCTTTCTGAAGTAGCTTGATTCATGTCCTGTTACTTTCGTTCCGATTAGCACAGTTGTGTCTGAACTATTATTGTTTGTTGAGTTGTTTTTATTTTATTTTTAAACTAGTATTAAATAAGACAACATCCTTTTTGGCATACAAATGTAGTTACGTGGACTCAGACAAGAAGATCCTAAGTTTGTTGCTTACTTTTGTGGATTTTTTTTTTATCTTATTTGTACAATAAAAATAAACAACTGTTACACACATGCAGATTTAATAATTGTGAATATGCAAATTTTTTTTACTATTTGTTTATCAAAAATGAAGATGACACTTTTAAAAAGATGTATCTTTTTAAAAGATACACTTTTTTATTGGTTAGGAGAAAACCCCGGGTGGAGGGTTGCGATTCCCTCGGTACCCTTCCTCACTCCGTGGTTGTAGTTTTAAAATTTGACTTTGAAATGGAAACTTGTTTTTTTTGAATCATCACGACAGTTTTTTTTTTCATAAGTTTCCTAGATAAAATCGGCCAGTCTTTCTGAAGTAGCTTGATTCATGTCTTGTTGCTTTCGTTCCGATTGGCACAGTTGTGTCTGAACTCTTATTGTACGTTTTTTTTTTGAACACTTTTTCTTTCTTTTATTAACTTTTTTATTAACACGTCCTTATACCCCTCTGGCTGTATATGACTGGCATACTTAATAATAAAAATTAGATCAGTAGGCAAGCTAATTGCTAAACAGAGAATTCTCGCCCAATTTAAATTGTTGATAGTCATATATTTATTTTCGCTTTGTTTCTTGTTATTTTTATTCAGTTTTTTTTCTGCTCTGTTAAGGTTTTTTTTCAGAAGGTTAGTTTTTTTTAGCAGTTTTTTGGGTGGACTATCATGAAAAACTTCGAGAGCCTTTGCTAATTGGAGTAAATCAGAGACAAATAGTCTCAGTGAGAGGCAAAGCTGGCATAACCCTTTTTTAGAATTGTATAAAAATGATGTCATTTAACTTGTTGATAGATAGTCTGTCATGCATCCTAGGGCATAACTAAGGTAGATAGGCATGGATTAGCTCTAATTCAAATATTCTGTCAGTCCTATAAGTCATCGTGGAGCCATTGATGGAGGTTCTTGCCGAAGAATCGGCTATTGTTTGTTTGCTTCTTTCTGTCCACTGACTGAAATTATCCTCCTTTTCTTTATTTATTTTTTTGATATGTTTTTCTTATTTCGTTTCTCTTTTTGTCAAAACTAGTCTTAGAAAAAGCCAACCAGTCTTGGCTCAGATGTATTTGATGTTTTTTTTTTTTTTTTTTTTTTTTTTTGCGAAGATAAGACCAGAAAAATTTAGTTGCTGTTACTGGGAAACGACCGAAATTTTCTGTTATACATAATTTTTGAAAAAAAAAAAAAGTTCATACTAAACTCTTTGAGAAGTTGAAACTGAAAAAAACCTGATTTTGAAGATAGCTCAGTTTGAAAGAAGCTCAAACTGAACAAACTGAAAAAGTTCAGTTTTAAAATGTTTTATCTTTCACAAGTTTCCAATATAATTTATCATCCGTTTCCAATATTAATCAGCCAACTTTTTTGAAGTGTCTTTATTCCTATCTTGTTCTTTTGTTTTGTGGATTTGTTTCGACTTTTAATTTTGTTTGTGAAATAAAAACTATGTGGCAATTTACTTAACAACGAAACGTGCCGTTAAGTATGATTGTGCCTTTGGAGGCAAGTAGATTTTTATGATGATTTTTGATGCTACAAACCAAATGACTAAAACGGCTGTGCTTGGATTCGTGGTATATGGTTATTGTAAAAATAGCATTTTAAACACACTATTTTTTAAATTGCCTTCATATTAAAAATGGCCGAAATTCTTTGTGTTTACATTGAAAAAAAATGAAATAAGTCAAAAACAACTAAACTCGGAAATTTCAATAGATCAATAAGTAAGTAAGATAACTTAAACCAAAAACGGTCATTAAAAGCAAGAAAAAAAAACGGAAAACAAAGAGCCCCCCCCCCATATTTTAACCCCCTTCCCCAGAAAGGTTTCTCAACGGTAACAGGCAAATTCTTGTTTTTTTAAAGCTCAGAACTATTGGTCAAATCTTATCTTTTGTTTTATGTTTTGTTGTGTGTTTTTTTTCAATCGTTTTTATATTATTTCAGGTAAGGTTCACGGCTCATTAGCTCGCGCCGGTAAAGTAAAGGGCCAAACACCGAAGGTAAACTGTCTTATTTTTTTATGTGTAAATTTTTGGATCTGCTGAGAGAAAGAAATCCCAAGCCAAATCAACTTTGAGACACCCTCGAGTAGCCTTGTACTCACATGTAAAGGAGGACCAGGGTTTAGAAATATTAAAACACAGAAAACACGGAAATTTAGAAATATTAAAACACAAAAAAAAAAACAAGTCATTTCATTTTGAGACACACTTGAGTAGCATTATACCCACATGTTAAGGAGGACCAGGGTTAGAAATATTAAAACACAGAAATTAGAAATATCTAAACACAAAAAACAAGACATTTCAACTTTGAGACACATTTGAGTAGCATTGTACCCACATGTAAAGGAGGACCAGGGTTAGAAATATTAAAAACACAGAAACAAAAGAAATTTGGAAATATTAAAACACAAAAAAAACAAGTCATTTCAACTTTGAGACACGCTTGAGTAGCATTTTACCCACATGTAAAGGAGGACCAGGGTTAGAAATATTAAAACGCAGAAATTTAGAAATATTAAAACACAAAAAACAAGTCATTTCAACTTTGAGACACACTTGAGTAGCATTGTACCCACATGTAAAGGAGGACCAGGGTTAGAAATATTAAAACGCAGAAACACAGAAATTTAGAAATATCAAAAACACAAAAACAAGTCATTTCAACTTTGAGACACACTTGGGAATCTGCGAGTAGCATTGTACCCACATGTAAAGAAGGACCAGGGTAGAAATATTAAAACACAGAAACACAGAAATTTAGAAATATATTAAAACACAAAAAAAACAAGTCATTTCAACTTTGAGACACACTTGAGTAGCATTGTACCCACATGTAAAGGAGGACCAGGGTTAGAAATATTAAAACACAGAAAACACACAAGACATTTCAACTTTGAATTAGCATAGAAATTATTAAAAAACACAAAAACAAGAAATTGGAAATATTAAAACACAAAAAACAAGTCATTTCAACTTTGAGACACGCTTGAGTAGCATTGTACCCACATGTAAAGGAGGACCAGGGTTAGAAATATTAAAACACAGAAATTTAGAAATATTGAAAACAAAAAAAACAAAGTCATTTCAACTTTGAGACACACTTGAGTTGCATTGTACCACATGTAAAGGAGGACCAGGGTTAGAAATATTAAAAACAGAAATTATAGAAATGTCTAAACACAAAAAACAAGACATTTCAAACACATTTGAGTAGCATGTATCCACATGCAAAGGAGGACCAGGGTTAGAAATATTAAAACACAGAAACACAGAAATTGGAAATATTAAAACACAAAAAAACAAGTCATTTCAACTTTGAGACACGCTTGAGTAGCATTGTACCCACATGTAAAGGAGGACCAGGGTTAGAAATATTAAAACACAGGGTTAGAAATATTAAAACAAAAAAAAACAAGTATTTCAACTTTGAGACACAGAAACCCACATGTAAAGGAGGAAGGGTTATATTAAAAACAGGAAATATTAAACACAAAAAAACAAGACATTTCAACTTTGAGACACACTTGAGTAGCATTGTACCCACATGTAAAGGAGGACCAGGGTTAGAAATATTAAACACAGAAATTTAGAAATGTCTACACAAAAAACAAGACATTTCAACTTTGAGACACATTTGAGTAGCATTGTATCCCACATGCAAAGGAGGACCAGGGTTAGAAATATTAAAACACAGAAAACACAGAAATTTGGAATTTAGATTTCAATTTGAGACACGCTTGAGTAGCAACCCACACAAAAAATATTAAAACAAGTTTAGAAATGTCTAAACATTTCAACTTTGAGACACACTTGAGTAGCATTGTACCCACATGTAAAGGAGGACCAGGGCTAGAAATACTAATACACAGGGACACAGAAATTTGGAAATATTAAAACACAAAAAAACAGTCATTCAACTTTGAGACACATTTGAGTAGCATTGTATCCACATGCAAAGGAGGACCAGGGTTAGAAATATTAAAAACACATGAAACACAGAAATTTGGAAATATTTTAAAACACAAAAAACAAGTCATTTCAACTTTGAGACACACTTGAGTAGCATTGTACCCACATGTAAAGGAGGACCAGGGTAGAAATATTAAAAAGACACAGAAATTAGAAATGTCTAAACACAAAAAACAAGACATTTCAACTTTGAGACACACTTGAGTAGCATTGTACCCACATTAAAGGAGGACCAGGGCTAGAAATACTAATACACAACACATATAAAAAGAAATATATAAAATATAAATATAAACAAAAAATATAAACAAGATATAAAACACAAATATAATATAAAATATAAAGCACAGAAAACTCGCGTTTTGAAGCATTTAGAGAAAGTCCAATCTAATCAAAGTATTAATCAGAACATTTAGATTCTTTGTGAGGCCTGACCTAGTATAACAAACTAGCATAGGCAACATCATCAGCATAGGCAATGTGACTAACAGCAGCATTTTCTAAAAACACAGTAGTAAACAGCATTCACAAACAGTGCGCAAGCACAGTTTTAAGAATATATGGAGACAGTACACTACCTTGCCTGACTCCCTCTTTACAGAGATAGGTTCAGATATATCAGACATCTACTTTAACCGACTGGACTACGTTAATGCAAAAAAATTATCAAAAGGTCGATAAAAAGTAAATGACTAGATGAAATAAGATGAAAAATAATAATAAGGTTAACTGTATTTTAGGTTCAACCTCATTTCAAGACATTTTAACAGATGGTAAGTTTAGCAGCCAATTTGAAAATTATCCATCCCCTTACGTTGGATGTGGCAACGTATTTCAGGAGCATTCAAACCAACGTATTTCAAGAAGATCCAAAATTATATTTCATATTCAGGATAGCGCCAATCAATAAGGATGTTTAAAAATGTCCCAAACTGGCAACATAAATGAAAAACAAATGAAATTTTTGGGGAAATATTAAAGGGGGACTAAGGTCTGAGCTGCGATGACGTTCCTTCCCATCCAGTGTCTACTGCCGCAGACGTACCCGTCCCAAAACGTCAAGTCCCAAAACGGGACGGTACCCGGCCTGTCCCAAGACGGTCCAGCCTGTACCTGTCCCAAAATGTCAAGATTTTCGCGAATTTTTCTGTGTTTCTAATCCATGTAGTTTTTTTTATAAAATTGTGCAAATTTTTGAACTTTCAAATTTATTCCGATAGTGTGGCAAATGAGGTTTAAAATATGGTAGTTTCAAAATTAGAATAAGATTCTGAGGATTAGGAGAACATTTGAGATAAATTAGAACTGCATTGTTATATATATATAGATATATGCATTTTCAAACAAACAACAAAAATCATTCAATAATAAAATCACTAATCCCCACACAGGCTCCATTGAGGGAGTTCCACCGCTCCATTGCTTTTATTGATTGCACGAATACCCCTTTAGAAACAGTTTGTACTTCATTTTTTTCTAAGGAGATATTCCAATACAAATTTTTCATAGTTTCTTCTAGAACACAGGGCCAAAATTAGTAAAAACATGGTTATTTGAAATCAGCTTCAAATGACTCATTATTAAAAATAAAGGAGATTTTATTTTACTGCGGATTTGAACTCACGACTTTGATATACCTTGTAGGAAGATTGCCAAAACTAGGTTATATTTTTCTTCATCTGTTTGAAATATTTTCTAGACTTGTTTTCTTTATTACCTTACATGTGCTATATAATTGTTATTTTTATGCGTAATATTATTTTTATTTTGGCCTATTCTTTGGTCTATTCGGATATTCTAGGATTCTTAGCTGCAGCTGTGGTATGAAAAACGGTTTTCTCATACCAGGAATTTCAGTTCTTCATCGTATGTGGATTAAAGGATAAGCACATAATACTAAACCTTATTTTGTTTTCTGGAAACATAATCTTATAAAATCGGCCGAAAAAAGAAGAAGAAGAAAGATGTTACGTTGAAAGGAGGATTGTATCTAGGATTGTTTTCTGTTTTTATTTTTTTGTGGGGAGGGGAGGTACAAATATTTTTTTAAAAACGCATCAAAAAACTTGTTTATATTTATTTTCGTTATGTTTATGTGAGTCGGACAAAAATCTCGGGGAGAGGGGTTCAAACTCCACCCCCACCCCCTGGGCAAAACATTGGTTGAAGGCACGTGTTTTTTTTTGCTACAACAGCGCTAGAGCGGTACCTTAAAGGTTGTGTTTGATGTTTAGAAAACAAATTCCAATAGAATGTTAATGTATGTAGTTATCTTATTTTTATTTTTAAGGCATTTATTTTTAAGGTTGATAAACAAGAAAAGAAGAAGAAGAAGACAGGACGCTGCAAGCGAAGAATTCAGTATAACAGACGTTTTGTCAATGTTGTTTGCAACCTTTGGCCGCAAGAGAGGACCAAACACAAACTCTTAATTTTTCTTTTGGGTTTTGTGATGAGGATGATAATAAATTCGTAATCACATTTTTCCTTGTTGCCAAGCCGTCCAATTCTAGGGCTTCAATCCAGGCCCTTCTTTTACGCTAGCTTCTGTTTTTTTTCAAGCTCTTGATACATTTGATCATCATCAACTTTAGTTAATTAAAAAACAAAAACTTTCCAAAAAGGAATATTTCTAGCTTTTGTGTTTTATAGCTCTCTATACGTTTGATCATCATCAACTTGAGTTAATTTAAAAGTGTCGGTTAGGTCAAAGTGTCAAATTTATCAAGTTACAAGTGTCTTGTCAGGTTAATATACAGAATAGTCAGTATACAAAAAGGGAAAATTATTTTCAGAAAGTTACTACGAGAAACTCTTAAAGAAAAAAACGAATTCTGTCTGCAGTTAATAATTGCAGAGACAGGACTTTGGGAAAATCCTGTACCTACTGCTCTCTGGGGAGCTGTACCTTAAATTCTGTAGCTCCTGTTCGTTTTAAGATTGGCTTTTTGTATTCATTTGAAATTCTACCTGTGTTACTATTTGTTTGTTCATTCAAAAACATAATTTCCGGACCCTTCAACTACTTTCAGCAAAATGGCTGTATCAAAATGTTGATCGGAAGTGTTTGGGGAAATGATTGGCGTGGGGGGGGGGGGGCATTCACCCTCCAATCGCTTTTGTCATAGTAGTGGTTACGGGGGAGGATCTTTTCGTGGAGGATGTTTCCTTGGGGGAAGGGACATTCCTATGAAGAGGGTTCCGGATTTCCCAGCATTATTTAAAAAAAAAGATCAGAAATAAAAAAAAAAAAAAAATTCAACTGAAAGTAAGGAGCAACATTAAAACTTAAAACGAACAGAAATTATTACGTATATGAGGGGGTTTCGCCCCAAGTCAATACCTCGCTGTTTACGCTAAAGTTTTTTTTTTTTGTACTTTCAAAAGTTATCTATTCCAATTACCCGGTCTTTGTGATTCGGGGTTTGTGATTCGAACAAAATTTGAACTTTAGCTTAAAGGGCGAGGTATTGACTAAGGGGTTGATCTCTTCTTTCAACGTAGAAGGACTTGTAAGGGTTTGAGCCCCCCGAAATGTTTGTCGGACTTGTAAAAAAAAACGTAACAAAATTGAATTGAAACCATTTTTTATGCGTTTTTTAGTCTTTTTGTGGATCCCCGGCCCCCGAAAAAAAAAATCCTTGATACGGCCCTGAAGACAGTATAGGGTTTTGTGACTTCATAAAAAAAGATAGATTTCAAAGAAAATCACCCCCTGGGGATTCAACGTACCGGCTTGAATACCCCTCCTGTAAGTTTTTTGTACAAATCGTAAGAAAGTAACAAAAATGTATATAAACAAATTTTGATTTGTTTTATTTTGATGTGTAAATCCTGGACATGTCCTTGACGTCATCCCACCTCGAGATTTCGATTTTTTCCCTCTGATACTTTTCGAAATTTCTAGAGTCTATGGCAATTCTCATGCTTCCAATATTATTTTGCAAAAATGCTGTTTAATCCAGTACAAAGCTTTCAGTACACACAAACATATTCAGACACGCGCAATTGCTTTATTATTCTTGCATGAAAATTACAAAAGCAAACGCTAGTTGAGCGGGTATTCGATTTTGAGTACAAAAGTCATGAGGCCTTCCTAATTCGACTTTTAATTCTTCAAGGACAATTTACAAGATTTCTAATGGCTAAAACAATTCTTGTGCTTCTAAAAAAGATTTTTTGCAAAAACGCTGCTTATTCCATCACGAATGTTTCAGTATACGCAAAGATTTACACCCGCGCAATTACTTTGTTAATACCGTGTTAAATTATAAAGGCAATTTAACAAAATTCGATTTCGAGCCCAATGAGTCGTGACGCTATCACAAGTGTCAGCAAAAGTAAGCGGATGTAAATCTATGAGAAGAGTTGTTACATCTGACAATACCCTCTTGTCTGAAACCCAATTTTTCACAGATTTTCCGCTAAAATGTGGGAACGACATTGATCCCTGATACTTTGCTGTAATGCAAGTTATGTTGTAATAGGACCTAATTTTCTATGAATTCCTTTTGTTCTTCACACCGAAGTGTGGAATTTCTTTTGACAAGCTCTGGTGTTGTGACTATGGAGGGTGCAAATCATTGGATCATTTGTTAAAAGTCACTAAGCAGGTTTTACTTGTATTTAACCTATAAATCCTACTTTAGATGAATTTTTAAAATCTATAGACATTAAGGTTTGGATACAAAAATTGGAGCACTAACCACATACACAAAATATCCAAGAACGGAATAGTGTGATGATCAGATTGTTGCTTTTGCTTTTTCTTCTGGAATCATTTTCATTCTTAGTTTACCTGAATAATGTTGTAGTGTATTCTGTTTGCAACAACAGAGCCTTTAGACTGAACTGAAGCATAGGTGGGTCCCCAAGTATGATTGCAATAATAAATTGGAGCATCCACTTGTTCAAACACTCTTAGCTTTGGAACCTAGGAAAGTAGTTGGACATCGATAAAAAATGCTAATAGAAAGATTTAGTAGAAAAATGGCAGCACAGGAAAAGTTGTATTCCAAGAAGTTCTTTTTTAATTTCAATTGAAAGAAAATGGATGCATCATAGACTATGAATATCCATAGATATTTGCTAGCTTTTGTTTAGATATCTTCAGTGTTGATTTCTACGCCCTTCAATTTTAATTAGATTATCTAATAGTGCAAATAGTATAATAAGGACAAAAAAGATTCAAGGTACAGTTTTAGAATCGCCACAACTTAGAACCAGCCTTACACATGTACATTTGGGCAGTCCTTTGAGGGCGAAATTCATACCAAGAAATTTGGGAAGAAAACATCTTATCTGATCTACTAATACTGAATTTTTTACCTGTTTGATAGTCATAAACAATATCAACAGAAAATGCAAGGCTTGGAAACAAGAAAGAAATTTTTTCTTAATTGGATTTAATTAGATTTTCGGTGGTGTTGGGAAAATCTAAGACTTTGTCTCAGGTTGTGTTCGATAGAATAGGAAGGGTCTCCAAATCACTGTGTGGAAAGGGGTCCTTGCAAATGCAGTCCCCCGCAACCAATTATTGCCTAGATGGTTGTCCCTCATTTGGGGTATCCATAAGAGTTAGCCAATACGAAGTGCAACAATAAGGCCTCGGCCTGGGAGCTCCTCAATCATTATCAAGGCAGCTCCAAAGCCAGATATATTTTTGCGTTCATTGCTTGCTCGTAAGATCGGCATCTGAAGGCCAAACTTAAGCGTAGATGTCACTCAAACACTGTTCAAGTGACAAATTGGTAGTAGCACTGCCCAAGTAGAAGCACTATGAATTCAACGTATTTTTTTGCCGGCCTATAGTATGGAAAGAGTTGTCATACAAACAAAATCTTTTTGGAATCTGTCTTTATTGACAAATTCCAGCACCATATTCCAAAGTCTGAAACAGTGAAGCATGTAAAGTCGCAGTCCAGGAAGTTCTTTTTTAATTTCAATTGAAAAAAATGGATACATAATAGAATATGATTATTCATAGACATTGCTAGCTTTTGCTTAGATATATTGAGCATTAATTTCTACGCCCTTCACTTTTAAATAGATTATCTAATCGATATCTAATCTTATCTACCAACACTGAATTTTATCTGTTTCTTAATCATAAACATTATGAATAGAAAGTGCAAGGCTTGGAGACAAGAAAGACAATTTCTTTCTTAATTGGATTTAATTAGATTCTCGGTGGTGTTACGCAAACCTAAGCACTGTCAGGCTGTGTTCAATGGAATAGGAAGGGTCTCCAAATCAATGAATGGACAGGGGTGCAAGCGAATGCAGTCCCCCGCTACCAAAAATTCCCTATTAGGCTGCTCCTTATTTGAGGTAATCATAAGAGTCAGCCAATAGAAAGCGCAACAGAAAGGCCTCTCCCTGGGAGCACCTCATTCATGATCAAGCCAGCTCCAAAGTCTGGTATATTTTTGTGTTTACTACTTGCTTGTAAGATCGACATCTGAAGACCGAACTGAAACATAGATGGTACTCGTATCCGGTTCAAGTGACAACGCAGCTCTTTATTACAAGTTATTGGGGCCCTTCAACGTTCTATATGTTCCCTGGGGAGCCCTCTATTTTCCCTAGGTAGAAGTAGCAAACAAATCTCACATATTTGGAGGTTGTTACATAGTATAACAAGCTATATATATAATATATCAATAATATGTTCCGAGTGCCAGGGCCCGTATCGAAATTGACTACATGGTTTTTTCTCTTAACTGGCATATTGTCATTTCTGGCCACTAAAACCATGCAAAAAGGTCTCACCATTAAGAAAGAATTTGTATTTTTCCCATAATGGTTGTATTTAACCGATGTTGACGCCATCAAGTATTTAACCATGCAAACATCAAGAAGATGCTCACATTGTCTGCGGTTACACGATAAATGACAATGAGAATCAATATAGACAAGCCTGTCGCATAGCAATGACGGGGCCTGGCTTCGAGATAGGCAAATTGATATTTTTGGACACAGACGATCTAAATAGGCCACTACTTTAAGTAGGGATTCGTATTTTACCCAGGGTGGCTGTATCGAACGATTGTTATAGATTGTTTAACAAAACGATTGTTAGATTGTTATAAAAAACAAAAGTTAATATAGTACTAGACATTGCTTTATAGAACAATGATTATAAACAAACCTTTCAGCACTCTATATTTTGAAGATCTCACCAGTGATGCCAAACGTGGTACAATTGTACCATTTTGATACATTTCACCTCTTCTGGTAAAATTCAGTACAATTCCAAAAAATATGGTACATTTTACAAAAATAATGGTACAATGTGGTACAATTCAGTATTTTTGTACCTATGTTTGTATTATTTCATCTACAAATATTTTATTTCACCCTGATCTGTTCAGTATAGTCTGGATAAGAGACAGACAACCAGTCACCTATTTTCCTTTTTTCGCAAACAGACACTTCACTTCCGGCGTCCAAAGGTCGACAAAAACATCTTTCTGTGTATCAAGTCTTACCGATTGAAAATGAAAGACTAAAAATGAGGTAAATGTAGTTACCAAACTTTGAAAGCAGTGAAAGTAATCTCTGTTTTCAGAATTGCATAAAATGATTCATTTTACTTGTAGATAGATAGTATATATCATTCTTTCATCCTAGGGTAGAACTAACGTAAATAGTAATATTTGTGGGTGGGGGCAATTGCGGGTGGGGCACTCGCAATTGAGTCAAGGTCTAAAGCTATGATATAGATTTGATACATTAATAAATACATATTCTTGTCAGATATTAAATAATCGTCCCATTGTTTATATTTGAGTCTCATAACTAAAATGGCTGCTGACCACTGTGTTAGGTGAAAGCTGTGAACTTGAGTGCCTCTTCTCTTCTGAATGAGATGACATATGGTTTCAGTCTGCATTTGATTACTCAAGATTCTGCAACAAGAAAGGTGTCATATTTCAGGCAAATTGCAGACTCATGGACATATTGGGCTGTACCTGTATCAGTGATTTAAAAAAAACAAGGTTTTTCAAATAAAAGTAAGGAGCAACATTAATACTTAATACAAACAGAAATTATCATAGACAGCGCAATTCTGCAGCCTAAGTAAAGAACGATGTTGGCATAATATATTCATTTTTTTTTTTCTTTTAGACCAGGGCATTTCGTGTCGAAGGAGTTGTCGTAGAAACTTGTAAAAGGGCTCATTCGATTGGAAATTGGAATGGCTAATGCCCTTTTTAATAGTGGAAAGTGATTGGAGGGCAACTAATCACCCTCCCACGCCCACCCTCCCATTTGCCTATTATGTTTAAAAAACTAAATTTTTCCTTAAGATTAAATCAAAATGAACTGAGTTAATGCTAATTCCCAATAAGGCATTTCAGCAATATCCCAAGAACGACTAAGGGTATTCTAAAACTTTTGGGGCTGCTTCTGCTCTTAAAATTTAACCAAATCAAAATAGCGTAAGCGTATCCAAGCTATCAAAGAAAGTAAACAGATTTTTTTTTTGCAAATAGTATCAAGTTCTCTATTTTAGGTAAACTAGAGGAGGTATAAAACTAAATTAAACAGTACTATTTGTGTCCAGATTTTTAAAAGGGTGTATGTTGTTAAAAATTGCTGAAAATTTTTCTCCGGAATACAAAAAGCAGGTCAGACTATAAAGTCTTAAAAAAAAGAAAAAGATTTAAACTATTATTTTATTTTTCCCTGAAAAGACTGTGTCAATACAGAACGAACAGAAATTGATTAAAAAAACTTTTTCCAAAAAATAAGTTTTTCAAAGAAAAGTAAAGGACTCCATTAAACCAAAAATGAGCAAAAATAAAATCAAATAATCTACCAAGTGTGTGAAACTACCACAGATCAGCATCGATATATAAATGAAACCCAAAACGAACAGAAATTACAATAAATAACCGAGTCAAACTCAAAACGTGCAGAAATTAACATGAGTAAGGCTCAAAAACCCTATGCCTTCCCAATGCCAGAACATAATTTACACTTTACTGAAAATAATACAAATGAATGTGCATTGTCAGTTTAATATATACTGATATTTAGCAATCAAAATGTAAATATTGTTTAATTTATTAAAGTTATAAAATTAAAAAACATTTATATTTTTTCAGTAAAGTGCAAGTTATGTTCTGGCCTTGGGAAGGCGTAGGGATTTTGAGCCCTACTCATGTTAATTTCTGCTCGTTTTGAGTTTGAAAAAGTTTGCCAAGTTTATAAATGGTCGTAAATGGCCGAAAAACAACGACTTTGTTGGCCTGTAGTAAAATTTTTCTTTTGTAATAGATGTTACTCCGAACAATTTCTTCAAGTACTATCAGGAGTAATGTACTGTAATTGAAGAGAAAAAAAACAAAGGAATGGAGAAACAAAGTGAATGAAAATGTCTTATGCAAAATTTTCATAGAGAGTACTTTACGTCACCGATGATCCGATGATCCATATCCCCAAAAAAAAATTTGGGATATGGTACATTTTTTTTGTCTTTGGTACATTTTTCACGCAATTTGTGGTACATTTTGTTTTGAGATGCTGGTAACACTGGCAGTGATGCCAAACGTGGTACAATTGTACCATTTTGGTACATTTCACCTCTACTGGTACAATTTAGTGCAATCCCATAAAATATGGTACATTTTACAAAATTATGGTACGATGTGGTACAATTCAGTATTTTTGTATCTATGCCTGTATTCTTTGATCTACAAATATTTCATCCTGATCTGTTTGGCATAGTCAAGATAAAAGACAGATAAGCAGTCAGTCACTATTTTCCTTTTTCCGTAAACAGACACTTAACTTCCGGTGAATGACACATGGATTCGTGATGGTTGAGAATCTATTGGAATAAAAACAAAAGCCAACCACCCAAGGTGAATCTCCTCAGGTTGAAAATTTTTATTAAGGAAGAAGGACCTTGCTGAGATAAATTAAAAGTAAGAAGAAATTTAAAATAAGGTGATCTAGCTCAACTATATATATATCTATATATATTGTGGTACTCCTTCGTTATACCTACTCTTTTATATACTGCTAGTTTGGTTAATGCTAATGAAATAAAATAAGATGAATATATAATAGTTTAGAAACAAATTTGGGCTATATATTTGCGCATTAGATGGGGGAGGGGGGAGGGTGTGGCAAAGCATAGCATATATTAAATACGTAACCTAACCTAGGTACCTCCCCCCCCCCCAAAAAAAAAAACAACACTTTAAATATTTTATACGCAATTAAAACATTTCTCTACAGCGGTGGCTTGGATCATCCCGTAAAAACGGGTGTTTCGTCGCGTCTACAGTTTGACATATATAAAAGAGTAGGTATAACGAAGGAGTACCTATATTACTATATATAACATAATATATTGTGCAAGGAGACCGGTCACGAAAAACCCGCCAGACGGGTTAACTGCAAGAGACCGCTATAGAGAAATGCAATGCAAAGCGTGGTTTTAATTGCGTTTACGATATTTAAACTGTTGTTTTTTCGGTTTAGGGGGGGGGGGGGGGAAGGTACTTAGGATAGGTTAGGTTAGGTTACGTATTTAATATATGCTATCCTTTACCACCACTCAACACCTTGCTCTTTACGCTCAAGTTTTTTAGTACTTTTAAAAATGCATCTTAGCCTATTGTTCTAATTAAACGGTCCTTGTGTTTCAGGAGTCATTCTAACAGAATTGGAACAAAATTCAAACTTTAGCGTAAAGAGCGAGGTGTTGAGGAGGGAGTAACCCCCTTTATATACGTAATAATTTCTTTCTTTTTTAAGTTTTGATGTTGCTCCTCACTTTCAGTTGAAAAAACTTGTTTTTTTTTTTTTTTTTTTTTTAATTCTGATCGTTTTTTAAATAATGCCAGGAAATCTGGCCCCACCTCCACGGAGAAACCCGCTCCCCACGGAAATATCCTCTAGACAATTCGATCCCGGTGAAAATTTACCCCGGACAATTACTCTTAACCACTCCGCGCGTAAAATTGAGACGGAAAAGAGAGAAAGCAAGACATAAAAAAAAAAACTTTGTATAAGAATTCTGGCAAATTCCCCCAGTGCATAATTTCTCCTGAAAATTTCACTCCCTGGAAAATTTCTTCCCCATGGAAAATTTACCCGTGGAAAACCTCCCAGCAGAAAATTTGTCCCCCCCCCCACCCTATAATGTATGCATACATCTCAATAACAAACACTATGCCCAAACAATCGCCAAATTTATAACCTAGACCTATCCCCTGGGGCGGTGGGGGGGGGGGGGAATCTTATACCCGAACGCATGTTTATCGGGCCCTTTAACTATGATGAACAAAATGCCTATCTCAAAATTTTGATCAGACGATTTTGAGAAAAAGGTGCGTGGGAGGGGCTTAGCCCCCTCCCACGCACCTTATTGTTATACACCTAATTTTTATACCTAATTGTTATTGTTATACACCTAATTGTTATACAGATCTAAAGTTCCATAGATTCCCCGTAGGAATTTACTTATTACAAGATACTAGGGTATATAGGAGTGCTGTTATTGATGTTAAAAGTAAAGATCACCATCTAGTAGTGTCAAGGCCCTAATTTAAAGCTGAAATATCGGAAGGGTAATTACCTCCCTTATGATGTTAGTAGACTCCAGGATGAGAATTTGAGAGAAACTTTCAGGAACAGTGAATACTAAACTTGAGAGTTTAAAATTTGATAATGTGGAAGATGGTTGGAATAATTATAGAAAAATAATTTTTGAAGTTGCGGAAGGTTAATTATTAGGGAAGAAAGCTAGAACTGCATTTCTAAGAATATTATTGAAAAACAGTTTAATAGATGGACAGATGATGTCATGATTGATTGATTGACACGAAAGGGGAATTAATTTGTTGTTCTAAAGAGAATTGATTCACGAAAGGGAAATTAATTGTTGTTTCTAACAAGAGAATCATTTCCGAGGCAGATGTTTTGATCTTAGCGTGCGAAAAGGTTTCCAAATAATTTGAAATAAGCCAGCGCAGGGATGCCAAAACAAATGGAAACATGCTGAAATTCCGTTTAGGGATAATTTTGGCGAAAACTGTTTTAGCTAATTTATGGAACTATTTCGGCGAAACAGCTAGAGACATTATAAAAAAAAAAAAATATGATTTTAGAAGAGATTTTGGAAGAGTAATTTGAGTGTGGTCGTTATAATACACAAGTTTCATTTGAACAGTGGTGTGAGGTCTCTAACCCAACCCCAAAGGGTTCCAATCACTCCTACCCCAACCCCGAAGGAAGCCCCCGGTCCTCAGAGGCCCCCCCCAAGCTCCCAAAGGCCCCTCCACCGGTCCCCAAAATGTCCCCCAGGCCCCCAACTGCCCCCCCGGACACTCAAAGGTCCCCAAGCTCCCAAAGGGCCACCGGCGCCCCCAAAGACCCACCCCCAGACCCTCAAAAGGGCCATCCCAGGGCCCCCCAAAGGCCCATCGAGTCCCCAAAAGACCAACGGGGTCCCAAAGGCCATCCACCGGTCCCAAATGTCCCCCAGGCTCCCAACTGGCCCCCGGACCCCAAAGGCCCTCCCCCGGCCCCCAAAGGTTCCACCGGGCTCCCAAAGGACCAATCGGTCCTCAAGTCCCCCCAGACCCCCAAAGGCCCTCCCTGTGCCCCAAAGGCCCTCACCGGTCCCCAAATGTCCCCCAGGCACCCAAAGCCCAGTCCCGGCGCCCCAAAGGCCCACCCCAGACCCCCAAATGCCATCTCCGGACCCCAAAGCCCATCCCCCGGTCCCCAAAGGTCCCCCGAGCTCCCAAAGGACCACCAACCCTCAAGGGACCCACAGACCCTCAAAGGCTCTCTCCCGAGCACCCGTCTTTTCGTTGATGTGTATTGTCTGAAACCTATGATTTGGGATGTGTAGTTGCTACTTCAGGCTTTTCTGAGCTAAGGTTTCCTAGTATTTCCTAGGTGAATGTTGTGTCTGAAACCAATAGTTTGGGATGAGTAGTTTTGCTATTTCAGGCATTTATGAGATAGGTTTCTTAGCCTTTCGTTGATGATGTGTTGAGTGAAACTTATGATTTGGGATATGTAGTTTGTTATTTTTTGACTTTTCTGAGTTGGATTTCTTAGTCTTTCGTTGGTGTGTGTTGACTGAAACCCCGATGATTTGGGATGTGTAGTTTGCTATTTTCGAATTTTCTGAGCTGGATTTTCTTAGCCTTTCATAGGTATGCGTTGTCAGAAAATTATGATTTGGGATGTATAGTTTGTTATTTCAGGCTTTTCTGAGCTAAGGTTATTCTAAGTATTTCGTAGGTGAATGATGTCTGAAAACCAATAGTCTGGGATGAATAGTTTGCTATTTTTTGACTTTTCTAAGCTAGGTTTCTTAGTCTTTCGTTGGTGTGTGTTGACTGAAACCGATGATTTGGGATATGTAGTTTGCTATTTTTTGACTTTCTGAGCTGGATTTCTTAGTCTTTCATAGGGCGTTGTGTTCTATGAAACCTATGATTTGGGATGGGTGGATTGCTACTTTTGACTTTTCCGAGCTGGATTTCTTAGCCTTTCATAGGTGTTTGTTGTCTGAAAACCTATAGTTGGGACGACTAGTTTGCAATTTTGACTTTTTTCTGAGCTAGGTTTCTTGGCCGTTCATAGGTGAGTGTTGTCTGAAACCTATGATTTGGGGATATGTAATTTGCTATTTCCGACTTTTCATAACCGGATTTCTTTAGTCTTTCGTAGGTGCGTGGTGTCTGAAAAAATGATTTGGTCGTGTGTGGGTTGCTACTTTTGACTTTTCTGAGCTGGATTTCTAGCCTTTCATAGGTGTTTGTTGTCTGAAACCTATAGTTTGGGATGACTAGTTTGCAATTTTTGACTTTTCTGAGCTAGGTTTCTTAGCCGTTCATAGGTGAGTGTTGTCTGAAACCTATGATTTGGGATATGTAATTTGCTATTTCCGACTTTTCATAACCGGATTTCTTAGTCTTTCGTAGGTGTGTGGTGTTCTGAAACTTCGAGTTTGGGGGTGTGTGGGTTGCTATTTTTTTGACTTTTCTGAGCTGGATTTCTTAGCCATTCCCGTAGGTGTGTGTTGACTGAAACCTATGATTTGGATGGTTAATTTGCTATTTTTGACTTTTCTGAGCTAGATTTCTTAGCCTATCATATATGTGTCCTTCAGAAAATTATGATTTGGAGGTGTAGTAGTTTTTGCTTTTTGGACTTTTCAGAGCTAGGATTCTTAGTCACTCATAGGTGTTTGTTGTCTGAAACTTCGAGTTTGGGATGAGTAGTTGGCTATTTTCAGACTTTTCTGAGCTAAGGTTTCTTAGTATTTCGTAGGTGAATGCTGTCTGAAAACTTATGATTTGGGATATGTAAATTACTATTTTCGGGCTTTTCTGAGTTGGATTTCTTAGTCTTTCATAGGTGTGTAATGTCTGAAACTTCGAGTTTGGGATGAGTAGTTGGCTATTTTCGACTTTTTCTGAGCTAGGTTTCTTAGCCTTTCATAGGTATGTGTTGTCAGAACATTATGATTTGGGATGTGTAGTTTGCTATTTCAGGCTTTTCTGAGCTAAGGTTTTCTAGTATTTCGTAGGTGAATGTTGTCCTGAAACCAATAGTTTGGGATGTGTAGTTTGCTATTTTCGACTTTTCATAACCGGATTTCCTAGTCTTTCGTAGGTGTGTGGTGTCTGAAAACCTATGATTTGGGATGTGTGGGTTGCTATTTCAGGCTTTTCTGAGTTGGATTTCTTAGTCTTATTCATAGGTGTGTAGTGTCTGAAACCTATGATTGAGGTGGGTGGATTGCTACTTTTGACTTTTCTGAGCTGGATTTCTTAGCCTTTCATAGGTGTTTGTTTGTCTGAAACATATAGTTTGGGATGACTAGTTTGATATTTTTGACTTTTCCGAGCTAGGTTTCTTAGCCGTTCATAGGTGAGTGTTGTCTGAAACCTATGATTTGGGATATGTAATTTGCTATTTCTGACTTTTCATAACCAGATTTCTTAGTCTTTCGTAGGCGTGTGGTTTGATGTCTGAAAACCTATGATTTGGGGGTGTGTAGGTTGATATTTTTTGACTTTTCTGAGCAGGATTTCATAGCCATTCGTTAGGTGTGTGTTGACTGAAACCTATGATTTGGGATGTGTGGGTTGCTATTTTTTGACTTTTCCGAGCTGGATTTCTTAGCCATTCATAGGTGAGTGCTGTCTGAAACTTGTGATTTGAGATGGTTAATTTGCTATTTCCGGCCTTTATTAGCTAGGTTTCATAGCCTTTCATAGGTGTGTGTGTTGTCAGAAAATTACGATTTGGGATGTGTAGTTTGCTATTTGAACTTTTCAGAGCTAGGATTCTTAGTCCATCATTGGTGTTTGTTGTCCTGAAACCAATAGTTGGGATGACTAGTTTTGCTATTTCAGGCTTGTTCATTTTGAATTTCTGTCATGAAATGCAAGAGTTGGAAAATTAGGGTCTTAGTCCACCAGCTCACTATTAGGGTCCCAGTCCACCAGCCTAAACGGTGGAAATTCACTAGCTCAGAATTGGGGTCTTAGTCCACAGCCTGAATGGTGGAAAATCCACTAGCTCAATATTGGGGATCTCAGTCCACCAGCCTGAATGGTGGAAATTCACTAACTCCGAATTAGGTCTCAGTCACCAGCCTGAATGGTGGAAATTCACTAACTCCGAATTAGGGTCTTAGTCCACCAGCCCGAATGGTGGGAATTCACTAGCTCAGAATTGGGGTCTTAGTCCACCAGCCTGAATGGTTGAAATTCACATATAGACGACACAAAAACTTACACACACACAAAAACTTACACACACGCACAAAAACTTACACACACACACAAAAACTTACACACACACACACACATGAAAAACTCACACACACACACCAAAACTTACACACACACGATGAAAACCTTACACAAACACACACACACACACAAACTTACAAATGCACACGAAAACTTACATGCACACAAAAACTTACATGCACACAAAAACTTACACACACACACACACACACAAAAACTTACACACACACACAAACACGAAAAAAATCACACACACACACACACCAAAACATACACACACACAAAAACTACACACACACACACACACGCACAAAAAACTTACACATGAACACAAAAAAAAAACTCACACACACATGCACAAAAACATACACACACACACACACACACACAAACTTACACACACACACACGAAAACTTACACACACACACGCCAAAACTACACAAACAAAAACTTACACGCACACACACACACACACACACACAAAAACTTACACATGCACGAGAAAACTTACATGCACACAAAAACTTACATGCACACAAAAACTTACACACACACACACACACACAAAACTTACACACACAAACACACGAAAACTCACACACACACACACACGCCAAACTTACACACACACAAAAACTTACACCACACACACACACACACACAAACTTACACATGAACACAAAAAACTCACACACACACACACGCACAAAAACTTACACACACACACACACACATACACAAACTTACACACACACACACCGAAAACTTACACACACACGCCAAAAACTTACACACACACAAAAACTTACACATGCACACGAAAACTCACACACACACACACGAAAAACTTACACACACACGTCAAACCCTTACACACACACCACACACACACAAAAACTTACACACACACACACACCACACACAAACTTACACACACACACACACACACACACACAAAAACTTACACATGCACACGAAAACTTACATGCACACAAAACTTACATGCACACAAAAACTTACACACACACACACACACAAAAACTTACACACACACACACACACACACACACACGAAAAACTCACACACACACACGCCAAAACTTACACACACACAAACAACTTACACACACACACACACACACACACACACACAAAAAACTTACACATGAACACAAAAAAACTTACCACACACACGCACAAAAACTACACACACACACACACACACAAAACTTCCACACACACACACACGAAAACTTACACACACACACCAAAACTTACACACACAAAAAACTTACACCACACACACACACACACACACACACAAACTAACACACACACACACACACACACAAACTTACACAAACACACAAAAACTTATATCCACACGCAAAAGCTTAGACACACAAAAACTACACACACACAAAAAAACTTACACACACACGCAAAAACTTACATGCACACAAAAAACTTACATGCACACAAAAACTTACATGCACACAAAAACTTACACACAACACACACAAAAACTTACACACACGCACAAAAACTTACACACACACACAAAAACTTACACACACACACACACGAAAACTTACACACACACACCAAAACTTGCACACAACACACACAAAAACTTAACACACACACACACACACACACACACACACACACACACCACACACACATCACACACACACACACACACACACACACACACACACACACACACACACACACACACACACAAACTTACACATGCACACGAAAACTTACATGCACACAAAAACTTATACACACACACACGAAAACTTACACGCACACGTCAAAACTTACACACAAAAGAGGCTTAGACACACAAAAACTTACACACACACACACACAAAAACTTACACCCACACGCAAAAACTTACACACACACACACACAAAAACTTACACACACAAAAACTTACACACACACACACACACACACACACACACAAAAACTTGACACACACACACCACACACACACCACACACACACACAAACTTACACATGCACACGAAAACTTACATGCACACAAAAACTTATACACACCACACGAAAACTTACACGCACACGTCAAAACTTACACACACAGAGCTTAGACACACAAAAACTTACACACACACACACACACAAAAACTTACACCCACACGCAAAAACTTACACACATACACACACACAAAAACTTACACACACAAAAAACTTACACACACACACACACACACACACAAAAACTTACACCCACACGCAAAAACTTACACACACACACACACAAAAACTTACACACACACACGAAAACATACGCACACACAAAAAACTTACACACACGCACAAAAACTTACACACACACAAAAACTTACACACACGCACAAAAACTTACACACACACACACACGAAAACTTATGCACACACACGAAAACTACCATATCACAGTTACAGTGTCTTAATTTTTCAAATTTCATTTTGAATTTCTATCGTGAAATGCAAGAGTTGGAATATTTCAGTAGTGACTTGCTGTGCATTACCTTCTCACAGTTACATTCTCTTGATTTTTCGAAGTTCATTTTGAATTTCTGTCATGAAATGCAAGAGTTGGAAAATTGGGGTCTTAGTCCACCAGCTCAGTATTGGGACCCAGTCCACCAGCCTGAACGGTGGAAATTCACTAGAGCTCATAATTGGGGTCATAGCCCACCAGCCTGAATGGTGGAAATCCACTAGCTCAATATTGGGGTCTCAGTCCACCAGCCTGAATGTGGAAATTCACTAGCTCAGAATTAGGGTCATAGTCCACCAGCCTGAATGGTGGAAAATTCACTAGCTCAGAATTAGGGTCTTAGTCCACCAACCTGAATGGGTGAAATTCACATTAGACGGGTTACGTGCGCACACACACACAGAGAGAGATGACTAACACACAGGGACAACACACACACAAAGAGACGACACCTAACCTTTTCCGGCGAGTATGGTTAGGTTAGGTTAGGCTAGATTTAAGTTAGGTTAGGTTAAGTTAGTTAGCTCACGTACGCTTCACTTAGGTTAGCTTAGGTTAGGTGAAAGACAGGCAAAAAGTTAGGTGTATGATTAGGTTAGGTTAGGTTAGATTAAGTTAGGTTAGGTTAAGTTAGGTTAGGCTAGGTTAGCCTACGTACGCGCACGTACGTAGGCTAACTAGCCTAACCTAACTTAACCTAACCTAACTTAATCTAACCTAACCTAACCTAATCATACACCTAACTTTTTGCCTGTCTTTCACCTAACCTAAGCTAACCTAAGTGAAGCGTACGTGAGCTAACCTAACTTACCTAACCTAACTTAATCTAGCCTACCTAACCTAACCATACTCGCCGAAAAGGTTAGGTGTCGTCTCTTTGTGTGTGTGTGTTGTCCCTGTGTGTTAGTCATCTCTCTCTGTGTGTGTGTGCGCACGTAACCTCGTCTAATGTGAATTTTCACCCATTCAGGTTGGTGGACTAAGACCCTAATTCTGAGCTAGTGAATTTTCCACCATTCAGGCTGGTGGTGGACTATGACCCTAATTCTGAGCTAGTGAATTTCCACCATTCAGGCTGGTGGACTGAGACCCCAATATTGAGCTAGTGGATTTCCACCATTCAGGCTGGTGGGCTATGACCCCAATTCTGAGCTAGTGAATTTCCACCGTTCAGGCTGGTGGACTGGGTCCCCAATACTGAGCTGGTGGACTAAGACCCCAATTTTCCACTCTTGCATTTCATGACAGAAATTCAAAAATGAACTTCGAAAAATCAAGAGAATGTAACTGTGAGAAGGTAATGCACAGCAAGTCACTACTGAAATATTCCAACGTCTTGCATTTCACGATAGAAATTCAAAATGAAATTTGAAAAATTAAGACAATGTAACTGTGATATGGTAGTTTTCGTGTGTGTGCATAAGTTTTCGTTTGTGTGTGTGGTAAGTTTTTGTGCGTGTGTGTAAGTTTTTGTGTGTGTGTAAGTTTTTGTGCGTGTGTGTAAGTTTTTGTGTGTGCGTAGTTTTCGTGTGTGTGTGTAATTTTTGTGTGTGTGTGTGTAAGTTTTTGCGTGTGGGTGTAAGTTTTTGTGTGTGTGTGTGTGTGTGTGTAAGTTTTTGTGTGTGTAAGTTTTTTGTGTGTGTATGTGTGTAAGTTTTTGCGTGTGGGTGTAAGTTTTTGGTGTGTGTGTGTGTAAGTTTTTGTGTGTCTAAGCTCTGTGTGTGTAAGTTTTTGACGTGTGCGTGTAAGTTTTTTCGTGTGTGTGTGTAGAAGTTTTTTGTGTGCATGTAAGTTTTTCGTGTGCATGTGTAAGTTTGTGTGGTGTGTGTGTGTGTGTGTGTGTGTGTTGTGTGTGTAAGTTTTGTGTGTGTGTGTGTGTGTGTGTGTGTGTGTGTGTAAGTTTTTGTGTGTGTGTGTGTGTGTAAGTTTTGCGTGTGGGTGTAAGTTTTTGTGTGTGTGTGTGTGTGTAAGTTTTTGTGTGTCTAAGCTCTTTTGTGTGTGTAAGTTTTGACGTGTGCGTGTAAGTTTTTCGTGTGTGTGTGTGTATAAGTTTTTTTTGTGTGCATGTAAGTTTTCGTGTGCATGTGTAAGTTTGTGTGTGTGTGTGTGTGGTGTGTGTGTGTGTGTGTGTAAGTTTTGTGTGTGTGTGTGTGCAAGTTTTGGTGTGTGTGTGTAAGTTTTCGTGTTGTGTGTGTGTGTAAGTTTTTTGTGTGTGTGTGTAAGTTTTTTGTGCGTGTGTGTAAGTTTTTGTGTGTGTGTGTGTAAGTTTTTTTGTGTGCATGTAAGTTTTTGTGTGCATGTAAGTTTTTGCGTGTGGGTGTAAGTTTTTGTGTGTGTGTAAGTTTTTGTGTGTCTAAGCTTTTTGCGTGTGGATATAAGTTTTTTGTGTGTTTGTGTAAGTTTGTGTGTGTGTGTGTGTGTGTGTGTTAGTTTGTGTGTGTGTGTGTGTGTGTGTGTGTGTGTGTAAGTTTTGTGTGTGTAAGTTTTGGTGTGTGTGTGTAAGTTTTCGTGTGTGTGTGTGTGGAAGTTTTGTGTCGTGTGTGTGTGTGTGTGTAAGTTTTTGTGCGTGTGTGTGTAAGTTTTTTTTGTGTTCATGTGTAAGTTTTTGTGTGTGTGTGTGTGTGTGTGTGTGTGTGTGTAAGTTTTGTGTGTGTGTAAGTTTTGGCGTGTGTGTGTGTGAGTTTTCGTGTGTGTGTGTGTGTGTGTGTGTGTAAGTTTTGTGTGTGTGTGTGTGTGTGTGTGTGTAAGTTTTTGTGTGCATGTAAGTTTTTTTGTGTGCATGTAAGTTTTCGTGTGCATGTGTAAGTTTTTTGTGTGTGTGTGTGTGTGTGTGTGTGTGGTGTGTGTAAGTTTGTGTGTGTGTGTGTTGTGTTTTCGTGTGTAAGTTGTGTGTGTGTGTTGTGTGTGTGTAAGTTTTGACGTGTGTGTGTAAGTTTTCGTGTGTGTGTGTGTGAGTTTTCGTGTGCATGTGTAAGTTTTTGTGTGTGTGTAAGTTTTGGCGTGTGTGTGTAAGTTTTCGTGTGTGTGTGTGTAAGTTTTGTGTATGTGTGTGTGTGTGTGTAAGTTTTTGTGCGTGTGTGTGTGTGTGAGTTTTTTTTGTGTTCATGTGTAAGTTTGTGTGTGTGTGTGTGTGTGTGTAAGTTTTTTGTGTGTGTGTAAGTTTTGGCGTGTGTGTGTGTGTGTGAGTTTTCGTGTGTTTGTGTGTGTAAGTTTTGTGTGTGTGTGTGTTGTGTGTAAGTTTTTGTGTGCATGTAAGTTTTTTGTGTGCATGTAAGTTTTCTCGTGCATGTGTAAGTTTTTGTGTGTGTGTGTGTGTGTGTGTGTGCGTGTAAGTTTTTGTTTGTGTAAGTTTTGGCGTGTGTGTGTGTAAGTTTTTCGTGTGTGTGTGTGTAAGTTTGTGTGTGTGTGTGTGTGTGTGTATGTTTTTGTGCATGTGTGTGTGAGTTTTTTTTTGTGTTCATGTGTAAGTTTTTGTGTGCGTGTGTGTGTGTGGTGTGTAAGTTTTTGTGTGTGTGTGTATGTTTTGGTGTGTGTGTGTGTGAGTTTTCGTGTTTTGTTGTGTGTGTGTAAGTTTTTTTGTGTGTGTGTGTGTGTGTGTAGTTTTTGTGTGCATGTAAGTTTTTGTGTGCATGTAAGTTTTTCGTGTGCATGTGTAAGTTTGTGTGTGTGTGTGTGTGTGTGTAAGTTTCATCGTGTGTGTGTAAGTTTTGGTGTGTGTGTGTGAGTTTTCATGTGTGTGTGTGTGTAAGTTTTTGTGTGTGTGTGTGTAAGTTTTTGTGCGTGTGTTGTAAGTTTTTGTGTGTGTGTAAGTTTTTGTCGTCTAATGTGAATTTTCAACCATTCGGGCTGGTGACTAAGACCCTAATTCGGAGTTAGTGAATTTCCACCATTCAGGCTGGTGGACTGAGACCCTAATTCGGAGTTAGTGAATTTCCACCATTCAGCTGGTGGACTGAGATCCCCAATATTGAGCTAGTGGATTTCCACCATTCAGGCTGGTGGACTAAGACCCCCAATTCTGAGCTAGTGAATTTCCACCGTTTAGGCTGGTGGATGGGACCCTAATAGTGAGCTGGTGGACTAAGACCCTAATTTTCCAACTCTTGCATTTCATGACAGAAATTCAAAATGAACAGCCTGAAATAGCAAACTAGTCATCCCAACTATTGGTTTCAGACAACAAACACCAATGATGGACTAAGAATCCTAGCTCTGAAAAGTTCAAATAGCAAACTACACATCCCAAATCGTAATTTTCTGACACACACACCTATGAAAGGCTATGAAAACCTAGCTAATAAAGGCCGGAAATAGCAAATTAAACATCTCAAATCACAAGTTTCAGACAGCACTCACTATGAATGGCTAAGAAATCCAGCTCGGAAAAGTCAAAAAATAGCAAACCCACACATCCCAAATCATAGGTTTCAGTCACACACACACCTACGAATGGCTATTGAAATCCTGCTCAGAAAAGTCAAAAAAAATATCAACCTACACACCCCCAAATCATAGGTATTCAGACATCACACGCACTACGAAAGACTAAGAAATCTGGTTATGAAAAGTCAGAAATAGCAAATTACATATCCCAAATCATAGGTTTCAGACAACACTCCACCTATGAACGGCTAAGAAACTAGCTCGGAAAAAGTCAAAAATATCAACACTAGTCATCCCAAACTATGTTTCAGACAACAAAACACCTATGAAAGGCTAAGAAATCCAGCCTCAGAAAAGTCAAAAGTAGCAATCCACCCACCTCAAATCATAGGTTTCAGACACTACACACCTATGAAAGACTAAGAAATCCAAACTCAGAAAAGCCTGAAATAGGCAACCCACACATCCCAAATCATAGGTTTCAGACACCACACACCTACGAAAGACTAGGAAATCCGGTTATGAAAAATGTCGAAAATAGCAAACTACACATCCAAACTATTGGTTTCAGACAACATTCACCTACGAAATACTAGAAAACCTTAGCTCAGAAAAGCCTGAAATAGCAAACTACACATCCCAAATCATAATGTTCTGACAACACATACCTATGAAAGGCTAAGAAACCTAGCTCAGAAAAGTCGAAAATAGCCAACTACTCATCCCAAACTCGAAGTTTTTCAGACATTACACACCTATGAAAGACTAAGAAATCCAACTCAGAAAAGCCCGAAATAGTAATTTACATATCCCAAATCATAAGTTTCAGACAGCATTCACCTACGAAATACTAGAACACCTAGCTCAGAAAAGTCTGAAATAGCAACTACTCATCCCAAACTCGAAGTTTCAGACAACAAACCACCATATGAGTGACTAAGAATCCTAGCTCTGAAAAGTCCAAAAAAGCAAACTACACCTCCCCCAAATCATAATTTTCTGAAAGGAACATATAAGATAGGCCTAAGAAATCTAGCTCAGAAAGTCAAAAATAGCAAATTAACCATCCCAAATCATAGGTTTCAGTCAACACACACCTACGAATGGCTAAGAAATCCAGCTCAGAAAAGTCAAAAAAATAGCACCCACACACCCCAAACTCGAAGTTTCAGACACCACACACCTACGAAAGACTAAGAAATCCGGTTATGAAAAGTCGGAAATAGCAAATTACATATCCAAATCATAGGTTTCAGACAACACTCACCTATGACGGCTAAGAAAACCTAGCTCAGAAAAGTCAAAAATTGCAAACTAGTCATCCCAAACTATAGGTTTCAGACAACAAACACCTATGAAAGGCTAAGAAATCCAGCTCAGAAAAGTCAAAAGTAGCAACCCACACACCCCAAATCATTGGTTTCAAGACACCACGCACCTACGAAAGACTAAGAAATCCGGTTATGAAAAGTCGGAAATAGCAAATTACATATCCCAAATCATAGGTTTTTCAGACAACAATCACCTATGAACGGCCAAGAAACCTAGCTCAGAAAAGTCAAAAATTGCAAACTAGTCGTTCCCAAACTATAGGTTTCAGACAACAAACACCTATGAAAGGCTAAGAAATCCAGCTCGGAAAAGTCAAAAGTAGCAATCCACCCATCCAAATCATAGGTTTCATAGAACAACGCCTATGAAAGACTAAGAAAATCCAGCTCAGAAAAAGTCAAAAATAGCAAACTACATATCCCAAATCATCGGTTTCAGTCAAACACACACCAACGAAAGACTAAGAAACCTAGCTTAGAAAAGTCAAAAATAGCAAAACTATTCATCCCAGACTATTGGTTTCAGACATCATTCACCTACGAAATACTAGAAAACCTTAGCTCAGAAAAGCCTGAAATAACAAACTATACATCCCAAATCATAATTTTCTGACAACGAACGCATACCTATGAAAGGCTAAGAAATCCAGCTCAGAAAATTCGAAAAAATAGCAAACTACACATCCCAAATCATCGGTTTCAGTCAACACACACCAACGAAAGACTAAGAAATCCAACTCAGAAAAGTCAAAATAACAAACTACATATCCCAAATCATAAGTTTCACTCAACACACATCAACGAAAGGCTAAGAAACCTATCTCATAAATGCCTGAAATAGCAAACTACTCATCCCAAACTATTGGTTTCAGACAACATTCACCTAGGAAATACTAGGAAACCTTAGCTCAGAAAAGCCTGAAGTAGCAAACTACACATCCCAAATCATAGGTTTCAGACAATACACATCAACGAAAGACGGGTGCTCGGGGAGAGCCTTTGAGGTCTGTGGGTCCCTTGAGGGTTGGTGGTCCTTTGGGAGCTCGGGGGGACCTTTGGGGGACCGGGGGGATGGGCTTTGGGGTCCGGAGATGGCATTGGGGGTCTGGGGTGGGCCTTTGGGGCGCCGGGAGGGCCTTTGGGTGCCTGGGGGACATTTGGGGACCGGTGGAGGGCCTTTGGGGCACAGGGAGGGCCTTTGGGGGTCCTGGGGGGCACTTGAGGACCGATTGGTCCTTTGGGAGCCCGGTGAACCTTGGGGGCCGGGGGAGGGCCTTTGGGGGTCCGGGGGGCCAGTTGGGAGCCTGGGGGACATTTGGGGACCGGTGGATGGCCTTTGGGACCCCGTTGGTCTTTTGGGGACTCGATGGGCCTTTGGGGGGCCCTGGGATGGCCGTTGAGGGTCTGGGGTGGGCCTTTGGGGGCGCCGGTGGCCCTTTGGGAGCTTGGGGACCTTTGAGTGTCCGGGGGGCAGTTGGGGCCTGGGGACATTTGGGGACCGGTGGAGGGGCCTTTGGAGCTTGGGGGGGCCTCTGAGGACCGGGGGCTTCCTTCGGGTGTTGGGGTAGGAGGATTGGAACCCTTTGGGGTTGGGTTAGAGGACCTCACAACACTGT
The DNA here is from genome assembly GCA_027921565.1 of Artemia sinica. NCBI lineage: Eukaryota > Metazoa > Arthropoda > Branchiopoda > Anostraca > Artemiidae > Artemia > Artemia sinica. The sequence goes on along the minus strand of CM051256.1, from coordinate 19,086,773 downwards.
TCAAATGAAACTTGTGTATTATAACGACCACACTCAAATTCTCTTCCAAAATCTCTTCTAAAATCATATTTTATAATGTCTCTAGCTGTTTCGCCGAAATAGTTCCATAAATTAGCTAAAACAGTTTCGCCAAAATTATCCCTAAACGGAATTTCAGCATGTTCCATTTGTTTGGCATCCCTGCGCTGGCTTATTTCAAATTATTTGGAAACCTTTTCGCACGCTAAGATCAAAACATCTGCCTCGGAAATGATTCTCTTGTTAGAAACAACAAATTAATTTCCCTTTCGTGAATCAATTCTCTTTAGAACAACAAATTAATTCCCCTTTCGTGTCAATCAATCAATCATGACATCATCTGTCATCTAAAACTGTTTCTCGGAGACAATTCTCTTTGGAAATGTAAAGTCATTAATTAATTGACGTCATCTGCCAGACATTAATAACTGTTTTCCCGGAACCTCATAACATCTGGCTCGAAATAACAATAACAAATACTATTTCTGGATCATAACATTCGCTGAAGGCGTGCCAAAACACACCTGGAGAAAGAGGTCATGGAGAAAGAGGTCATTGACCCTGTCCTCATTAAACTATGTAAAAAAGTTGTAGGTGGCAGTAGGGGTGAGCGATCGGAGATATTATGGCATCTCCTTACTGTTAAAAGTAAAGATCACCATCTAGTAGTGTCAAGGGTTAATTTAAAGCTGAAATATCGGAAGGGTAATTACCCTCCGGGAAGTTATGATGTTAGTAGACTCCAGGATGAGAATTTGAGAGAAACTTTCCAGGAACAGTTGAATACTAAACTTGAGAGTTTAAAATTTGATAATGTGGAAGATGGTTGGAATAATTTTAGAAAAATAATTTTTGAAGTTGCTGAAGGTGTATTAGGGAAGAAAGCTAGAACTGCAGCTAAGAATATTATTGAAAAAGCTTTATGTTTAATAGAAAGGAGAAAGGACTTGTACAAGAATTATCTGAGTGATAGATCGCATGAAAACAAAAGAAATGTAAGAAAGTGGAGAAAGCATTGAAATATGAACTAAGGAGGTGTGAAGTGGAGGCCATGGATAAAATTGCCGAGGATTTAGAAGATGCAGCTAGACGGCATAATAGTAAAATATTGTACTGGCACGTTAACAAATTGAGAGGTAGCAGTCAATCCGGACTTGTCCCAGTTAAAGATAGGAATGGGTGGCAATTAGCGATAAGGAAAAAGCTAAAGCGAGATGGGCCGAACATTTTGAGAATTTGCTTAACCGAGATAGAGTTGCAGGAAAAAATATAGAGGAAAATGAAAAAGTTTGTGATACCTTGGATGTGAAGGAAGATTTGTTTTGTGAGGAGGAATTAGCAACAGTACTAAAAGGATTAAAGAATAATAAGGCTCCAGGTGCTGATAGGGTAGTAAATGAGTTTCTTAAATATGGTGGCTCTGAGGTTAGAAATAAGTTATTGAAGATTATGAATATGATTTTTGAAAAAGGGGAAGTACCTAACGATTTTAGGAAAACCTTAATTAAGCCACTTTATAAGAAAGGTGATAAAAGTGAGTGTGGTAATTATCGAGGCATTAGTCTGGTCTCTGTAGGTAGCAAGTTGCTTAGTAATATGATACTTTTTTAGACTGAGAGATGCCGTAGACAAAGTTTTAAGAGAAGAGCAGTGCGGTTTTAGAAAAGGTCGAGGATGTGTTGACCAAATTTTCACTCTTAGGTTAATAATTGAGAAGTGCCTAAGTTTTCAAACACCTTTGGTCCTCAGTTTTATAGATTATGAGCAAGCGTTCGATTCTGTTGATAGAGGAGCTTTAGTAAAGGTTTTATCCTTGTATGGTATACCAGACAAATACATTAAAGTGATTAGTGCTATGTACCAGAATAACACTGCTGCGGTTAAGATAGGAAATGAGGTTAGCAGCTGGTTTTGTATTAATCAGGAGTTAAGCAGGGTTGTGTTCTATCCTCCTTTATATGGATTATTTGATGGGACTTTGTTTTAAGGAGCACAGGAAAGGCAATGGGAGACCACGGAATCAAATGGGGAGGAAAAAGTCTCCTGGACTTGGATTATGCTGATGATTTAAGCATCCTAGATGAAAGTGTGAGCAAAATGAATGAAGTTTTAGAGGTTTTGCGAGTTCAGGGTGCTAGTATCGGTTTCAAAATTAATGTTAGGAAGACTAAGTCCCTAAGGCTAGGAATAAGTGAAGATGAAAAGGTGACGTTGGGTAATGAAAAGATTGATCAGGTGGGCAGTTTCATTTACCTTGGTAGTATTATTAGTAAAGATGGTGGGAGCAGTGAAGATGTTAAAAATAGAATAGCCAAGGCTCAGGGTGTTTTTTCACAGTTAAAAAAAGTCTGGAAGAATAGGAAGATAAGTCTGCAAACCAAGATTAGAATCTTAGAAGCTACAGTGATGACAGTGGTCAAATATGGCTCTGAAGCATGGACGCTCCGAAAAGCGGATGAAGATTTGCTAGATGTTTTCCAGAGAAATTGCTTAAGGATTGTTCTGGGTACCCGGCTGACTGACCGTATTTCAAACAATAAGCTATACGAAAAATATGGTTCAATACCGCTTTCTAGGTCTATAATGAAAGAAAGGTTGAGGTGGTTAGGGCATGTTGTGCGGATGAAGGATGACAGATTGCCGAAGATTGTTCTTTTCGGCCAAACCATCTAGGGCTAAACGGAAAGCAGGTCGTCCCCGTCTGGGGTGGGAGGACGTCATAAAGAAAGATTTTAAAGGTAATGGGAACTTCGTGGGCGGGTGTAAAAAGGGAGGCTTTGAATAGATAGGGGTGGAGGAGGAGCGTGCGTAGCTGTGTTGCCTCACGCGGCTTGGTGCTGCGATGAGTTGTTAGTAGTAGTAGTAGTAGTAATTTACTTATTATGGTGCTCTTATGATTGTCATGATTTTAAGTTCCTCCTAAAAAAAGAGTTCTAATACTTTCAGTGAAAACAGCCTCTTAAAACGGAAATGGTCTGACTTTTATGAGCGTACAACTTCATTGTTTGAGCTGTTGGGTTGACTGTTGTTCCCCTCTAATTAATGACTTTATCTTAGAACATCTGGCAGAAGTCAGCCTTTAAATATATCCAATCAAGCCTTCGTTTATCCGGTTTATTTTATTAACAAATATGTGAAAATCAACAAGTGCACCATACCTTTAGTATTTTGTTATGTTTTACAAAGTGTATAATGACTGAAAATATTGCAGGAAACAAATTTGGGCATGGCAAAAACTGTTAAGATTAGTTTTAAAAACCATGAGGAGCATAAATGTGATGATCGATAACTTGATGAAGAATAGCGTAAGATTTTAGGTACTAGACAAGATAGACTGAGAAACATTATCGAATTTCGTTTTCAGATGAGTAAAGATCAGCCGTCTATTGACAGTTTTTTCAGGTTAGGTTAGGTTAGGTTAGTCACGAAAAAGACCGGTCACGGTAACCGAGATTTTCTTCATGAAAGTGTAAAACAACCCCACAAATTTGCAAGAAAATCATAATTTTGCTACGACAAACTAATCCCTTTAAAATTTTGAAATAAGTAAAGTTACCTCATCAATAGTTTCTGTGTGAAAATTGTCAAAAGGCACGTGATTCAAATCAATATTTGGGATTCTTTGTAAAAATTCTTTAGCTCGAGTCCGGTTTGACGGAACTTGCAATTTCGTTATTCCATATTCAGGGAAGACTAGTATATCCATATCCTGAAAAATTAAATCCAAATCTGAAATAAAAAATTGCACTACTATTCCATGACGTTTCGTTTAAGATTACAAGGAGAGGAAAGAGAATCTAGTCAGATTCGACAAGATCAGTAATGTATAGCCATTGTTCATTCACAAATTTATGGGTTTAAATTATTTTCTATAATTCTCGTACGAACTGCATATGAGTCCATACCGTCAATATTTTTTTTTTTTGTATAAAAAAATCAAAATAAAAACGTTTGTACCCTGGACCCGAGTAGTATGTTATATAAAGGCGCGAAACTTACATTCAAACTTACGCCTGAAAGCATAGATATGTGTGTAAGTTTCGAACGAATTGGGGTTACCAGGGTCATTTGCAAAGAGGTATCATTTCTATAGAAGGTATAGTAATTTGAAATATCAAATGGAATTTGCTTGAAGGTATATACTTTGCGTACGCGCCCGTACCAAACAGGTTTTTCTGGTAGTCCTATTCTACAGGTCATTACACCTTTGCCAAGAGGAGCGAGTATAACTTGATTGGTGATTAGGATTTGAATAAAAGGAATAGTTTTCTTTACAATTCATATTAGTAAGAGAATTGAATTCAAAGAGAATAGTTTATTTGAGAGGATATTAGTGGAGAAAAAAATGAGTGGTGCATTTACACTATTGGAGATTAATGATGGAACCGACAGCAGCAGCAGCAGCGATATACGAGTACCTAATGTAGCTGTGGAAATAACCGCTGGCTGTAGACTATGTCTTGAATGGGACATTATGTATGCGAGATATGTGATATCATTAAGCAAATTTAAGCAGGAGGAGCAGCTGTGTTTTGCTGGAAAAGTGAATATTCTCCATATAAATAAACTTCGGTCAGCATTAGATGTCCTATCGAAATATATTGATGAGAAACAAAATGCATCAGTGAATATTATTATTGTAATTATGTTCAATAAAAATGTTTCTAAATCAATGGTATTTTTTTTTTTTTTCTATAGTAGACAAGCGTATATTTCATAGAGTAGAAAAAAGAAATTCTGTTTAGTCTGAAGTTGGTTGTGAGAGAGTTAGGACTAAAAAAAAAAATGGATAGATTCGAGAAAGATCGAATCATGAGGAATCTAGTTCTTATGGAAAAAAAACGTTTGATTCTAGATGATGATTTTCTAGAGTTGTCTACTCAAAGGAAGATATTTTCTCGAGGAATGCTTGTCGATATAATGAAAACTGATTCTCCATCATTAGACTATTGTATGAAGCTTCTACATCGTGGTCCAAATGCATTTACACAATTTATTGATATATTGATCACGACACGACAAAATGATATTGTGGATATGCTTTTAAACATTAGTTTAGAAATTTAGGACTTTTTTCATAAGAAAGATGGTGCTCAAGGATGATTTACTCCTCTCTCTCTCTCAGACAATTTTTTTTTTGTTGCTAGCTCAGTTTCATTGTGGCAGTGAGAGCGTTAACACATGACAAAATGTTCCATACATGTCCGTTATGTATGTACACACAGGGTAGCTGGTCATCATGTGAGAATTGCACAATGATTGAGGAGTATGATGAAAAGTGTAGATTATGCAACCCGTGTAAATTGCATAGAGGATATGCTGTACAAATTAAAGGTTGTAATTCCTGTCTTGAAGAGGTGTGTGACTCTCATCCTAGAGGTCACCTATGCTCCAATTGTCATTATGATAAATGCAAGCAGTGGGAGAGTACATATCCCGGTATGATTGGAAGAATCCTAACCGTGATTTTAGTTTATTGCTACGAGATTGGTATCGTCGTGGTTTTAGATTGTTCTGGGAGGAGGAACCGGGTCAACGATTCAACTGTTTGGAACAACAAAAGAATATGGTTTCTACGTCATCGTTGTGAAGACACTGGGTGTTATGATTATAAGCCCACTGATTTTTATTTGGCTGTGACGGAATGTGATTCGACACTTGAGGACACTGTTTGTGAAATTGCTTCAAATAGGCAAATTGAAACATGTGAATTCTATAGAATGAATGAGAATAGTATCATTGACTATACAAAGAGATATGACAAGAGTGAAGTCACACTCTACTGTAGAAAATGTGACCCTGACATTGCACTACATCAGGATCAGTACACTGTGAATTCAGATAATCTACCTGCACTAGTTGTTGTCGACAAATACCTAGTAGTGGATGAAATCTAAAGAGTAGAAAAGTCGTTTTATCATGTATATAAAATTTTTTTTTAATAAACAATTTCACATACATCTTTAGAACATTTTATTCTTAGGGCACTAAAATCAATATTAAATACACTTGTAAGTATATTCTCCACTAGAAAGTCGTTCAATTGAGGTAAGTCAACGTAGATGTTGAGAAACTGCTTGTAGGTGTAGCCACGACATCTGAACATGAAAAAGAGTAGTGCATGAAAGCCACATGTCTTAGTCGCTAAATCCTGTACTCTTCGTTGATTTTGAATAATGGTTTTCCCACTGCTTTCAATAAAGTTGCTGATGTATGGTGCGTAGAATTCATACGATAGGCCAAGAGGATCAAAAAATTCAATATTCTTCGCTGTTTGAAAGATGCTTAGCCAATGACCGGTCTTCAAAGTCGATGGACTGCTATTAACAATGATCAGGGTGTTGTTAACACTTGGAATTTTTTCAATGAAGTCCGAAGGTATGCAATAGGACTTGTACCGGGACATGTATGGATCCATACTAAATACATTGATTATTTGGTTTGTGTTCATGGTGCTAGGTCTAGTAGAACACTGCCGTCGGGCGTGATTTCCCAATAGGTTTCAAATTGACTCAGTGATATTAGCGTGATACTCTCAGTCAGAGCATTGGCAAATGTACACTCTAAACGTACATTCCCTGTTCGTACTATGCTCATATCCTGTGTGCCTGACAAATCCAAAACAATAACCCCATGATTTTTTGAAAACATTGAATCGGTTATTCCATTTTCAAATAGTTGAGAGTCATGATCTAGGGATTGCATTGTCAACTCGTACAGAGTTCTATAGGATTTTTTGTCAAATGATAGAGTGTACAGTGGAATACCATTCACTTTGCACACGAGGCTAGATAGACCGAAAAAATTAAAATCGTGGGGGGATTCAGTCCCAGGATCCAACGGCACTCCCACTCTTCACAAAGGCCAAAGCCAATTTTGATGGGATTTCTCCATTGATAAATGATGAATCGCTATAGCTACGAGAGCCGGTGGCAATGTGACGTTGATTGGTGATTGTATGGGGGACAAGAAGTTTAATGTTGTTGCCATTGGCTCTTAGCTTTTCCACTGCCAATGCAACAGAGCTCATAACTGTTGTTTTCGGACGTGGAGAATTGCCGATGTGATAATGACATTTGCATCGGGTGCTGCAGGAAGTGTTTTTCAAAATGAAATTCGATGGGGCCATCTGTAACTTTATGTCAATCTTGACATTGGGGGGGTAGCCATTGGGATATATTGAATATCTCATGATTTAATTTTCCAACTAGATGATACTCCTGGGTCACTGCTGTAGTCAACTCACCGTCAGTATCAACACCTGTTCGATATTCATAGCCCAATGATTGTCCTCTCATCTCCTTGTACGCCTTTGGCGTCATCATCATAAATTGTATGTAGCTTGCATAGTTGGATAAATTATTGCTAGTGCTCACCAATGTTCCATTAATAAATACATTAATTTGTTTGAATAGGTTGTGTAGAATACAGTTTTCATAGGAGAGACCATCGCCGGCATTTGGAGTTGTATTATCTGACTTTTTCTTCACCATAACATTTAAATCAATAAATGTTGATGACAAATCAATGAAATAGTCTTCATTGGAAAATATTTGAAAGTGTATATTTTCCAAGAGGGGTTGTTGAGGGTGAAATTGTTCATAGTAGCCATACTTGACACTGACATCAACATTTTCAGCATTGAATAGATTCAATGAGGAACTGATTGATGGATATGATTCCTTGTGGGGGAGATAAGTCATCTTAAGAGAAGAAAATCCTTCTTTGATCTAACAATCTTTTTTCTTCTTCTTCTTCTTCTGCTGCTTATTGACCTTCGTTGTTTTATTTCTCAAAGTCCTTGTTGATGTCCTTTGCTTCCTGCCTGGGTGGAGACTGATGAGTGAATGACGCGAACGCATCCTTTTCAATCCCTCCCCATTTTGTCTAGATTTTAATTGTTCACCAACGGCTCTTGCTGAAGATCTAATATTTGCCTTAACACTCTCCTTGAAATTCTTGCCCGACCCCCAGTCCTGTAGTGTGGAGGCAGAAAAATTTGATGCAGCAGGTACAAGATATTCTCTGGCAAGGGGTAGTGCAGAACGAAATAGCCTAGCAAACCAGCTACCAAGACCATAGCCAGACATTGTAGTACGCCCCTTGTAGTAGTCCAATCCATTGCCTATTTGACGTGGACTCAAAGCACCAACATAACAGTCAATATCGGGACAGACAAAAGGAATTCTTCTATTGTTCATTTTTTTTAGGTTATTGTACCGTCGTTGTCGTTGACAATGGGTCGAAAATGACATGTAATCACTGCTAAGCCTTTTGAAATTGCTATTGGATCACCTAATTCAGTTCTTAGTGTTAACTGACAGAGTTCCAAATAGGAAGTGTTTACGGGAATATACTGAAGATGCTTTATATTGTAGTGGTGAACATGTTCTTGATTGGTTTTTCGTTCAAGAACTCGTAGGAGGGGAACATTTGAATTACCAACCCGAGATGTTTCCACAAATGAAGCGTAGAGAAATATACAAGTGTCCGTGGAGAAGCTGGGTGCATAGTCTGCATAGATAACATGGTCACTACCACTGAAATTTTCTGTCTTAATAATACGGTTTTTAAAACCAAGAACCTCACGTAAATTTTCATTGAGGAAAATTCTTTCATTCTCAAATGGATTGGTAATATAAATTCTCCTTTGTTCCGTCGAGTAATTGAAAGTGAAACCACCTTTTTTTCGACTTGCAATTTTTTTGTTGATAACTCGACACAGTTCATGCATGTTATTGTATTCCCTGTAGGGGATGTTAGCAATAGGGTACTGATTAGAGTCAAAAGTTGCCATTGCACCTTCATCACCGAATTCAAACGGTCGTATTTTTATTTCATATTTACGATCCTTTCTCAGGATGCCATAGGTATTTTTGAGAATACAGTCGACAAGAGCCACTTCATATGCACCGTCAAATTTGACGGCGGGTGAGAGTTTTGTCCAAAAATCACTTGTCGTATTCAAGTCATTGTAGAGAGGATCGGAAACGTTGGACATGAAAGTTACATAGAAATCATTGGGCATTGTCAATATCTTCAACACCGATCCAAGAATCAAAATCAGAGTTGTATCCTAGCCATCGAACAAGTAACTGTTTCTTACCCCCGCGAGTACGTCTCTTTAATATCTTTTCAATTTGATAGATTTCACTAGCATTTTTAACTTTTTGTAATTCATAGTCATAAAAGCCGCCGAGAATCTCCTCATCTTTGGTATCACGCAGGCGATAAGTTATGGGTTTAGTGTCTAGGATTTTTGCCACTTTAAAAAGTTCGGTGGACCATAAGTAATTCCCCTTTTCAAAAACATTAGTTGTTCTATTAATTCGAACAATATCACCAACATTGAATTTATTTTCATCTTCTTGACAGCCGACGATTCATTGGAATACTGTTTAAGAAAGGTGTCAATTGTATCATGATCAGAATGATGAACTTCCGTTGGCGTAGAGTTGGACAACGATCGATGAGGTCGTTCATTATAAATCAACATGATTTTATCAAGATCATGAATAAAAGCCGATGTATTTTTCAATGTACAATATCTTGAAATTAAAAGTCGAATAGTTCTTATCAATCGTTCGGCCAATGCAGCCTTTATAGGACTGTGACTATGATAGAGCAGTGTACTATATTTTTCTAGTACTTTTGCAACATGGAAATTAACAAATTCACTACCGCGATCCGTTTGAATTTTTTTTATATGAATCCTGTTGGAGGATACTTTCAATGGCCTGAGCAACTTCAACACCTCTCTTTTGATCGCAATGGAATTGAATATGCATAACGACTATAAACACTGATTGCAAGTAGAATGTACTTGTACGGTGTATTGTGACGTCTTTGAAGCTCATCTAGAGTCAGGAGATCTGCTTGCATTATATGCAATGGGTAAAAGGCTTTAGTTTTTCGATATTGATTGGCACGAAGTCTATGATTTCTATGCAGAGTGTAACTTGATTCATTCTGTAGATAGTCTTGTACATTTTTAGTGCGAACACCAGTGACTTTGGAAAGAGTTGTGGGGGAACTTAAACTCCCCACCTCACCAATATTTTCATAAACACCTTTCAGAACTTCAACCATTTTGAACGTAAACACGTTGTGTAACGTCCGCTACCCTTTTGTATACTGGCTGTTGGTGGTGGTGATGGTGGTGATGATGACTTGATACGTCTTCGCTTTTGTCTAGCTATCAGCGGTGTGCTAGTATTTTCCAAAATTGATTTAAAATCTTCTTCTTCAAGTTCATTTTTTAATGATGTCAATGTTGTTGATGATGATGACGATGATGCGTGTTCATTTAATTTTTTAGAATTTGTCTATTGCCAATAAGACTTTTGGGGAAGTTTAATGTATTTAGAAAGTTGTATAGATGAGTGTCAAATGATAATAGTCCTTTACGATTTGTAACCATATCATAGATTAAATCAAGTAGATTATAGCTCTTGCCCTGAATTATAATCCCTGTTCCATTGCTCTCAACTTGAATGTGATCACTTTCCAAGAGATAGGCTAGGAGTCGTTTACTTTGTTCACGATATGAGTGGGGCATTAGATTTCCAATTTTCATTACAATCGAATCCAATTCCTCCTTCTTCAATTGTGTTCCAGCAGCAGCAGCAGAATGCCAAGGAGATGATTCCTTTTTTGGGATCAGCAGCAGCAGCAGCAGCAGTGGGCTTCGAGCGATAGGACTTGTGTTTGTCCACTCGGCGAAGTGCATCTTGAAGTAAAAGCAGTTTTTTATCATCCTCAATATTTTCATTGTCAAGGAATTTACTCAGATTGTTCTCAAAGTGTTCGACGGGGGAGAGAGCGAGTTCTATTGGAGTCAATTTATAGGGTTTTGCCATTCTCTCTCTCTCTCTCTCTCTTTAGAGAAAACTGTTTACAAGTCCTGCAATTATTTGGCAGTAAAAGTGTGAAAAAGCTACCGCCCACCTGAAGAAGTCGTTTCCTTTTGAAATTCTTTCCTTTCTTTTTAGAGGCCAATGTACGTACAATGGAACGATGTTGCTTTGCCTGTTGCTTAACTACTTCTGGCACTTGAACATTACCCTCGATCAAATTTAAACAAAGTTCGGATATTAGATTAATGAAATCGTTGTCAATACCGTGTTTGAGTATTGCTTTCCTAAGCGGAGGTTTTGAAGTGCTTAGAACTGAAAACAAATGTCTATTTTCATGTAGTTTCTTCAGTGTCATGATAGCAACTAATAGGTCTTTTTAGTGTTCACGGGGAGATATACTGTAATTTCATTGTCAAAAATATCTGTGACTACACGCAGATCCTCGGGTGTAGTTTGATTAAGATCCAATAGGATGTAGCCGTAGGGTTTATTAGTTGCCTGATTGTATGCTGAGAGCAGAAATTTGGGGGCTCCCGGGTAGATTTGTTTTATTGAGAGTTATTAGCGAGCTAGAATCACGAACAACTCTGTAGATGATATAGTAGGTGCAGTTCAATGCAAGTGTTCGCATACATTTGCTCTGATGAAAGAGATTGTGTAGAACCAGAGTAACGGAAATCTGTTCGTGATGAGAGCGAACAGTGAACAGTTGTAGCATTTCCTGGGACCATTGTTCAATAGATTCAGCCAGATCGTCAATGATCAACCAAGAGTTTTGTTCAATAATGCTGAAAACATCAAGTCCCTGTATGAATTGTATCTGCACCAACCCCATGGTGGTGGCAATCGCTTTTATTTTATCATATGACTCCTGCCAAATACTATAGCAATAGTAGATTTTTTTTCGGCTTTTCCACAAACATTTTATCACAATTTTTAATTATTTTAGTTAAGAGTGTTGTTTTGCCCGACATTGACGGTCCACACAGAAACGATCTGAATGGTGTTTTAAATTGATACATGTTCCCTTCAACAGTTCACCTGGACAACTAACTGTAGACTATGGCCGTCTAATGACTAAATAATTTCCCTATTACTACTACTACTACTACTACTCCGTTCAAGAATAATAATAACGAGAAGAAGAAGAATAAAGAATAATATTTTCTTTTATTATATACATAAAAAAGGTGACAATACTTTAAAAATAAAAAAAAAAACTACATTGAAAAAGGCACATTAAACATGAATAAAAAAATACACTTTTTTTTTTTAAATTTATTTATAATAAAAAAAAACACAACATTTACATAACCACTAGAAAAAAAAAACACTTAAATAAATACACTTTTTTTTCTGTTTATTTATTTATAAAAAAATACAACATTTATTGGACTAATGTGCACACACACACTTGTGAAATAATATCATACACTTTTACTTACAACATTTTAAATTTTGGGGTCCCCCCTCCCCCCCCTCGGGGGCAGCCGCTGCGGCGGCCGGGGCCGGGAAGCGCCGGGCGCCGGGGGCCCGCTGCGGCGGGCCCGGGCCGGGGCCGGCATTAAATACTGGAAATTGATCTGCCTTGCAAACACACACACACACACACATTGAAAATTGATTGTGATAGAAAAAAAAAGAATTAAAAAAAAAACCTAATTACCCCAAAAAAAAAAAAAACCCTCCCACCCAATTTATACTTTTTTTTTTAGTGAATTTAAGTTAATTTTTTTAGACCGAGTTGTTTTCTGTACTCTGTACATTCAACTCGGTCTGAAATTAAATAATGACCGTGTGGTAGTACCTTCACACCATCCTCAAGTACATAGACTTTGTCCGATATGGCAGACATGGCGTTTTTCTCAACTCTAACTGTGTAGTTTTTAAATTGTAAAGAGCGAATCGCCATGACTTTCGCCCTTGGCACTAAACTACGTTCCACACAGTTTCTATACACACTCATGTCGAAATTATTTTTTACAAAGTGTGTAGGTACCCCCTTGCAAACTTGTTTGATATCCTTGCCGTGCGTTTCCACACAGTATACCTTCGGTCCAGGAAACACACCACTGGATATCAGATCGCTACCCGTTTCAGATTTTAACATTAACAATTGATTTGGGGCCTGGCGTTTCACTAGCTCTGGGTAGAGGGATTCGTCCCAGTTAGTGTAGTCCATTCGTGAGCTAATGTACTCGCCATTTTCCAAATCATTCAATAGATTTTCAGTTTTGACTTTTAACAGGAGTGAATCAGTGTCCCCGTAGTACACTTGAACTTGTCCCTCAATCGGCCACTGTACCTTGCATACATTATAATAAAATGACAACATGAGTTTCTTGGATATTTCAGTTATTGCACTTCCGCCCGCAATATTTTTATTTAATACAATGTTTCTTTTCTTGCGATGTAGGAGAACCATATTGGAGTCTATGATTGTGAACGATGTGAAGTTTGGATCCGCAATGATTCGAGCACAATCTTTGGGGTTGGTTACAATGTCACATCGACTTCTGTGTCGTACGCTCTCGCACATTTTACCGAAAGCTGAGTTCAAAATGAGTTTATAGACTTCTTTTTCAACTTTCGTTTTCGCTGTGAACGCTTACTGACAAAGGTGTCAATAAACGTTTTCATGTAAGGCTTTTGATCAAATTGGAGGGCTCTATGAATCTTTGTGACCTTGAAACCATTGGACACCATCCATTTCAATAGCACGTGATGAACAACGATATTCTGTTTCGGGTTGAGATCGGCAATTAGTTTTTGTTTTGAAGGTACCCAGTGCATACTCCCGTCCTCTACTAAAGATAAATTGTAGGGGCTCAGAGAGTCCCTACCCACCGGTCTATTTATGCACGGAAAAACAAAGTCTTTTACCGAGTCATGGATTTCCATGGGTATTTCACCGTCAATTTCAAAAAACCATCCCTGTGCCCCATTCTCCTCAACACTGGCAATGTCGGGGAAATTCGAAGCACAGGGATTGTCAAGCCATTTATAATTGCCACACGGCAAACAGTAGTGAGACATTGCCGATGGGTAAAGAGAATTCATATCCAAAAAAAAAACTGCGTCCGACTTTTCATCGGTGTGCTGTCCACTCGGATCAGTTTTCATGATACGATCCCCGTGAAAAAACATACCCACCCCTCATTGATCTCTCTACAAACAGATGCTGATCCACATCGGCGATCAGACCTATTTCTTCTTTGCTGATTTTAAGTATCAAGTCCATCACCAAATGGGGAGTGGAAAAATAATAACCTAAATCCAACCCAAATTCCCCATAGATTTTATCCGTATTTTTGCACACAATATCCAGAAGAGTGAGTACGTCACTGGCCAAGTAAAGTTTACAATAATCCCACCCATTTTTACATCCGCCCTTTGCCCAAACCCTCTTAGCAAATTCGTAGTCGCTAGTGGTGCACTCACTCTCAGTAAGAGAATTGTAAAAAGCTTCAATGGGCGGTAGTGACACCTCATCTAGCCTCGAGCCAGAGTTGTAATAGTCATATGGATGTATACCCTTACACGTTAATAAATCATACATTTCATCATCGGGGAAGCGCTGTTTGAGGAGGGGGAAGCTATCAAAATTGTCACTTTTCTGCACCTGAATCAATTGACTTAAAGATTTGGGGAAGAAGCTGAAAGAGTCTAAAAAACGGATTTATTCAGGCACGTGTTACCCTTGTCAACTGTTTTCCACATGAATTCTAGCAGCAGTAGCTTCTCCGATGATTTGGGTATGATATTATATGAAAAAGAACCATCTATCCATGCGTCATCTACAAAACTCCTCCCTTGGCAATGCGGGCCAACGCCGGAAGAACAAACTTTAAGTCGTAATTGGAATTGTGTATAAAAAACAGGTACGAAATATTGTTGTCTAACGTTTAAATTGCATGATTGGTGTGCTACCCCTCTAAAGTTACTCCTTCCCGATGTAATTTCCTGCCACAAATGATCATGGTCGATCACCTTCCTCCTCCCCCCATTCCCAACACCATCATCAAATTCTCCCTTGCAAACCCAACACATTTTACGATTTTTAATGGCCACTATGTCATCTGGTGATAGGACCATAGGAAAGTTTGTATAACGAAGGCGCGAAATTGCACCGTTCGCTGTTTTGACTAGACTGACCAATGCCGAGCGCATGCAGTCTTCACCGTCACTCAACATCTCAACTACCTCCAGCACTTGCATGGTATTTTTGGAATCTCGTTGCGCGTGAGCGTAAGAGACCCCTATGGCTTCATGTATTTTAACATGATTTGAATTTGACGGATCGCACACGTCTGTCAGCTTAGCCTCGCAGTCCAAAGCGATCTTATTGCTCTGCAGGAGCGTGTTTTGAAAATTTTTAAAACGTAAGATCGCTTATCTCCGCTTACCGTCTCCACAGCCTGGTATCCATGACGTTTACAGTGTTTCATGTGATGCTTTAACTTTAAATCAGTCCAAAATCTTGAGAGGCATGTTGGACAGTAATAACGTACATTCCGATTTTTTTACCCTCACTTAGAACCCTACTAATATCCGTAATTGGATTGAAATGACCAATTGAATCGGAGTCTGTGGGTGGGGTGTATAGAAGCCACACCCAATATTCTACTGATTCAATTGAAGGAGCCCGCACTGGAAATAATACACCCTTCTTATCGGAACGCTGACCCTCTTCAAATTCTGTTTCATACTGTAACACCGTGACACCAATCTTTAAATGTGCATTAGCCCGCTCAAAAATATCTATTCCTTTTAGTGTCACGGGATATTGACCATTTAAACAATTAAAATTTACTTTGGGGAACTTTGAACCCTCCCTACCATTAACTGCCATTTTGTCCAACTTTTTCTTAGATGCATCTTTTTTGAAGTGGTCTGTATGCCGCAATTAAAAACGCATACTTGAAACACTGCAGCCTCGTATCGAAACAGATTCGTTGTATCCCCTGACACCCCTCTAAATCTGAATGATATTTTAAAACTATAGCCCTCTCCCCAGCCCCACCACCTCTTACAATAAAATCCTTTTTAAACCTACAAATGTTAACATTTAAACTTTCAATAAATAAAACCACAGATCCACTACCCCCCTCGTTATAATTTTCCCACTCACTTTGAATACTATTGGCCCAATTTAGAAAAAAACCCTCCCCATAATTTGATAAATGCGGGTGTATTGCCAACATCTCTGTGTGCAAGTATTTCGAATACATCTCACCCGCACTTTCATTTAAAAAAAAAATATTTTTAGTGCTATTGATGCTTTTAAACTGACCCCCCACTCCCCACAACCCCATTTGTTGTTCAAGAATGGCTCGAATCTTATCAGTATATGAATGTGTAATGGCCAGGGGATCTGTTATTATATCCCCCGACACTAGAGAGTTGAAAGGGTCACCGAATTTGGCGCTGTAGACCAATGTGTGATGCAAGGCAGAGTTGGAGAGAAAAAAAATCTGGAAGAGGGGGTACTGTTGCTGTTGTATTACTACTACTTCTATCTATAGCATTAAGTGGAGTGGTGGCGGGTGACAGAGAATTGTCAATAACACCACTCCCAGTCTGTTCAATCATATTGGGGGGATGTGGCATGAGGTCCCCTAATACATATTCCAATGTGTTTGGGGACAATTGGTCGAGCCAGCCTGTATTGTCCTCTGATGGAATTTCGTTATGAGGACCCGGTTCAGATTTACTTGTAACATCATCATCTAAATATTCACGCATGAAACTATCTGTCCACCCCGGATCCTCAAGCATGTCAATATCACAGCTTAAGTCATCCAGGCTGGCCATTTCCCCAAAAACATCGTTAAGGAAGCCACTTTCCCACTCCATATTCTCTAGGAGCAGTGTAGCTTCATCCCTGAACTCTGCTGGTGGTGACAGAATTGTCCTGTAAATATAGTTGCTTCATCACTCAATGGTGTCGCTGGTGGTGGTGCTATATTTTTAATCTGTAGAAAAAAAAAGTTTTATTTTTTATGTAAATTTTTTTTATAGTTAATAAACTTTGTCAATTTCTCATAGCCATTGTCCCACTATCACTACCACCACCACCTGAACAATTAAAAGAAGAAGAAAAAAAAAAGTTACATTGCCTTATGTCTTTCATAATGTCAACTGAACATGTTAAAAAAATATATTTTTTTTTAGTCGGGAAAATGTAGTCTTATTCTTAGAAAAAATTAATGGTTTTATTCCAAAATTTTTTTTTTTTTTTTAAACAAAAATGCAAAATATGAGTCCAATTCGATTGTTTGAGCCTCTTCATTATAAGTGTCAATGAAATTTGACCATTGTTCAACTGACGCAGTATGCTGTACGAACAATTGCTCCTCGGCTTCAGTTAATGGACACGAATCCCATATGTCGGGGGTTGGTGGTGCTGTTACTTTCTCAATAATCCGTATTTTCCTGTTTCTTTTGCCAACGGATTTGTTTGACCTGGGCTAAAATAAATTCGAATATTGAATTTTTTAAAAGTATAAATGCCACAAAAAGGTATTTTTCAAAAATAGGGGGCAATTGCTCCTTATATCTCAATTGTCAGCACTACTATCCTAAGCTCCTGCTGAAGATAGCTTCGAATATTGAACTTTGTATTTTTTAAAAGTATAAATGTCACAAAAAGGTATTTTTTTTCAAAAATAGGGGGCAATTGTCCCCACTACTATCCTAAGCTCCTGCTGAAGATAGGTTCGAATATTGAACTTTGTATTTTTTTTAAAAGTATAAATGCCACAAAAAGGTATTTTTTCAAAAATAGGGGGCAATTGCTCCTTATATCTAAATTGTCACCACTACTATCCTAAGCTCCTGCTGAAGCTAGTTTCGAATATTGAACTTTGTATTTTTTAAAAGTATAAACCCCATATGTTGGTGGTTGATGGTGCTACCTTCTCAATAATCCGTATTTTCCTGTGTCTTTTGCCAGCGGATTTGTTTGAAGTTGACCTGGGCTAAATAAATGCTTGTAAGAGAGAGAAGAACTTTTTTTCTCTCCATCCATATCAACAATTAAAGTGCAATTAAAATGTTGGATGGTCCTTTTTTAGAACCCTCCCTCCCCTCCCCCTCTCCCGGGGAGGACCCTTGGGAACCGGGAGCTTCCTTCGATGTAGGAGGATCGATACCCTTTCGAGTTAGGGGGGGGGGGGGTATCGGACTTCACAACACTGTTCAAATAGAACAACCTCAAATTCTTTCTCGAAAACACCTAAGTGTTTCAATGAAATGACCAAAAACGGCTTCACCCAAATAATGTTTCTTAACATTGCTGCGAAGACATATTTGGAAATTATCAAAAAACCTTTTTCCCTGTGTAAATTGCTTATTGAAGATATACATCTTGCTATTTAAAGTCCGCTTTGCATGCGACCCCACTTAGAATTCAAATCGGATTAAAAAGCGATGGTAGATCTGATAAGTAGCGGATGTATGCAAATGCATTAGGGCAAAAATACCAGTCTAAAAGTGCGCGTTAACTGTATAGTAGCAATTGTTTCCGCTTTCGTTTTTTTTTTCAAATAGTTAGTTTTTTTTTGTCTAAAAGGAATATTGGAATTATTGCATTAGAATGCATCTTGGTTAGAAGTTACGAGGTAAGGTTTTTTTTTTCGTTATAGAAATGCATGATAATCATTCCTTTATACATATACCAGCTAATTTGGTTAATGAAAGAAAATGAAATATTTTTTTAGAAACAAATTTTAAGTTTTACTCATCAAAAGCTATGCCCCTGAGAAAATTTACCTTATTTTTGAAAATAGGGATAGAAACAAAAAAATTATGTATATACTTACAAATTCTGACTGGACTTCTATATCTGAACTCCTTGGCAAAACTTGGGGGGGGGGGGGGTTAAGGTCACAATCTTCAGTAGGTTGAGCTGAGGCATTATATAAGGCAGTCCACTCCCTTTTCAAGTTCCTTCCAGCTGATATGGAGCTAACACGGGGGTCAGAGGTCCCTGTCATTAAAAGATTCGCAGGCATTGGCTGGTCTTGTGTAGTTCTAGTAGCGAATTTGATAACTGAAGGTCTTGTAGCTTGCATTAATATACCTTCGCTATATCGTGCCCTCTTTTCAGAAGGGGGGGGGGGTATTGCATGTGTCCACTTCCTTGAAAAAAAAAATGCATTTTGGGTTTGGAAAATAATTCAGTTTATGTTAGGCATTTTAAAGTAGTGTAAAAACATTTTTTTTTTTTTTTTCAATAGAGCTAAGCACTTTTTTTTTCAAAAACATCCCTAAAAAGGTTAACTGATCATGATAAAAATCACACCGTAAATGCAGACTGGCCTGGAAGTATTTTCAAAAACACACCTAAAAAAAAAAAAAAAAAAAAAAAAAAAAAACCGCCGTAAGCTTCAACCTATAGGAGATTTATTTAGAGGTTTCAGCTCCTAAAAAACAATAGGCTTCTAAGTATATAAGTACCCATAGTTCTAGTGTAAGGAAAGAATTTCTTCCTTAACTTAATGATAAGACAGTTTCTTTTTTTTTATATATAATAATGAGAAAATTTCTACTCACCAGAAATTGCTTTGAATTATCCATTTTCTATGTAAATGCTTACAAAAAATGTCAGTTGTGTTATGTTCAATAAACTATTCAAAACTGTTGAGGAATCTAATTTGAAACTTGAATATATACAAAAAATAATTAGCATCTAAAAAAGATACACCTGTTTTTCCAACACGGATCTAACCTAAAAAAAAAAAACTTGTATGTCATGAAATAGAAATTCAGTTAATTATGTCAGAGAAAACTTGAAGCAGAACAGATTATAACCTACCTGTTTGGTACGGGCACGTACGCAAAGTATATACCTTCAAGCAAATTCCATATGATATTTCAAATTACTATACCTTCTATAGAAATGATACCTCTTTGCAAATGACCCTGGTAACCCCAATTCGTTCGAAACTTACACACATATCTATGCCTTCAGGCGTAAGTTTGAATGTAAGTTTCGCGCCTTTATATAACATACTACTGACCCGTCTTAGTTCTATTCATCGCAGAAGACAACGATTTTCTAAGATTTTTCTTTCGGTTTTTACAAAACCATGACGTTTTAGGGCAGTATCATATTTTAGTCAGTGTTGCCACAATGAACCGTGAAAGTAAATAAGCAAAACTAACTGGTAAGCTTGATAATTTTTTATGTCCTTAGAAATTCAAAGATTAACAATCCTCTGATTCCCGAAAACATCGATGCCCTCAAAGGAAAATTAGGTAAAGCTTCCTAACTGTTTGTATGCTGTCATATGTTTTAACGTTATTTTTACGGATTTCTTTTACCTATGTTTCTTATTTTTGCCTTTTATGATGTCTTTTTTCTGAAAAGTTCAGTAAACAAAACAAACAAGCTCCCTGTAATGAATATATGGTTTGCCAAGTCTTAATCTTTCGTGTTATTTGTAGGGAACCCGTGGCCCTCTCATCCACCTTCTTGCTGATCTCTTATCTTCTTCCAATTTGTTTAGGCAGTTTCTAAAGTGCTACAAATGGCACAAATTTCAACACTCGAGACTTATTTAAAATAGTCTTGAGTGTTGGGTATCTATAATGTACGAACACAAAGTGGGGATGAGATTGAATTATAGAAACGAAGAAATCAAACTCCATTTTTGTTATTCTTTCATGGCTAAAAATAGCATAAAATAACAAAATCATACGATCATACAGTATGGGCTAACTAGCATCATGGATTGGCCACCATTACGGTTTCTATAGCCAAGAAACTGCGATATACTTACTTATTTTTGGCTTCAGGTGGCTTTGTGTTACGATGAATTTGTACTTACAATTGAAGTATTACTAAGAAACAAAAAAAAAGAAGAAATGCGAACGTAAAGTTTAAAACTGGATTAGTGGAAGTTCATTTCACTTAATACACTCGCAATGTTCAAACTTCTGGTTTTTCCCTCTGCTTTTTAAGGCGAAGAAATCGCCTGTAAAAGTAATAAAAAGGTAATTTTTGAGCAAAAATTTTTGTGTGTTTTATTCTGTAGGTAAATAAATTCAACTCACTTCAAAGTAAAAATATGGTTCCTTATTTTTGTATTATCTTTTAAACTCAAAAAGACCAATTATCTTCCGCTGTTTTCAGTAATAATTCCAATATTCATATGAATTTCAGTTAAACATGTTACTTTAAATGGTACCAGAGTCAAACTTATTTGATATTAAATAAAAAAAAACAAGTTTTTAAAACTGAAAGTAAGGAACGACGTTAAAACTTAAAACGAACAGAAATTATTCCGTGTATGAAAGGGGTTGTCCCCTCCTCAACGCCTCGCTCTTTACGCTAAAGTTTTTTATTGTTTAAAAAAAAATAAAAGTTGTGAGAAGTCAAACTATAGCGTAAAGAGCGAGGCGTTGAGGAGGGGACAGCCCCTTTCATATACGGAATAATTTCTGCTCGTTTTAAGTTTTAACGTCGTTCCTTACTTACAGTTAAAAAACTTGTTTTTTTTCTTTAATTTTTGAACGTTTTTGGAATTAATACAGGTTTTGATTTTGGCTCACCGTACATGAATAATTAAAACAAAATTTTCATATTAATTTTACTTTTATTTGGTTAAATGGCTTTCTCGAAACTTGTTTTAATTTTATTTACGAACGTTTTTATTAGTAATAAATATACGTAACTTACAAATTAACTTACGTAACGAACTTCTATAATCATATATTTTTAATAAGTATATTAGGGGGCTCGCCTACTAGTCAATTCCTCGCTCTTTAAGCTAAAGCTCGAATTTTGTTCCAATTCTTTAAAAATGACCCCTTAATCACAAAGGCCGTTATTTAGAATAAATAGCTCTTATGAAAGTACTAAAAAATATTTGGCTTAAAGAGCGAGGTACTGACTAGGGGATGAACCCAATCATACACGTAATATTCTCTGTTTGTTTGAAGTTTTGATGTTACTCCTTATTTTCAGTTGGAAAACTTGTTTTTTGTATATTGTGGTGAGGTGCTATTTATGTTATTTAGGGTGATGTTGTTGTAGATGCCTTTATTTCTCCCTTTATAGGGGAGGTAAACTCTGGCCCTAAGGTAATTAAACTTTGGTAGCGTGCCTTAGGCTATGACCGGACTAATGAGGCGTACCAGATGGGTATGTTCGAGGGGCTAAAGGTAGATCATAGAGAGGTTTGCTATGATGCAATACTTTTATTCAATTAACATATAATAATACTAGATATATACTTTCTACTGGGACTGGCTGTCCCAAGTAGACCACAAGTCTCGGAAAACTGCAATAATATATAATAGGATACTTAGACACTTACAATGATCCGACAAGATTCCAAGGTATTTCTAAAAAACAACGGACCAGAGGTCGGTCCGGTATAAAGTTAGTATCAGTCTACCCCTTCCCATAAAATGTATCTTTTATACATTTTTATCAACCACACCTTCCTTTAACCAACCGACGCAATAGCTAGGAAGTGGTGATTTCTCAATTTCCCGTTAAGCAGAAACTTGGCAGGATATATTCCTTATTTTAATAAAAAGTGGTATTTCTAAACTTTGTATTTGCGTCTTAATATATTTTTACTAAATTCATAATTAACTAAATTAGAAAGCTTTACCACAATATTTAATTTCTGATCTTTTTTTTAAATAATGCTGGCAAATCCGGCACCCCCTTCATAGCAATGTCCCTTCCCCCATGAAAAAAAAAAAAAATTCCTTCATGGAAAGATCCTCCCACATAACCCCCAACCCACCCACCTCCTACTCAGGGTTGCCACCAAGGTTACGTTCATACCATTTTTTGGTACGTTTTAAATAAAACGGTACGTTTTACGTTACGGTCCTAAAAACGTTACATTTTTGTTACGTCTTTGAATTTATGTTACAATTATGTTACGCTTTTGAATAATGAGGAAGTTTCACATTATTTGAGTAATCTATTTTTTCCCGCTGTCCCCATTTTATTACACTGACAAGAGTATCGACATATTTTCACATCGCGGTCATTTAATTTTATTAAACAATCACTCAGTTATTAGGATCAGAAAATAACCATTTCGCTTCCTCGCATAGTAAGTTGAGACACAATCTCTCTCATGAGCATACGATTATCATTTGTTTAGTGACAATAGTCAGTTAGTCACCTCACCAACTTTCAATTTGATCAGTTGACTTTGAATCTTGTTCCGTCAATAGTCATACTAAAATTATAAGGAGAAGGAGCTAGTTTCATTAGTTAATGCTAATAAAATAAAACAAAATATGATGAAAATATAAAAATTCAGAACCAAATTTGGGCTATATATTTGCACAATAGGGGGGGGGGGGGGGTAAAGCATAGTGTATATTAAATACGTAACCTAATCTAGGTACTTTCCCAACCCCCTAAACCCCAAAAAATAATAGTCTAAATATAATAAACGCAATGACAAATCACGCTTTGCGATCCAATTCTCTACTGACTGATACCCGTTTGACTAGTTTCCTTTAGCATCAATCTTGCGTGTGTATCAGCTAATTGACTAGTACCGATGATATATGTATTATTTCTTTCCGTAACAACCTCACTCCCCCCCCCCCTTCTGATTGGTTTGACACAGGGTTGCCACCGTCAGTAGGATTTTACTAGATCTAGTAAAAAAAAAAAAAAAATCTAGCAAATTTAGAGGATCTAGCAAATTTCTCGAAATCTAGTTAAAACTAGTAAAAAGTCATGATTTATTGTAAACAAAACCTTTTTTTATTTTCCTTGAATTCAGGGAAAAAATTATCGTAAACATATGACAATTTACAATTTTTGCTTGTCTGTTTTACAATTTACAATTTTGCTTGGCTGTCTCAGAGAAAGACAAGCAGTCACCTATTTTCATAAGCAAACACTTCACTTCCGGCGTCTAAAGGTCGACAAAATCAGCTTTCTGTGTATCAAATCTTACCAACTAAAAATGAAGCTATAATGACGCTTGGATTTGTGATGATTGGGAATCAATCGGAATTAAAACAAAAGCCAACACCCCCCAAGGTGATTAGGTGAATCTCCTGAGTTTGAAAATTTTTATTGAGGAAAAAGGAGCCTGCTGAGATAAATTAAAAGTAAGTAGAAATGTAACATTATATATATATATATATATATATATATATATATATATATATATATATATATATATATATATATATATATATATATATATATATATATATATATATATATATATATATATATATATATATATATATATATATATATATATATATATATATATATATATATATCTATATATATATGTTTGGTGGTGCGCGTGCGGCGTAGTAGCACCCGCAAATTTTTTTTTTTTTGAGCATTTAGTAAAAACAGTTGCGATCTAGTAAATTTTTCCTCTCCGATTTAGTAAATTTTTCCAGATCAGGGTGGCAACCCTGTTTTTGATTTGAAAAATGTACAAAAAGTGTTCTTCTTTTTAATAAACTACCTTTTTTTAACCCAATAGCGTACCTCGGAGTGAAAAGGTTTCCAAAATGCCACTAAAAGCGTCCACTTGGTGTCCAATTTCCCGTATATAATTAGCTGGTCCCTGAGTTCAGAGTTACCGTCACACAGGTTTAACCAGCTTTACAAAAATTACGTAATTTATTTGTTTGTGTATTTATTGGATCACAAAAACTCGAGATGTATATGTTTTAACAAATATTGCATTGAGCTTTTATCATTAAACCTTTTATTTTTTACCAAGTTTTTCAAAATTAAAATCTTCCTTTTACACAAATATCATTAATAGCTACTAAATCTTTTTCGAAATAAGTTACATCAAAATGAACCAGAAAAAAGATTTTAAACGTATAGATTGTATATATTGAAAATATAAACGCCCAAACAAGGTTGCCAATTGAATTTCTTTCCGACTGAGAGATACAAACATAAAAGGAAAAAGGGGTTGATGAAACTGTTAAATACCTCCTTAGGGAGGGGGTGTGACCATGGGGCAAGCACAGATCCAGAGCATTAATTAGGGAGGGGCGGCAGTGCCAAAAGAGAAAAATAGAATACAGAAAGTGTTTACAGAAGTGTTTTAATAAGACCATTCAAGCAGGGTTGGCAACTGCTGACTTCAAAAAAGAGTTCAAATCAAGGCCAAAAAAGAGTGCAAATTTTTAAAAAGAGTGCAATCCAAAAAATTTGTGCGCGCGTGGCCACCGGCGTGCGAGCAACCCCTTTCACTCTTTCGGTCACTCTTACGCTACTTACAAATAATTATCAATTATCCTATGATGAATAAACATATTACTTTTTAATTTTTTAAATGTATTTTAAAAAAAGTTAGAGGACTCCCTACTTAAATCAAACCTGTAAATAATGGGATAGACAATGATTTTCATTTTTTTTTTTTAGCTTAAAAGTAATATTCTGCTTGAAATGTGCTGGTGTTTATTTTGATTTCTTGGATCTTTAACTGAATTGTAGTTGACCATTTTTTTTTTTTTTTTTTTTTTGCTGCTAAGGTACGGGTACGGTACTTGATTTGACTACAGTGAAGTCAGCTATAGTTCACGACTAGTTACTTGGACCTCTTGGACCACCAACAACACAGAAGTGCAAATTTAAATTATCTACTATAGAAAAACCACATCAATAGCTTGTAAAAAATGTTCAACGATACACAATGACATAACATTTTATTTCGATGCATTTACAGAGTTGATCGAGGAGAAGTCGGAGCCCATCAATAACTACACAGATATTCATAAACAATGACATCATAAGATCGACATCTGAAGACCGAACTGAAACATAGATGGCACTCATATCCGGTTCAAGTGACAACGCAGCTCTTTATTACAAGTTATTAGGGCCCTTCAACGTTCTATATGTTCCCTGGGGAGCCCTCTATTTTCCCTAGGTAGAAGTAGCAAACAAATCTCACATATTTGGAGGTTGTTACATAGTATAACAATCTATATATATAATATATCAATAATATGTTCCGAGTGCCGGGGCCCGTATCGAAATTGACTACATGGTTTTATTTTTTAACTGGCATATTGCCATTTCTGGCCACTAAAACCATGCAAAAAGGTCTCACCATTAAGGAAGAATTTGTATTTTTCCCATAATGGTTGTATTTAACCTATGTTGACGCCATCAAGTATTTAACCATGCAGACATCAAGAAGAGGCTCACATTGTCTGCAGTTACACGATAAATGACAATGAGAATCAATATAGATAAGTCTGTCGCATAGCAATGACGGGGCCTGGCTTCGAGATAGGCAAATTGACATTTTTGGACACAGACGATCTAAATAGGCCACTATTATAGAAAGCAGTGAAAGTAATCTCTGTTTTCAGAATTGCATAAAATGATTCATTTTACTTGTAGATAGATAGTACATCATCCTTTCATCCTAGGGTAGAACTAACGTAAATAGTGATATTTGTGGGTGGGGGCAATTGCGGGTGGGGCACTCGCAATTGAGTCAAGGTCTAAAGCTATGATATAGATTTGATACATTAATAAATATATATTCTTGTCAGATATTAAATAATCGTCCCATTGTTTATATTTGAGTCTCATAACTAAAATGGCTGCTGACCACTGTGTTAGGTGAATGCTGTGAACTTGAGTGCCTCTTCTCTTCTGAATGAGATGACATATGGTTTCAGTCTGCATTTGATTACTCAAGATTCTGCAACAAGAAAGGTGTCATATTTCAGGCAAATTGCAGACTCATGGACATATTGGGCTGTACCTGTATCAGTGATTTAAAAAAAAAAACAAGGTTTTTCAACTAAAAGTAAGGAGCAACATTAATACTTAATACGAACAGAAATTATCATAGACAGCGCAATTCTGCAGCCTAAGTAAAGAACGATTTTGCATAATATATACATTTTTTTTTCTTTTAGACCAGGGCATTTCGTGTCGAAGGAGTTGTCGTAGAAACTTGTAAAAGGGCTCATTCGATTGGAAATTGGAATGGCTAATGCCCTTTTTAATAGTGGAAAGTGATTGGAGGGCAACTAATCACCCTCCCCACGCCCACCCTCCCATTTGCCTATTATGTTTAAAAACTAAATTTTGCCTTAAGATTAAATCAAAATGAACTGAGTTAATGCTAATTCCCAATAAGGCATTTCAGCAATATCCCAAGAACGACTAAGGGTATTATAAAACTTTTGGGGCTGCTTCTGCTCTTAAAATTTAACCAAATCAAAATAGCGTAAGCGTATCCAAGCTATCAAAGAAAGTAAACAGATTTTTTTTTGCAAATAGTATCAAGTTCTCTATTTTAGGTAAACTAGAGGAGGTATAAAACTAAATTAAACAGTACTATTTGTGTCCAGATTTTTAAAAGGGTGTATGTTGTTAAAAAATTGCTGAAAATTTTTCTCTGGAATAAAAAAAAGCAGGTCAGACTATAAAGTCTTAAAAAAAAAGAAAAGATTTAAACTATTATTTTATTTTTCCCTGAAAAGACTGTGTCAATACAGAACGAACAGAAATTAATTAAAAAAACTTTTTCCAAAAAATAAGTTTTTCAAAGAAAAGTAAAGGACTCCATTAAACCAAAATGAGCAAAAATAAAATAAAATAATCTACCAAGTGTGAAAACTACCACAGATCATCATTGATATATAAATGAAACCCAAAACGAACAGAAATTACAATAAATAACCGAGTCAAACTCAAAACGTGCACAAATTAACATGAGTAGGGCTCAAAAACCCTATGCCTTCCCAATGCCAAAACATAATTTACACTTTACTGAAAAAAATACAAATGAATGTGCATTGTCAGTTTAATATATACTGATATTTAGCAATCAAAATGTAAATATTATTTAATTTATTAAAGTTATAAAATTAAAAACATTTATATTTTTTCAGTAAAGTGCAAGTTATGTTCTGGCCTTGGGAAGGCGTAGGGATTTTGAGCCCTACTCATGTTAATTTCTGCTCGTTTTGAGTTTGAAAAAGTTTGCTAAGTTTATAAATGGTCGTAAATGGCTGAAAAACAACGACTTTTGTTGGCCTCTAGTAAAATTTTTCTGTTGTAATAGATGTTACTCCGAACAATTTCTTCAAGTACTATCAGGAGTAATGTACTGTAATTGAAGAGAAAAAAAACAACAAAGGAATGGAGAAACAAAGTGAATGAAAATGTCTTATGCAAAATTTTCATAGAGAGTACTTTACGTCACCGATGATCCGATGATCCATATCCCCAAAACAAATTTGGGATATGGTACATTTTTTTTTGTCTTTGGTACATTTTTCACACAATTTGTGGTACATTTTGTTTTGAGATGCTGGTAACACTGGCAGCGATGCCAAACGTGGTACAATTGTACCATTTTGGTACATTTCACCTCTACTGGTATAATTTAGTACAATCCCATAAAATATGGTACATTTTACAAAATTATGGTACAATGTGGTACAATTCAGTATTTTTGTACCTATGCCTGTATTCTTTGATCTACAAATATTTTATTTCATCCTGATCTGTTCGGCATAGTCAAGATAAGAGACAGATAAGCAGTCAGTCACTATTTTCCTTTTTCCGTAAACAGACACTTAACTTCCGGTGTCCAAACGTCGACAAAAACATCTTTCTGTGTATCAACATCAAGTCTTACCGATTGAAACTGAAGCTATAATGACACATGGATTCGTGATGGTTGAGAATCTAGTGGAATAAAAACAAAAGCCAACCACCCAAGGTGAATCTCCTCAGGTTGAAAATTTTTATTAAGGAAGAAGGACCCTGCTGAGAGAAATTAAAAGTAAGAAGAAATTTAAAATAAGGGGATCTAGCTCAACTATATATATATATATATATACATATATATATATATACTATATATATATATATATATATATATATATATATATATATATATATATATATATATATATATATATATATATATATATATATATATATATATATATATATATATATATATATTATATATATATATATATATATATATATATATATATATATATATATATATATATATATATATATATATATATATATATATATATTATATATATATATAATATTGTGGTACTCCTTCGTTATACCTACTCTTTTATATACTGCTAGTTTGGTTAATGCTAATGAAATAAAATAAGATGAATATATAATAGTTTAGAAACAAATTTGGGCTATATATTTGCGCATTAGATGGGGGAGGGGGGAGGGTGTGGCAAAGCATAGCATATATTAAATACGTAACCTAACCTAGGTACCTCCCCCCCCCCAAAAAAAAAACAACAACACTTTAAATATTTATACGCAATTAAAACCACGCTATACATTGTATTTCTCTACAGCGGTGGCTTGGATCATCCCTTAAAAACGGGTTTTTCGTCGCGTCTACAGTTTGACATATATAAAAGAGTAGGTCTAACGAAGGAGTACCTATATTACTATATATAACATAGTATATTGTGCAAGGAAACCGGTCACGAAAAACCCGCCAGACGGGTTAACTGCAAGAGACCGCTATAGAGAAATGCAATGCAAAGCGTGGTTTTAATTGCGTTTACGATATTTTAACTGTTGTTTTTTGGGTTTAGGGGGAGGGGAAGGTACTTAGGCTAGGTTAGGTTAGGTTACGTATTTAATATATGCTATCCTTTACCACCCCTCAACACCTTGCACTTTACGCTCAAGTTTTTTAGTACTTTTAAAAATGCATCTTAGCCTATTGTTCTAATTAAATGGTCCTTGTGTTTCAGAAGTCATTCTAACAGAATTGGAACAAAATTCAAACTTTAGCGTAAAGAGCGAGGTGTTTAGGAGGGAGTAACCCCCTTTATATACGTAATAATTTCTTTCTTTTTTAAGTTTTGATGTTGCTCCTCACTTTCAGTTGAAAAAACTTGTTTTTTTTTGTTTTTTTTTTAATTCTGATCGTTTTTAAATAATGCCAGGAAATCTGGCCCCACCTCCACGGAGAAACCCGCTCCCCGCGGAAATATCCTCTAGACAATTCGATCCCGGTGAAAATTCACCCCGGACAATTACTCTTAACCACTCCGCGCGTAAAATTGAGACGGAAAAGAGAAAGCAA
This sequence comes from Artemia sinica, assembly GCA_027921565.1. NCBI lineage: Eukaryota > Metazoa > Arthropoda > Branchiopoda > Anostraca > Artemiidae > Artemia > Artemia sinica. The sequence continues at coordinate 19,056,805 of CM051256.1, read as the reverse complement.
GACATAAAAAAAACTTTGTATAAGAATTCTGGCAAATTCCACCAGTGCATAATTTCCCCTGAAAATTTCACTCCCTGGAAAATTTCTTCCCCATGGAAAATTTACCCGTGGAAAACCTCCCAGCAGAAAATTTGGGTCAATATATACCAAATCATATTATTGAGTTAGGACTAAAGTGAATACACCATTCGATGCCTTTTTTTATGCTGATTACGAATATAATAAGCATTTCTATCGGAAATGAATTTCAGCCCCCCCCTCTATATATGCCAATTCAGGGTTAGGTTAGGTTGGGTTAGGTTAGGTTAGGTATAGCCTATATATGGGGGGGGGGGCTGAAATTTATTTCCGATAGAAATGCTTATTATATTCGTAATCAGCATAAAAAAAGCATCGAATGGTGTATTCACTTTATTTGAAACTCAATAATATTATTTGGTATATATTGACCAAAATTTGTCCCCCCCCCCTATAATGTATGCATACATCTCAACAACAAACACTATGCCCAAACAATCGCCAAATTTATAACCTAATGACCTATCCCCTGGGGCGGTGGGGGGGGGAATCTTATATCCGAACGCATGTTTATTGGGCCTTTTAACTATGATGAACAAAATGCCTATCTCAAAATTTTGATCAGACGATTTTGGGAAAAACGTGCGTGGGAGGGGGCCTAGCCCCCTCCCACGCACCTTATTGTTATACACCTAATTTTTATACCTAATTGTTATTGTTATACACCTAATTGTTATACAGATCTAAAGTTCCATAGATTCCCTGTAGGAATTTACTTATTATGGTGCCCTTATGATTGTCATGATTCAAAGTTCCTCCTAAAAAAAGAGTTCTAACACTTTTGACCTTGAGGGTAAACAGTACATCGGAAAAGGGCACACAGGGCAGCCTCGCTGTATTCTATGTAATATCGACTTATCAGGTAGTAGTTTTCATATTAGGCGCCACCTGAGAAATCCTACTCATTTAAAAAAGGGTCTGCAACACTTAGTACTGCTCCCCATGGTACAGTTCTCAATAAATAGTATAGAAACGAATGACAGGCTTCTAAGAAGTCAGAAAATCAGGCAGGCCGAACTGATTTTAAGTGGATTTCTGGCAAGGCATAACTTGGCAATCAATATTATGAAAGAGCTTCCCGAAACCTTAAAAAGAGCATTTCCTGACTCGGATATTGCAAAGGGTGTTAAGTGTGGCCGTATAAAAACTACACATGTGATTAATAAAATAATTGGAGAAGTAGCTTATGTGGACTTGTGCAACCTGATGAGAAAGAACTTTTTTTCGGTAATCATTGATGAAAGTACTGATGTGAGCAATTCAAAAAGCCTAGTTGTTGTTATTCGTCATGTCGACGAAGTAAAGGAAGCTAAGAATGGTGGATGGAAGAAAGTTGTGAAGGACTCATTCTTGCAATTGGTTGAAGTACAGCAGTGCACAGCTAAAGATATATATACAGTGTTAACAAAACTTCTGTTTAAAGAGATTGGAGTGCCAAAGCAGAATCTGATTGGTTTTGCATCAGATAATGCATCTGTGATGATGGGAGTACAAGGTGGTGTGCAAGCAAAGCTTTTGCTGGATTTACCAAACCTATTAGTTCTTGGGTGTAACATGCCACTCCATCCATTTATGTGCCAGTGCAGCAAGTCATAAGCTACTTTCAGACGTAGAAGAATTCTGTCAAGACCTCTACAATTACATTGGCAGAAGCCCCAAAAGGGCTGGTGAGTTTGTCGAAATGCAGAAGTTCATGGAGCTTGACGAACACAGAATTTTCTGCGCCATGTCACAACTAGGTGGCTTTCCCGACTTCCAGTTATTATGCGTTATCTCGAACAATGGGATTGTTTTGATACTTTTTTCCGGAGTGAAAGCTTTAAAGAAGGAAACAAGCCAGCCAAAGCCACAGCTATACTCGAAAAATTGCTGTCCCCTACATTCAAAGCTTATTTTGCTTTCCTCGCATTTATCCTACCATTTGTTACTGACCTCAATCGGTTGTTTCAGTCACAGGATACCCAAATTCACATCTTGTACAGTCGAGTTAGTGAGCTGTATAAAGCGATTATCAACCATTTTATGAAACCAAACTACGTGGAAACGACAGAAGCACCTTTGATACAGCTCAGGGACCCACAGCACTTTCGAGACATGAAAGAAGTAGACTGTGGTAGTCGTGTAGAGGTTATATTTATTAACAATAAAATTTCGTTATCAGCTGCAAACTGCCTTCAAAAAAACAGTTTGTACGGAATATATGATAGAACTGAGCGACGAAATTAGGAAAAGGTTTTTCAGTTCAAAATACTCGTCGGTTTTAAAAACTTAGACAGACTGGACCCAAAGATAGCTATGTGTCTCCTGACCACTCAAACTCAAAGCATTGTCCCACTACTTGTCCAATTTCCAAATTTGGCCAAGGAGAATGCTGTGGAAAACATTGCCAAAGAATGGAAAAGGCTGCCATTTTGCGCTGATCTCAAGAAATGTGCAGATTCTGACCCAGTTTATTTCTGGTTTAAAGTACTAGAATGATGTGATGGTCTTCAAGTCAAAAGTTTCCCATTCTTGGGTGAATTCATGATGAAAATGCTTATCCTACCACATTCTTCTGCTTGTGCCGAGAGGGCTTTTTTCAACTATTAATTTAAACAAAACAAAAATGAGAAATAGACTCGGCTTTACTACTCTTAATGCTGTTCTGGGTGCTAAAACGAGTCGTTACCAAGGACTGGAAACCCCCATGAGCATGGTGACACACCCCAACTGGCAAAATACTGGAAAAGGGTACAGAAAATCTGCAACTGCAAGTGCCGCCATGGCTTCTGACTTAGATAGTGATGTTTAATGTCATATTTTTAATCATTTTCTGATGTATAGCTTTTGCAGTATAGAGTAGTTGGAACCTCAGATAACCCAAAGCTTAAAAAACCAGTTCTAGTTTAAAAAATAAAAGATTTGCCGTTATCTAGATGTTTTAAGGTGATTTAAGAAATAGTGAACGACATGGCCTCTATTGTACTATTCGTGGGGATATATCAAAAACTCGACCTTACAAGGTGAGTGGAGTATCTTTTAAAGGCATTTTGGAAGAAAAATATTGTTTTTTTTTCTTTCAACATTACAATCTCCAGTACGTGTTAGACCAGATCATAACCCCCAAAGTCATTTCTTTAATCAGTCTCAATTTAAAAAGATTTTTTTTCCTGTATTGTTTGTAGTCATGGTGGCTTATATTAGGGGAGGGCTACAGGAACGATCCTCCCCTCTATCGAGATCTCATAAAAGGGAGAAAGGGGATTTTTGATGCAAACTATTAAATGAAAAAAATCAGGTCTCAGCAACTGCTTTTCGGCAATATGCTGTAAGAATACAAGGTTAAAATGCAATTTTAGCCCCTGAATTGTATTATAATCGTCATTTGGGATCAATTTTAAGCGGTGCTATAAATGGTCGTAAATGGCCCAAAGCGACTTTTGTTGGCCTGTAGCAAAATGTTTCTATAGTAATATATGTTAATCCGAACAATTTCTTCAAGTAATGTCAGGAGTAATGTGACTGTATTAGAAGAGAAAGAAAAAACAAAGGAATGGAGAGAGAAAAGTGAATAAAAATGTCTCATAAAGAAAGAAAAACTAGCTAAGCAACAATTGGGTTTTTAAAGGCCAAATGAAAAAATACTGAAAAAACACAACCAAGCGAATATTTCGAGAGGACAAATGCCTCTCTTCTTCAGCGCAAAACGAAAATAATGTATCCGAGGAAAGTGCCGAAGAAAAAACCAACAAAAAAACAAGCGCGGAAAATCAATGTGAAAAGAACCAAAAAAACCAAAGAAAAAACCAAAAACTTAAAAGAAGAATAAAATTCAAAACAGCCAAAAGTTATAAGAATTAAAACCAAATACCTAACAACCATAAAACTGAGTTATTCGCCAATATCTGCGATTTGCACAAAATCCAAAAAAATTATTCGCATTGTTCTGTGTTTTCAGTATTTTCATTTGGCCTTTAAAAAACCCATTTTTTTTTCTTTATGTTATGTTGGCCAATGTGGTTTTAAGAAATTATCTTTATGAAAAATTTCTTATGCAAAATTTTCATATAGATAGTACTTTCCGCGTGTTACGCTTCGCGTAACACGCGGAAAAAAAAATTTGGGAATATGGTATAGTATTTTAATCTTTAGTACATAATTCATGCAATTTGAGGTACATTTTGTTTTGAGATGTTGGAACACTGAGTTTAAAAGAGTTTCATTAACGCACTAAGTGCCCACTTAGGATCCCATTTCTCATACATAATTAGCTGGTCCCTGTGATCAGCGTTTTACCGTCACACAGGTTAACCCAGCTTTACAAAAAAATTTTATAAGGTTTTATAACTTATAAGGTTCATAAACATTATGGAAAAACTCGAGACTTATATTTCTTAATAAAAATATTGTATTGAGTTTTTAACATTAAACCTTTTATTTTTTACCAGGTTTTTCAAAGTTAAATCTTCCTTTTAAACAAATATCAATATTACCTACTTCATCTTTTTCTAAATAAGTTACATCAAAATTCAAAACCAGAAAAAAGATTTTAAACGCACGCATAGATCGCCATATATTGAAAATATAAACGCCCAACGCATCCAAACAAGGTTTTGCCAATTGAATTTCTTTCCGACCGAGAGAAAAAATCTGACATAAAAGGAAAAAGGGTTGATGAAACCGTTGAATACCCCCGTTAGGGAGGGGGTGTGGACCATGGGGCAAGTACGGATCCAGAGCATTAATTTGGGAGGGGCGGCAGTGCCAAAAGAGGAAAATAGAACACCCCCGCCAATTTACAGTTTTTTTTTTTGCAGAAAGTTAAAACTAAGTGTTTCAATAAGACCATTCAAGCAGGGTTGGCAACTGCAGACTTCAAAAAAAGAGTGCAAATCAAGGCCAAAAAAGAGTGCAAAGTTTTATAAAAGAGTGCAATTCAAAAAATTCGTGCGCGCCTGGTCACCGGTGCGCGCGCAAAAACCCTTTCACTCTTTCGGCCACTCTTCAATACGCTACTTACAAATTAATTATCAATTATCCTATGATGTATAAACATATTACTTTTTTAATTTTTCAAATGTATTTAAAATAATTTTAGGACTCCCTACTTAAATCAACCTGTAAATAATGGGATAGACAATGATTTTCATTTTTTTTTTGTAGCTTAAAAGTAATATTCTGCTTGAAATGTGCTGAAGCTATAATGACACATGAATTCGTGATGGTTGAGAATCTAGTGGAATAAAAACAAAAGCCAACCACCCAAGGGTGAATCTCCTCAGTTTGAAAATTTTTATTAAGGAAGAAGGACCCTGCTGAGAGAAATTAAAAGTAAGAAGAAATTTAAAATAAGGTGATCTAGCTCAACTATATATATATATATTGTGGTACTCCTTCGTTATACCTACTCTTTTATATACTGCTAGTTTGGTTAATGCTAATGAAATAAAATAAGATGAACATATAATAGTTTAGAAACAAATTTGGGCTATATATTTGCGCATTAGATGGGGGAGGGGGGAGGGTGTGGCTAAGCATAGCATATATTAAATACGTAACCTAACCTAGGTACCTCCCCCCCCCAAAAAAAAAAAAAACAACAACACTTTAAAATATTTTATACGCAATTAAAACCACGCTATACATTGTATTTCTCCACAGCGGTGGCTTGGATCATCCCTTAAAAAACGGGTTTTTCGTCGCGTCTACAGTTTTACATATATAAAAAGAGTAGGTATAACGAAGGAGTACCTATATTACTATATATAACATTGTATATTGTGCAAGGAAACCGGTCACGAAAAACCCGCCAGACGGGTTAACTGCAAGAGACCGCTATAGAGAAATGCAATGCAAAGCGTGGTTTTAATTGCGTTTACGATATTTAAACTGTTGTTTTTTGGGTTTAGGAGGGGGGGGGGGAGGTACTTAGGCTAGGTTAGGTTAGGTTACGTATTTAATATATGCTATCCTTTACCACCACTCAACACCTTGCTCTTTACGCTCAAGTTTTTTAGTACTTTTAAAAATGCATCTTAGCCTATTGTTCTAATTAAATGGTCCTTGTGTTTTCAGGAGTCATTCTAACAGAATTGGAACAAAATTCAAACTTTAGCGTAAAGAGCGAGGTGTTGAGGAGGGAGTAACCCCCTTTATGTATGTAATAATTTCTTTCTTTTTTAAGTTTTGATGTTGCTCCTCACTTTCAGCTGAAAAAACTTGTTTTTTTTTTTTTTTTTTTAATTCTGATCGTTTTTAAATAATGCCAGGAAATCTGGCCCCACCTCCACGGAGAAACCCGCTCCCCAAGGAAATATCCTCTAGACAATTCGATCCCGGTGAAAATTTACCCCGGACAATTACTCTTAACCACTCCGCGCGTAAAATTGAGACGGAAAAGAGAAAGCAAGACATAAAAAAAACTTTGTATAAGAGTTCTGGCAAATTCCCCCAGTGCATAATTTCCCCTGAAATTTTCACTCCATGGAACATTTCTTCCCCATGGAAAATTTACCAGTGGAATTCCTCCCAGCAGAAAATTTGGGTCAATATATACCAAATCATATTATTGAGTTAGGACTAAAGTGAATACACCATTCGATGCCTTTTTTTATGCTGATTACGAATATAATAAGCATTTCTATTGGAAATGAATTTCAGCCCCCCCCCCTATATATGCCAATTCAGGGTTAGGTTAGGTTGGGTTAGGTTAGGTTAGGTATAGCCTATATATGGGGGGGGGGGAGGCTGAAATTCATTTCCGATAGAAATGCTTATTATATTCGTAATCAGCATAAAAAAAGGCATCGAATGGTGTATTCACTTTATTTGAAACTCAATAATATGATTTGGTATATATTGACCAAAATTGTCCCCTCCCCCTATAATGTATGCATACATCTCAATAACAAGCACTATGCCCAAACAATCACCAAATTTATAACCTAATGACCTATCCCCTGGGGCGGTGGGGGGGGGGATCTTATACCCGAACGCATGTTTATTGGGCCTTTTAACTATGATGAACAAAATGCCTATCTCAAAATTTTGATCAGACGATTTTGGGAAAAAGGTGCGTGGGAGGGGGCCTAGCCCCCCCTCCCACGCACCTTATTGTTATACACCTAATTTTTATACCTAATTGTTATTGTTATACACCTAATTGTTATACAGATCTAAAGTTCCATAGATTCCCTGTAGGAATTTACTTATTATGGTGCTCTTATGATTGTCATGATTCAAAGTTCCTCCTAAAAAAAGAGTTCTAACACTTTCAGTGAAAACAGCCTCTTAAAACGGAAATGGTCTGACTTTTATGAGCGTACAACTTCATTGTTTGAGCTGCTGGGTTGACTGTTGATCCCCTCTAATTAATGACTTTATCTTAGAACATCTGTCAGAAGTCAGCCTTTAAATATATCCAATCAAGCCTTCGTTTATCCGGTTTATTTTATTAACAAATATGTGGAAAATCAACAAGTGCACCATACCTTTAGTATTTTGTTATGTTTTACAAAGTGTATAATGACTGAAAATATTGCAGGAAACAAATATGGGCATGGCAAAAAACTGTTAAGATTAGTTTTAAAACCTTGAGGAGCATAAATGTGAGGATCGATAACTTGATGAAGAATAGAGTAAGATTTAAGGTACTAGACAAGATAGACTGAGAAACATAATCGAATTTTGTTTTCAGATGAGTAAAGATCAGCCGTCTATTGACAGTTTTTTCAAGCCTATTGGAAGACAGACGCCTCAGAATAAAATTTTATGCATTGACAAGGATCAGTCTCCAAGTCCTACAGGCCATATAATTGAGATTTCTTGTAGCCAACAACCAACAACGAGCTCCCAGAATGTTAATGGTTGTCTAGTTAGGAGAACTTCAGAAACATTGAGAAAAAGAAAAAGCATGGCCATAGTAAGTAATAAAACCAGTGAAGAAGAATCTCATACATACTCATCTATTTTGACCAAAATTAGAGAACAGTACTCTGAAGTGGAAGATTTAGACCGAGACAAAAATATAAGAAGCAATCTGGCTGTTGGGAGTGTTATTGCAGATTCAGAGTTGAGCCGGTCTGCGAGCACTGCTGTAGCAAGGGAAGAGGAAATTCAGTCAGACAGCTCAACTGTTGTTGCTAGCTGTAGCAACAGTTTAGAAGATGACAAAACGCCTTCAGTTACTGATGAAGCAGAATCACACGTGACGGCTGCTGGAGCTAAGAAAGCTACTAAAAGGAAGCAGAATGACAAAAGAAAACTTACACCAAATTGGAATATTGACCTTGAGGGTAAACAGTACATCGGAAAAGGGCACACAGGGCAGCCTCGCTGTATTCTGTGTAATATCGACTTATCAGGTAGTAGTTTTCATATTATTGGCGCCACCTGAGAAATCCTACTCATTTAAAAAAGGTGTCTGCAACACTTAGTACTGCTCCCATGGTACAGTTCTCAATAAATAGTATAGAAACGAATGGCAGGCTTCTAAGAAGTCAGAAAATCAGGCAGGCCGAACTGATTTTAAGTGGATTTCTGGCAAGGCATAACTTGGCAATCAATATTATGAAAGAGCTTCCCGAAACCTTAAAAAGAGCATTTCCTGACTCAGATATTGCAAAGGGTGTTCAGTGTGGCCGTACAAAAACTACACATGTGATTAATAAAATAATTGGAGAAGTAGCTTATGTGGACTTGTGCAACCTGATGAGAAAGAACTGTTTTTCGGTAATCATTGATGAAAGTACTGATGTGAGTAATTCAAAAAGCCTAGTTGTTGTTATTCGTCATGTCGACGAAGTAAAGGAAGCTAAGAATGGTGGATGGAAGAAAGTTGTGAAGGACTCATTCTTGCAATTGGTTGAAGTACAGCAGTGCACAGCTAAAGATATATATACAGTGGTAAAAAAAAACTTCTGTTTAAAGAGATTGGAGTGCCAAAGCAGAATCTGATTGGTTTTGCATCAGAAAATGCATCTGTGATGATGGGAGTACAAGGTGGTGTGCAAGCAAAGCTTTTGCTGGATTTACCAAACCTATTAGTTCTTGGGTGTACATGCCACTCCATCCATTTGTGTGCCAGTGCAGCAAGTCATAAGCTACTTTCAGACGTAGAAGAATTCTGTCAAGACCTCTACAATTACATTGGCAGAAGCCCCAAAAGGGCTGGTGAGTTTGTCGAAATGCAGAAGTTCATGGAGCTTGACGAACACAGAATTCTGCGCCATGTCACAACTAGGTGGCTTTCCCGACTTCCAGTTATTATGCGTTATCTCGAACAATGGGATTGTTTGATACTTTTTTTCCGGAGTGAAAGCTTTAAAGAAGGAAACAAGCCAGCCAAAGCCACAGCTATACTCGAAAATTTGCTGTCCCCTACATTCAAAGCTTATTTTGCTTTCCTCGCATTTATCCTACCATTTGTTACTGACCTCAATCGGTTGTTTCAGTCACAGGATACCCAAATTCACATCTGTACAGTCGAGTTAGTGAGCTGTATAAAGCGATTATCAACCATTTTATGAAACCAAACTACGTGGAAACGACAGAAGCACCTTTGATACAGCTCAGGGACCCACAGCACTTTCGAGACATGAAAGAAGTAGACTGTGGTAGTCGTGTAGAGGTTATATTTATTAACAATAAAATTTCGTTATCAGCTGCAACTGCCTTCAAAACAGTTTGTACGGAATATATGATAGAACTGAGCGACGAAATTAGGAAAAGGTTTTTCAGTTCAAAATACTCGTCGGTTAAAAACTTAGACAGACTGGACCCAAAGATAGCTATGTCTCCTGACCACTCAAACTCAAGCATTGTCCCACTACTTGTCCAATTTCCAAATTTGGCCAAGGAGAATGATGTGGAAAACATTGCCAAAAGAATGGAAAAGGGCTGCCATTTTGCGCTGATCTCAAGAAATGTGCAGATTCTGACCCAGTTTATTTCTGGTTTAAAGTACTAGAACGATGTGATGGTCCTCAAGTCAAAAGTTTCCCATTCTTGGGTGAATTCATGATGAAAATGCTTATCCTACCACATTCTTCTGCTTGTGCCGAGAGGGCTTTTTCAACTATTAATTTAAACAAAACAAAATTGAGAAATAGACTCGGCTTTACTACTCTTAATGCTGTTCTGGGTGCTAAACGAGTCGTTACCAAGGACTGGAAACCCCCATGAGCGTGGTGACACACCCCAACTGGCAAAATACTGGAAAAGGGTAAAGAAAATCTGCAACTACAAGTGCCACCATGGCTTCTGACTCAGATAGTGATGTTTAATGTCATATTTTTAATCATTTTCTGATGTATAGCTTTTGCAGTATAGAGTAGTTGGAACCTCAGATAACCCAAAGCTTATAAAACCAGTTCTAGTTTTAAAAATAAAAGATGCCGTATCTAGATGTTTAAGGTGACTTAAGAAATAGTGAACGACATGGCCTCTATTGTACTATTCGTGGGGATATATCAAACTCGACCTTACAAGGTGAGTGGAGTATCTTTTAAAAGGCATTTTGGAGAAAAATATTGTTTCAACATTACAACCTCCAGTACGTGTTAGACCAGACCATAGCCCCAGAGTCATTTCTTTAATCAGTCTCAATTTAAAAAGATTTTTTTTCCTGTATTTTTTGTAGTCGGTAGCTTATATTAGGGAGGGCTACAGGAACTATCCTCCCCTCTATCGAGATCTTCATAAAAGGGAAAAGGGGGATTTTTATGCAAACTATTAAATGGAAAATCAGGTCCCAGCAACTGCTTTTCGGCAATATGCTGTAAGAATACAAGGTTAAAATGCAATTTTAGCCCCTGAATTGTATTATAATCGTCATTTGGGATCAATTTTAAGCGGTGCTATAAATGGCCGTAAATGGCCGAAACGACTTTTGTTGGCCTGTAGCAAAATGTTTCTATAGTAATATATGTTAATCCGAACAATTTCTTCAAGTAATGTCAGGAGTAATGTACTGTATTAGAAGAGAAAGGAAAACAAAGGATGGAGAGAGAAAGTGAATGAAAATGTCTCATAAAGAAAGAAAAAACTAGCAACAATTGGGTTTTTAAAGGCCAAATGAAAATACTTAAAAAACACAACCAAGCGAATATTTCGAGAGGACAAATGCCTCTCTTCTTCAGCGCAAAACGAAATAATGTATCCGAGGAAAGTGCCGAAGAAAAAAACCAACAAAAAACAAGCGCGGAAAATCAATGTGAAAAGAACCAAAAAACTTAAAAGAAGAATAAAATTCAAAACAGCCAAAAGTTATAAGAATTAAAACCAAATACCTAACAACCATAAAACTGCGTTATTCGCCAATATCCGCGATTTGCACAAAATCCAAAAAATAATTTGCATTGTACTGTGTTTTCTACTGTTTTCAGTATTTTCATTTGGCTTTAAAAACCCCATTTTTCTTTCTTTATGTTATGTCAGGCCAATGTGGTTTAAGAAATTATCTTTATGAAAATTTCTTATGCAAAATTTTCATAGATAGTACTTATGTCACCAATTTGACGAAAAAAATTTTCATTATACGGATATGGTACAATATTTTAATCTTTGGTACATATTTCATGCAATTTGTAAACATTATGGAAAACTCGAGACTTATATTTCTTAACAAATATTGTATTGAGTTTTTAACGTTAAACCTTTTATTTCTTACCAGGTTTTTCAAAGTTAAAATCTTCCTTTTAAAACAAATTTCATTATTACCTACTTAATCTTTTTCTAAATAAGTTACATCAAAATTCAACCAGAAAAAAGATTTTAAACGCATAGATCGCATATATTGAAAATATAAACGCCCAAAGAAGGTTGCCAATTGAATTTCTTTCCGACCGAGAGAAACTGACATAAAAGGAAAAAGGGGTTGATGAAACCGTTGAATACCCCTTAGGGGGGGGTGTGACCATGGGGCAAGTACGGATCCAGAGCATTAATTTGGGAGGGGCGGCAGTGCCAAAAGAGGAAAATAGAACACTCCCGCCATTTACAGTTTTTTTTTTTTTTTGCAGAAAGTTAAAACTAAGTGTTTCAATAAGACCCTTCAAAGCAGGGTTGGGAACTGCAGACTTCAAAAAAGAGTGCAAATCAAGGCCAAAAAAGAGTGCAAAGTTTTATAAAAGAGTGCAATTCAAAAATTTCGTGCGCGCCTGGCCACCGTGTGCGCGCGCAAACCCTTTCACTCTTTCGGCCACTCTTACGCTACTTACAAATAATTATCAATTATCCTATGATGTATGGGGAATTTCTTTTTTTTTTTTTAAACTGAATTGTAAAGTTTGAAAACCATTTTTTTTTTTTTTTTTTTTTTTTTTTTTGGGGCTGCTAAGGTTACGGTTAAACGTGTAAATTTTTTAAATTTTTTGACTTTACAGTGGAAAGTACCCAGCCTTATAGTTTTTTTTTTTTGTTTTTTTTTTTTTTTTTCCACGACCTAGTTTTTTTTTTTTTTTTTTACTTTGACCCCCCTCTTTGAAACAACCAACCAACCACCAGAAAGTGCAAAATTTTTTAAATTTTTCTACTATAAGAAAAAAAAAAAAAAACCCACCAACAGTCAAATAGCTTTTTTTTTTTTTTTTTTGTAAAAAAATTGTTTTCCAAAACTATTTTAATAAATAAATGAACCCATAACATTTTTTTTTTTTGTTTATTTTTTCGAATGCATTTTTTTTAACAGAGTTTGAAAATTTCCCGAGGAGAAAGTCGGGAAGCCCCAATCAAATAAAACCGTACACAGATTATTGTTTAACGAAATAAAACAATTTTTTAATTAAAAAAATTTTAATTTTAACCAAATTTCCTTTTTTATTATATTCTTTCCCAAAAAGAATAAAGTTTTTTCCCCCCAAGCCGCCATAAAACAAACAAAAAATAAATTCCACATCGACTCCCTCAGGCCCTTCTTTTTTACAGCTTTTACAAAAAAAAAAGGGATAGGTAGTTGTAAAACAAACTACACCCTTTTTTTTTAACAACTACCAAAAGCAATGTGCCTAACCTTCCAAAGGAAAAAAAAAAAAAAAAACAAGAGAAAGAACGACCCAGGTCCCCTAAAGGAAGAACAAACGCCTCGTGTGTGCAATTTGAATGAAGGGAATATGCCAAGGGGCAAACAGAAGTTTTTTTTTTTTTTCAATCTTTGTTAATAAGAAAAAAAAAACGTATGCAGACATTTTGGAAACCCCTTTTTTGGAGGCGGTTTCCCAAAAAAATTTTTTTTCCAAAATAGAGGCACAAATTGAAAAAAAAAGAACACAGACACAACGAGAGCCATTAAGGATAAAAAAATCCCCCCGAAAATTCTTCCGATTTTTTTAAAAAGAAGGAACCCGCCCATTTAATATTACCAATGATTCTCCACAATTCCCTTGGTGGGGGAAAATTTGGAAATTGCTTTTACTATCAGTTAAAAAGTTGGGGGGGGGGAAAAGTTTCGTTACGGAAAGCAAAGATTTTTGGGGGGGGGGGGGTTTTTTTTTTTTTTTTTTTTTCCCTCAAAAAACAATCCCCACAAACAACAAAATTTTCCGTGGCAAGGTTTTTTTTAAAAAAAGATAAACTGGGGAAAATAAAAAAAAAAAAAAAAGTTTTTTTTTTTTTTTTTTTTTTTTTTTTTTTTTTTTAAAAAGGGAAGTAAACCCCCCCCAAACAAAACCCCCCCCCCCCCCTCTTTTTTTTTGTTTGTTTTTTTTTTTTTTTTTTTTTTTTTTTTTTTTTTTTTTCCCAAAAATAGTTTTTTTTTTTTTTTTTTTTTTTAAAGGGGGGGGGGGGGTTTTTTTTTTTTTTTTAAATTTTTGTGCAAGAATTTATCCCAAAGGTTTTCTAAAACATAAACACATAAATAAAGAAAAAAAAAGACAGGTTTTTTAAAGCAACAATTATTGGATAACAAACAAAATTGGTTTTCCCCCCCCCCCAGTAAAAAAAAAATGCAAAAAATGGGGGGGGGTTTTTTTTTTTTTTTAAAAAAACAGTTTTTTTTTTTTTTTTTTTTTTTTTTTTTTTTTTTTTTTTGTTTTGTTTTTTTTTGTGGTTTGGGGGCCCCGAAAAAAAAAAAGGAAATTAGGGTTTTCCCACAACCTTTTTTGAAAAAAACATCAGGGAAAATAAAATTTTTTTTTTTAAACAAGGTTTCCTGTTTTGTTTTTTTTTTGGCGGCCCGCCCCCCCCCCCCCCCCCCCCCCGCCTTTTTTTTTTTTTTTTTTGTTTAAAAAAATTTTTTTATTTTTTTTTTTTGGGGATCCAGCCAAAAAATAACTTAATTCTCACCTATAGGGATAAAAAAAAAAAAAAAAAAAAAAAAGAAAACAAAAAAAGGAAAAAAAAAAAATAAAAAAGAAAGGGGGGGGGGGGGGGGGGGGGGGGCCCCCCCCGGAAAAAAAAAAAAAAAAAAAAAAAATTTTTTCCTTTTTTTTTTTTTTTTTCCCCCCCCCCCTGAAAAAAAAAAAAAAAAAAAAAAAAAAAAAAAAAAAAAAAAAAAAAAAAGGGGGCCCGAACAGGTTTTTTTGTTTTTTTTTTTTTTTTATTGTTTTTCAATTTTATTTAAAAAAAAATGCCCCAAGGGTTGTTTGTTGTGAAAAAAACCCGGCCACTTGCCCATTTTTTTCCCGTTTTTTTTTTCCCCCTTCTAAACCCCGCCTTTTCTTTTTTTTTAACTTTTTTTTTAAATTTAAAAATGAATAACGGAAAAGGGAAAAAGACCAGCTTACCAAACGCCAGCGACCTTGCCCAAACCAAAAAAATTTTTTTTTTTTTTTTTTTTTTTTAAGTTTTTACTTCCCATTGAAAATAGGGGGGGAAATAAACGACCCCCCTGTTTTTGGGGCAAATTAACTTGGGGATCCCCCAAGGTTTTGGGTTTTTGAAACAAGAAACAATTTTTCTGGATGAAAACCCCCCCCTTCCCCAATTAACCGGGAAGTTAAAAAAAAAGAATTTTTTTCGCAAAACCCTTGCCAAAAAAAACTTTTTTAGGGGCCCCAAGGTACCCCCCCCCCACCCCCCTCCTTAATTTTTTTTTTTTTGGAAAATTTATTTTTTTTTTTTTTTTCCCCCAAAAAAAAAAAAAAAAAAACATCCCCCCGGGTTTTGGGTATACCATTTTTTTTACGAAAAAAAAAACCCCCTCGGCTTTTTTTTTTTTTTTTTTTTTTTTTTTTTGGCGAACTCCCCGCAACCGGGGCCGCTTTGGTCTTTCCTTATCAGAAAAGAAAAAAAAAAAAAAAAAAAAAATTTTTTTTTGTTTTTTTTTTATCTTTTCAAACCCCCCCACCCCCCTATTAGAAGACACAAAAATCAAAAACCCCCCCCAAAAAAAAAAAGCAAACCCAAACATTGTTTTTTTTTTTTAATTTTTTTTTTTTAACACTAAACAAAAAAAAAAAAATTTGGGAAACAGTTTTTTCCCAAAATACCAAAAAGGCCCCCCCCCTTTTTTTTAAACCCGTTTTTTTTTTTTTTAGGGTTTTTGTTTTCCCCCCCCCCCCCCCCCCCCCCCCCCCCCCCCCCCTTTTTGGAAAATCCCGGAAAGGGGGGGCCCCTTTGAAAAACAAAAAATTTTTGTAGAAAAAATAAAAGCCCCCCCCCCGAAAAAAGCCCCAAAATTGGGGGGGATCCCAAAACCACTATAAGGCCCCTCCCCCCCCCCCTTGGGGGGGAAGCTTTTAATTTACCCCCCCTCCCCCGAAAAGTAAAAATTTTTTTTTTTTCCAAAAGCCTAAAAAAATTCCCCCCACCAAAAAAAGGAATCCACTCCCCCCCTTTCCCCCCCCCCACCCCTGTAGGGGGGTTTTTTTTTTTGTTGTTCATTGGGACCCCCCCCCCCCCCCCCCCCCCTTGCCAACCCAAAAATAAAAAAAGTTTTCAACCCCTTTTTTGTAAGCCCCCCTTTGTTTTTAAAGGGGGAAAAAAAAAATGGCCCTCTACCCTGCCCCCTGGGTTTTTTTTTGCCCGTTCCCCCCCCAAAAAAAAAATTAAGACAAAAAAAATTTTTTTTTAAGATTTTTTTTTTTTCCCCGTAAATTTTTAACCCCTTTAAAAAAAAAACAAAGGCTTTTTTTTTTAACAAAATTTTTTTTGGTTTTTTCCCCCCCCTTTTTTCCCCCCCTTTTTTTTTTTTGTTTTTCACAATGTTTGGTTTTTCCCCCCCCCCCCTCCCCCCGAAAAAAAATTAACTCCCCGAATCCTGGGGAAAACCTGGATCTATTAAGGGTTTGGGGAAAAAAAAAAATGTATGAAACATTTTTTGGGGTTTTTTGTTTTTTCAACCGTTCCCCCCCCCCCCCCCCCCCCCCAGGATAAAGAAAGGGTGGGAAAAAAAAAATTTTTTTTTTTTTTTTTTTGTTTTTTTTTTTTTTTTTTTTTTTTAAATTGGATTAAACAGCCTGAAGAACATTTTTTTTTTTTTTTTTTTTAAATAATGCCCAAATCTTTTGACCAATGTGGCCACTCCTAACAAAAGTTTTTGGTTTTTTTACGGCAAAAAAAAAAAAGAATGGACACCTCAGAAAACCCCTCCAGGTTTTTTGTTTTAAACAGTTTTTGTGTTTACTTTTTTTTTTTATTTTTTTTTTTTTACAGTTGTCCTTTTTTTTTGCCCCCCATGGTTTTTTTAAAATTTTATTTTTTTTTCTGAAAAAACAAAAAAAAAAAATTTTAAAAAAAAAAAAAAAAAAAAACGTTTTTTTTTTTTTTTTTTTTTTTTTTTTTTTTTTCCCACAATTTTCCTCTCCTTTAAACAAAAAGAAGGGGTTTTTTTTTTTTACCCCATTTTTTTTTTCTCTCTTTTTTTTTTAAATCAAAAGAGAATCCCACTTGGGGGGGTTTTTTTTAAATTGCCAAACCAGAAATCGACCCTTAAGAAAATTTTTATTCCCCCCAAATTGGGTGGGTTTTTTCCTATGTTTTTTTTTTTTTTTTTTTCAGAACATCAAATAAAGTTTGAGTAATTTTCCCCCCCCTTTGAAAAAAAATTAGGGCAAAAAGGAACCCAAAAAACATTTTTGAACAAACCCACCCCAGGAATAAAGGGGGAACCAAATCCTTTTTAAGGTAGAATTTTTTTTAATTGGCCGAACCCCCTTTGTGGGGTTTTTGGCAAAAAAATGAAACTTTTTTGGGGAAATTTTTAGTGGGGAAACTTCCCCACAAAAAAACCCAACCCCCATTTTTTTGTTTTTTTTTGTTTTTTTTTTGGAAAGTCCTCCCCCGCCCCAAGGCAGCAAAAAATTTTTAAAAAGGCCATTCTTTTTTTTTTAAGAAAAAATCTTGTTCCCTTTCTTTCCATGCCAAAATTAAAAAAAATTTTTTTTTTTTTTTTTTTTTTTAACATTAATTTTTGGGGTAAAAAAAAAAAAAAACTTAAAACCGTTTTGTTTTTTTTTTTTTTTTTTTTTTTGTTTCCCCCCCCCTAAAGTTTTGTGGTTTTTTTTTTAAAAGAAGGGGGCCCCCTTTTATTGGAAAACCCTAAAATAAGGGCCTTCCCCCATTTTTTTTTTTTTTTTTTTTTTCAGCGTTTTTTTTTCCAAAGGGGTAATTGGTTTTTTTTTTCCCCCCCGAAACCCTGGAGGGGAAACCTTTCCCCAACCCAGTGGGAATTTTGCGCCCTCCAGGAGGTGCCCCCAAGGTTTTTTTGGGGTACGTTATATGCCCTGGGGCCCCTTTAAGGGGTTTTTATTTTTTCCCTATAGGAAAGGCCTTTTTGTTCCAATAACTAACTGGTCCCAAAAACAAAGAAAAATTCCATTTTTTTTTTGGAAAAATTCAAAAAGCCTAACGTGGCCCCTTTTTTTAAAAATAAGGAAAAAGTTGCATTGAAACGTAAAAAATAAAAACAAAATTAACCTCAAAACAGGCCCAAACCTTTTTTTTCCCCCAAACCCCCGAAAAAAATCAAATTGGTTCTGAACGAATAAACCAGACCCCCCGGGGGGTCCCCCCCCTCACGTTTTGAGAAGGTTTCTTGAAAATAGGTTTTTTTTCCAAGGAAAAAAAAAACTTTAATTAGCCCCCTAAAAAGTGTGAAAGCCTTTTTGTACAAGTCATGCCCCTGAAAGGAAAAAAAAATCTGGTTTTTTTTTTGTTTTTTGTCCCAAAGAAAAGCGGAATGGTTTTCCAATAGAAAATTTTTTTTTTCCCCCACAGCAAAAGGGCTCAACGATTTTTTAAATTCCTTGGGAAAAAAAAAACATTTTGAAACGGAATCTAGTTAAGGTCCCCCACCTTTTTTTTTTTTCCCTAGTCCAATAACAGGGCAAAAAATTGGACCGATGGAAGGTAAACAAATTAAACCCTGTCCACTGCGGCCACCATTTATCCCCGAAAACGCCCGGCCCGGTTTGCAAAACAAAATTCCTGCAGAATAAGCCCCCCCCCGTCCCCCCCCCGCCCCCAAAGGAAAAAAAAAAAAAAACGGTTAAAAAAATTTTTTCTTTGGGTTTTTTCTAAACCGAACCGTTCCCCCCCCCCATAGCCGGAAAAATGTTTTTTTTTAAAAAACCCGAAAAAAGCGATGCCTTGGGGAAAAACGGGTTGGTGGAACCAAAATTGGGGGGGGTTTTCCCCCCCGGAAAAACCCAAATTAAAAAAAAAAAGGGGCCCGTTTATTAGCCCTGGGGGGCATCCCGGGCGCCCCTTTGTTTTCAGTTTTGATTGTGGGCCCTAAAAGGGCCCCCCCAGGGGGGGGCCCCAACCCCCCCTTCCCCCCCCCCCCCCCCGCCCCCCCTTAAAAGTGGAAAAGGCATTTCCAAAAGGTTTTTTTTTTTGTACCCTTTTTTAAAATTCCCCCCCGAAAAGAAAAAAGAAAAAACCCCCCTTTTTTTTTTTTTTTTTTTTTTTTTAAAAAAAACAATTTGGGGCCCCCCCCAAACCGGGGGGGGTGGGGGGGGGGGGGGGGGGATTTTTTAAAAACTTTATTTTTTTTTTTTTTCCCCCAGTTTCAACGTAGTTGGGGAAAAAAAAAATTGGAAATTTGAAATTCCCGTTTATATGGAAAAATTTTTTTTAAAAAGGGGGGCCTTCCGTGGGGGGGGGACCCTTCCCTCCGGGGGAAAAAACTTCAAAGGGGGGGGCCCCTTTTCGCCCCTCAGATTTTTTTTTGCGAAAAAAAAAAAAGGTTTTTTTTTTTTTTTTTTGGGACCCCCCCCCCTTTTTTTTCCCCCCTAAAAGGGCCCCCCCCCCCCCCCTTTTTTTTTTTTTTTTTTTTTTTGTTTTTTTTTTTTTTTTTAAACCCAAAATTGAAAAAAGTTTGGAGGGCAAAAGTGGAGCAAAAAACGCCCCCCCCCCCCCGGGGGGCCTGCCCCCCCCAAAAAGCCCATCAACTTTCAAAAACAACAGTTCTTTTTTTTTTTTTTTTTCCCAACCCCCAAGCCCTGCCCCTTTTTGCCCCCTTAAGGGGGCCCCTTGGCTTAATTTTTTTTTTTTTTTTTAAGGGCCCCAAGGCCCCCCCACCCCCCCCCTGGGGCGGGGGTTTTTTTTTATTTCCCCCCCCCCTTTGGGTGCAAAAAAAAATAAAGGTTTTTTTTTTTTTTTTTTTTTTTTTTTTTTTTTGTTTTGGGGGCCCCCGCCGGTTTTGTTTGTTTTTTAGACGGCAAGAAAAAAAAAACACCTTTCCCAAAAAGTGCCCCCCTTTTTTGGGGCCCCCTTCCCCTTTTAGGAAAATTTTTTTTTGTCCCCCCCCCCAAAAGGCCCCATGGCGCCCGTGCCCCCTTTTGGAAATAACCTTTTGTTTTTTTGTTTTTTAAACCCAAAAAATTTTACCCCCCCAAAATTTTTGCCAAAAAAAAAAAAAAAGTGGTTTTTTTTTTTAAAAAAGGGCTGGGTCAAAAATTTTTTTTTTTTTTTTTTTTTTTTTTTTTTTTTTTTTTGGGGTGGGGGGGTGTTTTTTACTTGGCCAGTGGGGGGCCCAGGGAAAATTAACTTTTTTTTTTTTTTTTTTTTTTTGAGGAAAAAAAATTCCCCATAAGGCCCACAAAAAAAAAACCCCTCAGGGGCCCAAAACAAACCGAAACAAAAGGAAAATTTTTTTTCTTTTTGGCCCCGCGGGAAGTTTTTTTCTCCCTACATTCACTAGGACCAGGGTTGACCCCAGTTTTTTTTTTTTCCCCCAATCCCCGCCCAATGCTGAAAAAAAACCCCCCCCCCCTCCACCAAAAGTGTTAAAAAATACTCAAAAATTTTTTTTTTCCCCCCCAGGTTTTAGACCCCAAAAATGTCAGGGCCCCCCCCCCCCCCCCCCCTGGCCAAAAACCCCCCACCCAACCGAGGCATTTTTTTTTGTTAGTCCCGCCAAGTTGATTTTGTTGGAAGGGCAAAGAAAAAAAGGGCCCTTTTTACAATTAAACCCAAAAAAAAAAACGCCCCGCCCCCCAAACCCCCATGTTTTGTTTTTTTTGGCCCCCCAAAAAACAAGGGTTACAAAATACAAATCCAATACCCCCCATTTGGGTTTCCCAGCGTTTTTTTTTGAAAAACAGAAAAAAAAATTAAAACAAAATTGGGGTGGTTGGGGAAATTTTTTTCCCCCCATTGCCTAAACCCCCCCCCCACAAAGCCCCCTGGCAAGGGGCCCCAAAAGGTTTTTTTTAAAACTTGTAATTTTTTGTATATTTTTGGGGGTTTTTTTGTAAATAAGGTTTTTTTTTTTTTTTTTTTTTGAAAGGGGGTTTTTTGGTGTCCCCCCCCCCCCCCTTTTAAGAGAAAAAACTTCAAAAAAAAGGGCCTTTCCCATTTTGGGGATTTGGGAAATTTTTCCCCAAAAACACAACAAAAAAAACAACAAAAGGGCTTTTTTTTTTCCCCCCCCCCCCCCCCCCCTTTTTTTTTTAAATAGTTCCCCCAAAAAAAAGATGGATTGAAAAAATAGCCCCCCCTCCTCAGCAATAAGGAGTTTTCCCCCCAAATAATTTTGTTGTAGATAACCCCATTTTTTTTTTTTTTTTTTTTTTGTTTTGGACGAAAAGTTTGGGGTTTTTTGACAAGATACAAGGTTGTTTGTTTTTTTTTTTTGGGCCCCCCCCCTAAAAAGGGTCCAATAAACAAATTTTGCTCTGGGGGCCAAAAAAAAACGGTTTTTTTTTTTTTTTTTTTTTTTAAAATTTTTAAGCCCCATTTTTTTTTCCGGTGGGGGGTGGGGGGGGGTTTTTTTGGGAATTTCCAAAAAGGGGGGCCTGAAAAAAAAAATTTTTTTTTTTTATTTTCTTTTTTTGTTTGTCCCCCATTTTTTTTTTTTTTTTTTTTTCTTTAGTTTTTTTTCCCCCCCCCCCCCCCTTTTTTAATAGTCCCCCAAAAAAAAAAAAAATGGGGATTTTTTTTTTTTTTTTTTTTTTATAAAAAAAATCCCCCCAATAACCCATTTTTTTTTTTTGTATGTTTAACTGTTTTTTTTTTTTTTTTTTTTTTACTTCCCCCCCCCCCCCAATTTTTCCCCCAAAATTTTTAAAAAAAGTTTTTGAACAACCATTTTTTTGTTTTAAAAAAAAAACCGTAAAAAGTTTTTTTTTTTTTTTTTTTTTTTTGGGGGGGGCAATTTGAAGGTTTTTTTTTGGAGGAAAAAAAAAACTCCCCCCCCCCTCAGGGTCCCCCCCCCCCTCATGGGGGGGGGGTTTTTTTTTTTTTTTTTTTTTATTTTTTTTTTTCCCCCCCTTAAAAATGGGGCCACCTATTTTAAGGTTTTTTTATTGCACCCCCGTTTTGTTCCCCCCCCCTTTTTTTTGTATAACAAAAAAAAAAAACCCTTTTTGGGAAAAACCTTTTTTTGAAAAACAAATATTTTTTTTCCCCAACTTTTTTTTTTAAGTTTTTAAATTGCCCCTTTTTTTTTTAGTCCCCCCCGGTTTTTTTTTGGGGGGGTTTTTTACCCCCCGCTTTTCCCCCAAAGGGGGGGAAGGTTTTTTGTGGGGCGCCCCCCAACCCCCCCAATTTTTTTTTTTTCAAAAAAGGCAAGGTCCCCAAAAAAACTTCCTTTACTAAAAATTTTTTTTTTTGTTTCACCCCGTAAAAGTTTTTTTTTTTTTTTTTTTTAGAAAACAAAAAAATTTTTTTGTCCTTTTTTTGGAAAAAAACCCCCCCCCCCCCAAAAGGGGGGCAATTTAAAAAGGGGTTTTTTTACCCCCCCCCCCATTAAAGTTTTTTTATGGGGGAAAAACAAAAAAAAAATGGGGGGGTTTTTTTTAAGGGGGAATAGCCAAAAGCCCCCGGTAAAAAAAAAACTTTTTAATGCAGTGGGTTTTAATTTGAACCAAAACTTTTATTTATTTTTGGAAAAAAAGCCCCCCTTAGGGGTCCCCCCCTTTGGGGGAGGGGGGGAAACCAAAAAAAAATATTTTTTTTAAAAACCCCCAAATTAAAAACAAAAACACCCCCCGGGAAACCCCTTTCCCAAAAACCTAAAAAGGGGGGTTAAATTTAAACCCCCTGTTTTTTTCGGGGAAAAAAACCCCCCCCCCCCCCCCCCCCCCCCAATTTTTTTTTTTTTTTTTTTTGGAAAAAAAAAGGGGTTTTTTGGGGTGGGGGGGGACCAAATAGAAAAAAAAAAAAAAAAAAAAAAATTAATAAAAAAATTCCCCCCCCTTCCCCCCCCACCCCCCATTGGAAACCTAAACTTTTTTTCTTAAAGAGAAAGAAAAAAGAAAGAAGGGTTTTTTTTTTTTTTTTTTGGGGTTTTTTTTATTGCCCCCCGAAAAGGTGCAGCCAAATTTTTTTTGGGTTTTTTGGTTGGAAACAAAAATGGGGTAAACAGGCCCTTTTTTTTTTTTGTTTTCCCCCCCCACCCTTTGGCCCGCCCCCCCCCCCGGAAAAATCCTGAAATTTTTTTGGGGAAAAAGAAAAAAATTTTTCCCCCCCCCCCCCCCCGTTTAAAAAAAAAAAGCCCCCAAAAAGGAAAAAAAAAAAAACAAAAAAACGGGGGGGCCGTCCCTTAAAAAAAATGCCCCCCCCTCCCTTTCCCCCCCCCCCACCCCACTTTTTTTTTTCCTTCCCTCCCAAAAAGAAAAAAAAAAAAAAAAATTGTTTCCCAACCCAGTAACAAAATGACAAAAAAAACTTTTTTTTAAGAAAAAAAAAAAAAAATTTTTTTTTTTTTTTTTTTGTTTTAATTTCTCCTTTTTTTTTTTTTTTTTTTTTTTTTTTTCAAAAGGAACCCCCAAATAAAATAAAGAAAAAACTCACCAAAATTTTATTTTCCCCCCCAAACCAACCAAAGCCCCCCCCCCCCATGGGAAAAACTCCCTGAAAAAAAAAAAAAGTTTTTTGGTTGGTTTTTTGTTTTTTCCCCCTTTTTTTTTTTTTTTTTTTTGGGGGGGGAATATAAACCAAGTGGTTTCCGGGGGGGGGGGGGGCCCCCCTGTAAAAATTGCCAGACCCTTAACGAAAAAAATTAGCACTTGTTTTGTTTTAACTGG
The DNA here is from genome assembly GCA_027921565.1 of Artemia sinica. Lineage (NCBI taxonomy): Eukaryota > Metazoa > Arthropoda > Branchiopoda > Anostraca > Artemiidae > Artemia > Artemia sinica. The sequence goes on along the minus strand of CM051256.1, from coordinate 19,033,340 downwards.
TTTTTCCGACAGTGGGGGGGCCACCCTTTTTCCACCGGGTTGTTTGCAGTAAATAAGTTGCACAATCAAAAAGGGAAATTTTTTTTTTTCTAAATTTTTTTGGACCCCCCCTCCCAAGGGGGGGAAAAATGGGAAAAACAATTTTTTGCTTTAAACCTCCTTGGGAAAAACAAATGTTCATGCCTTTTTAAATGTTTTTTTTTTTTTCGATGTTAAATACGTTTTTTTTTTTGTTTTTTTTTTTTTTTTTTCCCACCCCCCTGGGCAAATTTTTTAGTGGGGGGGAAAACAGTGAAGAAACAGTAAAATAATTTTGTTTGGGCAGGGGCGGATTAGCCCCCAAAAGGGAAACCTTTTTTTTTTTTTGTTTTTTTGGGGGTTGGTGTGGGGCAAACCCGTATTTTTTAAAAGCACTTTTTTTTGTTTCCCCCCCCCCCCAAAAGTTGTGGGGGAAAAAAAAGAACTTTAACCAACAATTTTGGGGGGGGGGAAAAAAAAAAAAAAAACGTTAAAGTTTGGGTTTTTTTTAAATTTTGCAAAATGGGGGGATTTTAAAAAAAAAAAATTTTAGGCTAATCCCTTTTAAGTTTTATCTATAGAATAGCCCTTTTTTTTTTGGGAAATTGAAGAAAAACCTCCCGATTAAACCTTCCCCCCCCCCCCCACCCCCCCCCCCCCCCCCTCTTTCGCCAACGGTATTTTCCCCCGGCCCCACCCTTGAAAAATTAATTTTAAAGCAAGGGGGGGGCACCCATTTATTTTTTTTGGGGTGGGGAAAATTTCATTTCGGGGAAACAAAAAAAAGCAAAAAAACAGCCCCCTTTTTTTAAAAAAGTTTTTTTTTGACAACCATTTTTAATTTTTAAAAAAATAACCAAAAAAACTTCCCCATTTTAATTTCCCCCCAGCTTCCCCCTCCCTCTGTAGTATTTTTTTTCTTAAGGGACCGGCAACAACCAAAAAAACAATTTCCCAAACAACCCGTCAAAAATTTTTTACCTAGATCTAGGTAAAAAGGGGGACCCCCCCCTGGGGAGTTTACAAAACAAAAGGTGTCCCCCCCCCCCTAATTTTTTTTTTTTCCCCCCCCCCCCCCCCCAAGCTTTTTTGTTATTTTTTTCCCTTACCCTCCAGCCCCCCCCCCAAAAATTTCCCCCCTGTAAAAGGGGTCCCCAAAACAAAAAATGGGGAAAAAGGGGAAATTTTTGATTTTACGTTCTTTACATTTATTTGGGGGGGGGCTGGGGGGAAAAAAAGGGTTTTGTACCTTCCTTTTTTTTTTTCCTTTTTTTTTGCGTTTCTGTTTTTGTTCTTTTTGTTTTTCAATTTCCTAAACCGGGGGGGTAAGGGGGGCAAATTCTCCCCCTACTTTTTTTTTTTTCCGCCCTTTTTTTTTTCCCTTTTTTGTAAAAAAAACCCTCGTTTACTCAAAACGTTTTTTACCCTGTAACAAAAAAACTAATGAAGTAAAAATTTTAGGTCCCACTTTTTAAAGGAACCCCCCCGGCTTCCAAATTTTTTTTTTTTCCCCAGACCTCTCAAAATAAAAATGCTTTTGCCTACGTTTGTTTTTGGGGTTTTTTTGGCCCCCTTTGGTTGTTTTGCCCTTTTTAAAAACTTTTTTTTTTTTTTTTTTTTTAAAGATTTGCCCCCCCCCCCCCCCCCGGCGTTCCCCCCCAAAAACACCCAACCCTTTTTATTTTTTCCCCATTTATTGAAAAAACCAAAAAATTTTTTTTTTTTTTTTTTTTTCCTGCCCCCAAACTTCCCCCCCATTTCCCCTTTAATTTTAAAAAGATTATCCCCAAAATTTTCAAGGGCCCTTGGAGCCCCCAGAGAGAAAAAGTGTCTTTTGGAAAAAGGGGGGGGGGGACGGGGAAATTCCACCCGTCCCAACCAAAATCCAAAAAAGGGGGGATTTTTTTTAGGCCCCTAATAAATGGGGGTTTTTTTTTTCGTAGTTTTGGTTTTTTTTAATTGTTTCTTTTTTTTTTTTTTATTTTTTTCTTTGAAATTTTTTTTTGAAGTGTAAAAAAAACAAAAAACTGGGACATCAATAAACTTTTTTTTTTAAGTTATTTGTTTTGGACATACCGTTGCCTTCCCCCCACCCACAAATTAAGAAAAAAATTTGTTCAAAAAAAACCTTGGGGGGGGGGGTGGGGGAAAATAAAAAGAAAAGTGACTTTAAACAATTTAAAACAAGGGGGGAAAAAAAAAACCCTTTTTTTTTTTCCAAAACAAAGGTTTCCCTTTCCAGGGTTGGGGAACCCCCCAGACCCCCTCCAAAAAACAATTGAACACTTTTTTACCAAAGAAAACACCCGCCTTTTGGGGGCAACCTTTTCAAAAAACCCACCCCATTAATTCAAAAAAAAATTCGGGGGGGTTTTTTTTTTTTTATTTTCGGTTTTTTTTTTCCCTTTTTTTTTTTTTGTTTTGAATTTAAAAAGAAAAAACCCCCACCCTAGTTGGGGATTTTTAAAACAAAAACCTTTTTTTTCCTTAAAAAAATTTAAAAAATTTTTTGGCCCCCCACGAAGGGGAACCCGAAAAAATTTAAAGTTCCCCCCCCCCCCCTTTTTTCTTTTTTTTTACTTTGTAGTTCCCCCCCACTTTAAAAATTTTTTTTTTTTTATAAAGGTGATTTGGTTTTTTTTTGTTTGTGATTTTCATTTCACCATTCTTTTTTATTTTTTTTTCGTTACCTTGTTCCAATTTTTGGTTTTGTTTTTCCCCCCCCCCCAAGGGTTTTTGTTTACTTTTTGACAAAAAAATTTTTTAATTTCTTTTATAGGGGGAACCAAAAACAAAAAAAAAAACCCGGTTTATTGGGTAAAAAAATATAAGTTTTTTTTTTTTCATTTGTTTTTCTTTGGCAAAAAGGGCCCCAAAAAAATCCCCCCCCCCCCCCAAATTTTTTGTTTTCTTGGGTAAAACCCACCCTTTTTTTTTTTAATTTTTTTCATATTTTTTTTTTTCCAATTTTTTTGGAAACTAAACCCTGGTAGGGGAAGTTTTTAACCAACCGGGGGGGGGGCCCCCCCCCTTTTTTAGCCCAAAAAAAAGGTCCCCCCCGTTTTTTTTACGCAAAAAGAAAGGGGGGGGGGTTAGTGGGGGGGAACGGGGGGGTTTTTTTTTTTTTTGGGTGGTGGGGGCCGGGGTTTAACCCCCCCCCCCAGAAATTTCCCCCCGGGAAAAAAACCCCCCCCAATTTTAGGTCAAAAAAAAAATCACCAAATAAATTGCTTTAAGAAATTTACCATTAAAAAATCCGTTTTATGTTAAGGGGGGGGGGAACAGGGGGGGGGGATAGGAACCCCCCAAGGGGGGGGGGGGGAACAATTTTTTTAGTTGGCCTTTTTTTTTTTTGTTATTTTCCCAAAACTTTTTGGGGGGGGGAACCTTTCTTCCTTTTTTACAAAAATGCCCAAAATTTGAGGGTTTTTGTTCATTGGAATTTTTTTTAAATTTTTTTGGGGGACAAAAATAATCTTTCTTTTAGGGGGGAAACAATGGGGAACTGGGGGGGAAAAAAAAAAAAAAACGGGGAAGTGTTTTTCAAAGAACCCGTTTACTTTCCAAACAACAGGGGGGTCCCATTATGTTTTTTTTTTTTTTTTAAGTCAACTTCTTTTTTTCAAAAAAACCCTTGAAAAAATCTTAGGGGGGCCCTTTATTCCAGTAAAAAATGAAAAAAGGGCTTTTAAAAAAAAAGGGGGGACAAAAAAAATGTACTTTGTTGTTTTGTTTTTCGTTTGAATTGTTTTTTTTTTTTTTTAATTGTTTTTCCATAATAATTCCTTGAAATTTTTTTTTCTATAATCCCGAGAAACCCAAATTTTTGGATTAAAGTTTAAAACCCGGGCCCCTTTTTTCAGCCAAAAAGCAAGGGAAAAATTTTTCCAGAAATTCTTTTAAGGTTCCCAGAAAACTAAATTTGGTTTGTTGTGTTTTTTTTGACGTTCCCTTTGCTTTTTTTTGGGATTACACCGCAAAATTTTTGGAAATATGAAAAAAGCCTAATTTCCCCCCAGTTGGTAACAAAACTTCCAAAAAAAACCAATAAAAAAAAAAGAATTTTTTTGAACTTATTAGGTTTTTTTTTTTTCCTGTCCAAGAAATTTTTTTTTCATCATACCTTAAAAAAAAAATTGAAAAACCGAAAAAGGGAAAAAGAGGGAAAAAAAAGCAAGAAACAAGAGAAAAAAAAAAAGGAAAAAAGAGTTTTTTTTTTGGTAATCCTACTGGATTTACCTCCCTGTTAGTAAAAAAATCAATGCGTTTTTGGCTTGGTGGCATGCGGCCGGGTTAAAGCCCCCCAAGCGCAAAAAAAATTTTTTATTGTTTTTTGAGCAATTTTTTGTTAGCAAAAAAACCAGGAATGCAAATTTTTAAGTAAATTTTTTTTTTTTTTTTCTCTCAGACCTTTAAGTTAAATTCCCCCCCCCTTTTTCCAGCCCGGGTGGGGCAAAACCCTGGAACGGGGTCAAAAAACCTCTGACAATTTCCCAGTTCCAAACAGCTGTTTTAAACCAGTTAATTTTAAAGAAACAATAAAGGTCTTTTTTTTTTTTTTTTTCCGGCAAGGGGAAAAACTAAAGATCGAAAAGTTTTGAAAGCTAAAAACAAAAAAAAAAAAAACTACTTTTATTCCACCAGCCCCTTATCTTAAACATTTAATTTTTTTTTTTTTCCAATTAAAAACCAGTGGCTGGTTTTAACAAAAGGTTAACTCCAAATTTTTTTTTAACTTTTTAAAAGTACCAAGTACCACGTACTATTCCCAAATTTTATTTTTTTTTTTTTTTACCTTTTAAGTATCAAGTATCCAAGTATTCCAACCATAAATTTGTAACTTTAAGTAGTTTTTTTCCAAGTTAATTAAAGTTTAAGTTTCCCCCCTTGAAATTTAAAGTGAAAAAACACTTTTAAGTTTTCAAGTAAAAAACTTCCAAAGTAACTTACTTTTCAAGTAAAATCAAAAATTATAAATGATTTTTTGGTTTTTTTTAAAAATTTACTAATTTGTAGCCCTTTTTAAAAAAAAAAAAAGGGGATTCTTCCATGGAGGGCCACTTTTCTTTTTTCCCCCCTCACAAACAATCACACACTTAACGGCCAACTGACCCCACTCAAGGTTTAAAACTTTTAAATGGTTTTTTCATTTTTTCCCTTTTTAAAATATAAAGAACGAAGTACAAAAAAACAGATTCAAAAAATTTGGAAAAAAGGTGTTGTTTTTTTTTTTTTTTTTTTTTTTTTTTTTTTTTTTTTTTTTTCCCAACTCCCTACTTTTTTGTTTTTTTCCCCCCAGCATTTATCAACCAATTCAAAAAATTAAGGTAAAAAAAAAAAAAAGGGCCTTGGAAAAGAACGAAAATAAATTAATCCCTTTTTCCCCCCTTCAAAACGGGAAAATCCTTCCCCAGCGTAAAATTCCCACTCATTTCAGAAAACAAAAAATTTCGGTCCCCCTTACCGCCATACGGGTATATAATAGTTAGTTTCCCCCCCCCCCCCCCCCCAAGTCGCCCAGTGGCCCCATTGTCCCTTCAAAGACAGTTTTTTTTTTTGTTTTTTTTTTTTTTTCCGCGAAAAGGAGCTGAAATTTTCCCCTTTGACCCCTCCTGGGCTTTTTTTTTTTTTTCCAAAAAGAAAAAAAGGGGTGGACCCATTAAAAATAGGTTGAAAAGGAAAAACCATCAAAAACAGTTTAAAAACGAAACTCTCCCAAAAACCTACTTCCAAATTAAAGTTTTTTTGCCCTGAAAAAAACCTTTTTGGAAAAATTTTCTCATTGGCCCCTTTTTCCCAAAACCCGAGGGCCTCTCAAACCTTTTCCCCCCCATCCCATCCCGCCCCCCCCCAAGGGAAATTTTACGCCCCCCTTTTTTGGGGAAAACCCCTCATTAAATAATTGCCCCAACCTTTTTTTCCGAAAAGAGACGCTTCAACTTGGCCGAAATTGGTAGGAAAGCATAAAACAATTTTTTTAATACTTTTTTTTCCCCTGAAAAACAACTGGGAAATTCACTGCCGGGTAAAAAAAACTCCGTTTTTTTTTTTTGTAAAGAATTCGAGAAGGTCCTTTTTCGGGGAATCAAACTTGGAGAATTATCTCAAAGCAGAATCCCTCGATTTCCTTTTTTTGGGAACCCCCGTAATTTTGCCACAGTTTTTTTTTTTTTGGGTTTTGGCCTTGAAGTGCTTTTTTGTTTCCTGATTTCCCGTTTCCCCGTTCCCCCCCCCCCCCCCGAAAAAGTTCAAAAAAAAAAGGGAGGCCCTCAGGAGATTCTCTCCAAGAAAACTATTGCCCCAACTGCTTTTTTTTAAATTTTTTCAAAAACAAGTTGGGCCACCCCATTTTGTTTTTGTTCTGCCTTCCAAATTGTTTTTTTTGTTTTTTTTTTTTTTTTTCCCAATCCGCCCCAAACCCCAGCAACCAAAGTTCCTTGTGTTTTTTTCCCCTTCCCCTTTCCCCCAACCTTTTTGTCTTTGAAAAAATACGGCAAATATGAAAAACCCACGGGTTAAAAAAAGCAAGAATGGGGGGGGTTAAGTGACCCGGAATGAAAAACAAAACAACACGCCTTTTTTAAAAGATCCCCCACTGAGAAAAAAAATTACGGAAATCCCCTTTTTTTTTAAAAAATCCCCTTTTTTTCGAGCAAAGCGTTTCCCCTGTTTTTTTTTTGAACCCTTTGTGAGGTTTTTTCCCAAAAAAAACTTTTTGGGTGCAAATTTTCACCACTTCCCCTTAGAAAAGAAAAAAACCAAGCAGGTTTTTTTTTTTTTAGTTTTTTTTTAAACCTAAAACATAAATTTTTTTTTTTTTTTTGCAAAAAACCAAAAAACAAGCCCCCGCCATGAAAAAATGTTTTTTTTTTTTTCCCCCCCCCCCTGGAAAAAGCCAAGAATACTTTCTAGGGGCGGATTGCTATGGGCCCCCCCTTTTTCAAGGACCCTGGAGGGGAACGTTTAAAAAAACCTCCAGCAAGGGAAAAATTTTTCGAATGCCTTGTTCCCCCTGTGGTTTATTTGGAATCCATGGTTTTTGTTTTTTTTTTTTTCAAGACCAATCCAACCCTGGTTTAAACCTTTAGTGGGCTGAAAGTTTTTTTTATTTTACCCCGCCATTTTTTAAAACCCTCCCCAAAACGATTTTTTTTTTTTTAAAATTTCATAATTTTGCCCCTTTTTGTGGCAAAAATCCGGGGTAAATTTTTTAAATTTCCCATCTTTGTTTTTTTTTTTTTTGCGTTGGGTTCTTAATTTCGCTTTTTTTTTTTTCGGAAGAAAACCCCCTAAACTAAAAAACCCATAGTTTTTTTTTTTTTTTTTTTTTTTTTGCCTGTTGTGTTCCCTTCAGGGGATTTATTTTTTTTTAAAATGCCTTTTGACCCCTTTTTTTTTTTGCTCCTTAAAGGAAAAAGAAAAAAAAAAAAAGCTTTTTTTAATCCTTTTTAAGTTGTTTTTTGTAACCCTCCCACGTTCCCCCCCCCCCACCCCCCGGTTTAAATTTTGGGGGGAAAGCAATACCCCCCCCAATCCTGGTGGGTGGGGCCGCAAAAAGGTGTTGACACTGGAAAATGAAATTTTAAAAAAAAAAAAAAAGGGTTAAAGTGTAAAATTTTTTTTTTTTTTTTTTTTTTTTACATAACCTCTGCTCCTTTTTCCCCAATTGGAAGGAAAAAAAAAAAAAAAAATCCCCCCTTTTTTTCACAATCCCTTTTCGGGGGCCTCCAGAAACCTTAAATCCCCCTATCGTCCCTTAAAAAAATTTTGGTGTTAACAATGAACGGGTTTCGCCCCCCCCCATTCCCCCCCCCCCAGGGAGGGGTTTTCCCACCCCCCCCCCTAATCAGAAAAAAAAAGACCCCTTCTTTAACCCCTGGGCATTTCCCCTAGGGGCAAAAAAAAAATCTTGGTTCCAGACCACGGGTTTTTCTGGGAAAACCCCTAAAAACCGTGAATAAAAAAAAACGGGGGTTTTTTTTTTTTTTTTTTTTTTTTTTTTTTTTTAACCCGCCCCGTTAAAAGAAGGGGGGGTTTTCCCCCCACTTTAACCCCTGTCCCAAAGGGGTCCCTTTTTGTAAATGAAAAGTCTGTTACCAACGGGAGGGGGCTTTTTTTTTTTTTTTTAACCCGTGGGAAATTCCGGGTTTTCAAGCTTTTGGGTGGGTGGGAGGTGGGAAAAGGTTTTTGTGGGAAAAGGAAAAAACCTCCCTCCAACTGGAAAAAAAAATCAGAAGCCTTTTGAAAATTTTCCAAAAAATTGGGTTCCTTTTGAAAAAATTTTTTTTTTCCCCCCCTTTAAAAAAAAAACCTCCAAAAACAAAAATTTTTTTTTTGTTGGAAAGTTTTTTTTTTTTTTTCTGTTTTAAAAAATTGCCCGCGTTTTTTTTTTTTGCCTCAAGTATTTTTTTTTGTTTTTCCCCCCGGTTCCCCAAGAAGACCCCAGTTTTTTTTTTTTTTTTTTTTTTTTTTTTGGTCCAATACATGCCAAGGTTCCCCCCCCCTGAATTTTTTTCCGGAAGGGGTTTATTTGCCCAAAACGCCCTTCCAATAAAACCTTCTTTAAAAAAGTTTTGTTTTTGTTTTTTTTTTTTTTAAATAAGGCAAGTTTTTTTTTTTTTTTTTTTTTTTTTTTGGGGGGGGTTTTTTTTTTTGTTAAACAGCGCGAAGGGGGGACAAGAACCCTATTTTTTGGGGAAAAAGGGCAAAACTCCCCGTGAAAAAAAAAAAAAATTTAATTTTAGAAAGGCCCCCCCACAAGGCCCCCCCCCCCCCAAATATATTTTTTTTTTCCTGAAAACGTCCATAGTGGAAACACCATAGTCCCAACCCCCTGGAAACTTTTTTTTTTTCAACGGAAAAAGGGGCAAAAAAAAAAAAAGTTTTTTTTCTTTTTTTCTTTACAAAGCCCCCGGAACAATGTGGGCAAGGACCTCGGGAAAAAAAAAAAAAAGCTCTAATTACCGGCCCAGAAGGGTTTGTTTTTTCCTTTGACCCATTTTGGTCCCCCCCCCCCAAATTAAAACTTTTTTCGGAAAATTTTTCGTATCCCCCCTTCAAAAAAAAATTTTTTTTTTCAGCAAACCCCGTAAAAACCAAAAAATATGGTGGGGACTGTTTTTTTTTTTTTTTTGTTTTTTCCCCCAAACTTTTTGGGGTTTTTTGTTTTTTTTTTTTTGGGGGCAACAAAGGGGTTTCCCCCCCCCCCCCTAACACGCGGCCAAAAATTTAAAGGTTTTTTCTTTTTTTTGGAGGAAATTTTCTTTTCCATGATTTTTAAATAGAAAAAAAAACTTCAAAAGGTCCAACTCCAGCAAAATTTTAAAAATCCGCAAATGTTGGCCGTCCCAAAAAAATTTTTTTTCCTTTTAAGTTATTTTGTTTTTTTTAGCCCTAACCCCCGTTGGGAAAAAAAAATTTTAAACCCCCAACCCCTACCCCCCCCGTTGGTTTTTGAAATTGGGTAACCCTACCCCAATGGGCCTTAAGGGGCTACCGGGGGGAGGACCTGGGCCCTTTGTTTTTTTGAAATCGGTTTGCCCCTTCCGCCCAAAAAATCCCCCAAATGGGGCCGGGGCCCCCCCCTGTTTCATTTCCCAAACCTGGGGAAAAAAAGGAAAAATGGCAGAATTAAACTTTGAAAAAAAAAAAAAAAAATTTTTTTTTTCCCCCCCCCCACGTGGTTTTTTTTTTGCCCCATAATCCCCGGGCCCCCGCCTGTTAGGTTTTTTGTTTAACTTTTGTTGTTTTTTTCCCCCTTGAAATTCAAAACCATAAAAAAATCTTTTTTGTTTTTAGTTTTAAAAATTTTGGCTATAAATGGGAAAAAAAAAGCCCCTGTGGGGGGTTTTTTTTTGCCTTTTTCCCATAAAAACAGTTCCCGCGCCCTGAAACAATTGAAAACTTGGTCCTAATTTAAACCCAACCCCCCGGTAAATAACCGAAAGGGGGGGGGCCATGCAAAAATTTAAAACCCACCCTCTCCCAGAAACGGGTTTTTCCAAAAAAAAAAAAAAGGGGTTTAAAGTTGTTTTTTTTTTTTTTTTGTTTTTGTTTGTTCCCCCAAAAAAAGAAACTCCCCCCCACCTAACCTTTTTTTTTGGAGAACCCCCATTGGGAACCCTGAAAAATAGGAACTGGGAAATGTTTTCAACCTAAAATTGTGGGACCCCGAGGGTTTTTTTTTTGTTTTTTGTGTTTTTTTTTGTTTGTTTCAAGTGATGGCCCCCCCAAAAGTTTGAAACTGAAATTTTTCCCCCCCATGCGTCCCCCCAAAAAGCCGGTTTTTAAAAACCCCCTCTACAGGGAGTGAAGAACCCTCCCCCCCCGAACATAATTGGTTCCCGCCCACCCCCCCCGTTGGGCAAAAAAAAGTTAAAAAGGTGTTTTTTGTAAAAAGGTTTTTTTCCGTTTGGGTTAAAAAAGTTGGCACCCCCCGGGCAAAAAAAATCCATGTTTTGTTTTGCATGTCCCCCCACCTTCGGACCTTTTTTGGGGGTTACCTAACCTAAAGACGACCCGCGCAAGCGGCCAAAAAATGCCAAAGGGAACTTTTTGGGGAAAAAGAAAATGAGGGGAAAAACCTCCGTGAAAATAGTTTGCTTTCCCAAAGCATTACGGGAAGTATTTGGGCCCCCCCCCCAAAATTTCTATTTTTGGGGGATCCTTGGGAATAACCAACCTTTCCCCCACCTTTCCTTTTTTTAATGCAAGGATTTTAAAAAAAATTAAGGAACCCCGAGGGGGCCCCCCCCAAAAAAAGTGGGGTTGGGGTTGGGGCAAAATAAAAAGGGGGTTTTTTTTTTTTTTTGGCGGAAAACCTGGGAACCCTTTAAACAAATTTCGGAACCCCCAAAAACAAGCAATGAAAAAAAAACCGTTCCCATGTTTTTTGTTTTTTAGGGGGGGACTATGGTTTAAACGATTTTTTTTTTTTTTTTTTTTTTTTTTTTTTTTTTTTTCTGCAAGCAAAAAAAGGAAACAAAAACCCCACCTTTTTTTTGTTTTCCCCCCCCCCAACCAAAAAAGGGGCCCAAAATCTGACCCCCCATTGGGCCCAAAGGGCTTTTTTTTTTTTTTTGTCACCCAAGCAAAAAAATTTAAACCGCCCCCTTTTGGGCGGGGCAAAAGATAAAGGAACTTAACATAGGTTTTTTTGGCCCACCCCCCCCGGCCCAAAGCCGGGGTTGAAAAAACTTTTTTGTTGCCCCCCCCCCCCCCTTTGGTTTTAATTTTGTGGGGGGGTGAAAAATATTTTTTTTTTTGCCCCGGGCCAAAGAGTTTATTGGAAGGCAAAGTGTTTTGCCCGAAAAAAGCCTTTTTTTTTTAAACTGGCCCCCAAAAAAGGTTGGCCCCCAAAAACTAAAAAAAAAAAGGATTTTTTTTTAATGTTTGAAAATTGAAATTTTTTTTTTTTTAAAAAAACCTAAACCTTTTTTTTTAAAAGGGGAAATAACAGCCCCCTAAGGGTCCTGAAGTTTTTTTCCCCCCCCCCCTTAAATTTTAAAAAAAAAAACAAAGTGAGTTAGATGGGGGAAAAAATTTTAAACCATTTTTCCCTGCCTTTTTTTTAAAACAAAAGCTTTACCTTACCAAAAGGCCCCCTTTTTTTTTTTTACAAAAACAAAAACCCCCCCCCCCTCCCCTTTCCAGAACCCTCCAGGAAAAGAACAGGTTTTTTTTGGTTTAAAGGCCCTTTAAAAAAAGAAAAAAAAAAACCATAAATTGAAAAAAAAAAAAATTTTAAATTACGTTTTTTTTTTTGTTTTTTGTTTTTTTTTTTTTTTTTTTTTCCCCAACCCGTGAACCGAACCCCCCAACAAAAGGATTTTTTTTTTTTGTTTGTTTTTTTTCCGAAATCCCCCCCCAATCACCTTGGGGGGGGGGACGCCCCGTACTTAAAAAATTTTTTTTTTTTTTTTTTTTTTTTAAAAAAGGAGAATTTGCGGATAATTACAGTTTTTTTTTTTTTTTTTTTCCCCGCCGTTTTTAAAAAAAAATGGGTTTGAAATAAAAAGGGAAAAACCCTGGATAAGGGAAAAAACCCCCCCCAGTGTTGGCCCCAAATAAAAGGGTTTTTTTTTGTTTTTGTCCCGGAAAAAACTTTGGCCTTTGTTTTTTTTTTTTGAAATAGATAATTCCCAAGTTTAACAACGGTTTAAAACAATTTGGGGGGGGGGGGGCCGTTTTTTTTTTTTTTTTTCCCTCCAATTTAGTAAAATTTTTTTTTCCTTTTTTCCGCACAATGGATAGGAAACAAAAAAAAATGTTCCCCCTTTTCAACAAAACCCCTTAAAAGGAAAAATTTTCCCCCCCCTTTTCGGCCGGGGCAAAAATGGGGCCCATTGTTTTTTAAACCCCTCCCCCCCCCCCCCAAATATAAAAAATTAATCACATTTTGAAAAAAATCTAACCGTGGGAAAATGGTTTTTTGTTTTGCGGGAAAAACAAAAGGGGTGGGGAATGTGCCTGAAGGGCAAAAAAACGCAAACACAAAAAAAAAAAATGTTTTTGGGGGGAAGGCCCTTGGGACAAAGGGGGAACCAGGCCCCCCAAAAGCAAGGCCAAACCCCCGGCCCCCTTTGGGGGGGGTATTGCCACCCCCCGTTCCCATTGTGGCCCCCCCTTTTAGGAAAAAAAATGAACAATGGGTTTTTTCCAATTAAAGAAATTTTTTTTTTTTTTTTTCCAGTCTAACAAAGTCCCGGAAAATAATTCAAAAAATTTGTTTATTTTTTTTTTTCCAGGAAAGTTTTTTTTTTTTTTTTTTCCCCCAAAGGAAAAAAAGAGGTGGCCCCCTTTTAGTTTCCGGGGATTTGACAAGCCTAGGCCCCCTGGGGGGGGTAAAGGGGGGGGGAAAAAGAATAGCAAAAAAAAAAAAACAAACCGGCCCCCCTAAAATTGGGGGGGAAAGGTTTTTTTTTTTTTTAATTCCGAAATTTTCTTTTTTTTGACTTAAAAAAACCAACCTTGGGGGAGGAAAAAAGGTTTTGTTTTTTTTTTTCCAGAACCTGGTAAGTAAAAAAAATTGTTCCACCCTCCCCCCCAAGGCGGGAAAAACCCTTTTTTACCCCCAATTTTTAGAATTTTTTTATTTTTTTTTTGGTCAAATTTTCCCCGCTTACAGCCCCCCAAAAAGGGAGGTAAACCAACCCCCCCTGGGGGGGTTTTAAAAAAAAAAAAAATTTTTTTTCAAAACCTTTTGGGGAAAAAGGGGCCCCCCTTTAATTGAAAAAAACAAAACGTATAAATTTTTATTTTTTTTTTTTAAACTCCAGGGGGGATTTTTTGATTTTTGGTAATACAAACTCCCCCGCCTTTTATGGGGTGGGGGCCCCTGAAAAAAACTTTTTAGGGGGTAAAATTCCCTGTTCAATTTTTGTCCCGGGTAATCAAAGGGGGCAACCCCCTGACAAAGGGGCAGTTTTTTTTTTTAATTTTTTTGTTGGGGGGGGTTAAAAAAAACCACCGTAACTGGGGGGTTTTGAAAAAAACAAAAAAAGGAAACAAAATTTTGGTTTTTTTAGCCCCCCCCCCCGGGCCCCCCTTTTTTCTTTTTTTTTTTTTTTGTTCAAAAAACCCCAACAAATTGTTTTTTTGGTGCCCCCCCCCTTTTCCGTTTTTGGGGTAAAAAAATTCCCCCCCCCACAAATGAAAAAAAAAAGAAAAAACCCCAAAAGGTGGGGGCGGTAAAATTTTGGTTTTTTTTGGCCCCTAAAGGTTGGGGTTTTTTTTTTACTTTTTTTCGGGATTAGCCACCAAAAAATAATAAAAGCGAAAAAAATTTCCTCCTTGGCAAAAAAAAAATTTTTTTTTTTTTTTTTTTTTTTTTTAAAAAGGGCCCCCCGGGGGGGGGGGGGGGAAAAAAAAAAAATTTTTTTTTTTTTTTTAAAGCAATAAGGTCCCTTTTGGAATTTTTCATTAAAAAGGGGGAAAAAAACCCCTTCACCCTTTTTTTGTTTAAAAAAATTGAAATGGGCAACCCCTGGAAAAAAAAAAAAAAAAAGTTATTTTCCCAAGGGGGTCCAAACCAAGGGGGGGGGGGGGAGGGCCTTCCGGGGGCATTCAAAAAAAAGGGGGAATTTTTTTTTTTTTTTTTTTAACCCCAAAACGGGGGATTTTGGGGGGGGCCCAAAATTTTTTTTTTTTGTTTCCCCCCCCTATTGGGTTTTGTTTGCCCCCAAACCCCCCCTAAAAAAAAAAAATTTTTTTAAAAAAAAAAAAAAAATGGTGTTTTTTGGGTTTTTTAAAAACCCCCTCCTTAAAAAAAAAAATTTTTTTTTTTTTTTTTTCCCCCCAAAAAAACCGGTTGGTTAAAAAAAAGCAATTCCAACCCAAAAAAAAAAAAAAAACAGTAAAAAAAACGAAAAAAAATTAGCCCCCCTTGGCGCGGGTACCCCTTTTTGTTTCATAAAAAATTTTTTGGGAAAAAAAAAAAAAGTTTTTCCCTTTTTTTTTTAAAAAAAAAATTTTAAAACCCAAAAACAATTTTTTTAAAAAAAAAAAAAAAAAATTTTTCCCCCTGGGGGGAAAAAAGGGGGAAAATTTTGTTTTTTTTTTTTTTTGGGGCAAAAAAATTCCCCAAAAAAAACAGTTTTTTTTCTTTTTTCGGGTTTTTCATTTTTGGGGAATTTTAGGGGGGAAAAAATTTTTTTTTTAAAAATTTTTGAATTTTGTTTTTTTGGGCTAAACCTAAAAAAGGTGTTTAAGTATTTAAAAATATTTTAAAATCCCCCCAAAAAAAAAAAAAAATTTTTTAAAAAAAAAAGTTTCAAAAACACCACCCCCCCCCCCCTGGGGGGATTTGGGTGGTGGGGGGGAAAAAAAAAAGGGAGTGATAAAAAAAAAAAAATTTTTTTTTTTTTTACAAAAAAAAAAAAAAAAAAAAACAAAAAATTTTTTTTTTCCCCCAAAATTGGGTCAACTTTAAAAATTGGGGGCTTTTTTTTTTGTTTTGTGTTTTTTTTTTCCCTTCCCCCCCTAAAAAAAAAAAAAAACCCTTTTTTTTTTGAAAAAAAAAATAAAAAGGGGGGGGGAAAATTTTAAACAACAAAAAAAAAATTTTTTTTTTTTTTTTTTTTTTTTTTTTTTTTCGGGGGGTTTTTTTTTTTTTTTGTCCGCCTTTTTTTTAAAAAAAAAAAAAAGCAAGGTTTTGTTGGGGTTTTTTTTTTTTGGGGTTAATTTTTTTTTTTGAAAAGAAAAAAAAACCCCCCCCCCCCCATTTTTTTCCCCAAAAGTGGGAACCTTTAAAACCCCCCCCCCGAAAATTTGGGGGTTTTTGGGTGGAAAAAATTTTGCCCCCGTGGGGTTTAAAGGGTTTTTTTTTTTTGGATCCCCCAAAATTGGGGGGGGGGGGTGGGGGGTGGGGGGGTAAAGAAAAAAGAAAAAAAGGAAGTCTTTGTAATTGGGGGCGTTTTTTTTGGGGATTTTTGTTTAAACCCAAAAAAAAAAAAAAAAAAAAAAAAAAAAAAAATTTGATTTGCGAAAAAAAAAATAAAAAATTTTTTTTTTTGGGGGACCCCCCCCCCCCTTTTTGTGTTTTTTTTTGGGGAAAAACTAAACCGGGGTTTTTTTGTTTTTTTTTTGGTTTCAAAAAACCCGTCATTTGTTTGCAATCCCCCCCCCCTTTTTAAAAAAGAAAGGTAAGGGGGGAAAAAAAAAAAAAAAAAAAACCCCCCAAAAAAAATTAAAAAAAAAAAAACTTAAAAACGCCTTTTTTTTTTTTTTTGGGAAAAAACCTATTTTTACAAAAATTTTTTTTTTTAAAACCCAGGGGGGGTTTTTTTTTTTTTTGGTTTTTAAAGTGGGGGGAGGGGGGGAGAAAAAAATTTGTTTTTGTTTTTTTTTTTTTTTTTTTTTTTCCCCTTTTAAAAGGGGGGGGGTTCCCCTTTTGGGTCAAAAAAGGGCCCGCCCCCCTTGGGCCCCTATTTTTTTTTTTTTTTTTTTCCCCCCCCCCCCCTTTTTTTTTTTTTTTTTTTTTTTTTTTTTTTTTTTTCCCCATTAGGGGGGGGGAAAAATAAAACCGGGGTGGAAAAAACCCAAAAAAAAACCAAAAAAAACTCATTTTTTTTTTTTTTTTGTTGCCCCTTTTGTTTTTTTTTTTTTTTGTTTTTTTCCCCGAAACAAACCCCCCCCTTTTTTTTTTTGGGCCCCCCCAATTCCCCTGGGGGGGGGAAAAAAAGTTTTGGGGGAAAAACCCCCCCATCCCCCCCCCCCCCCCAAAAAAAAAAATTTCAAAAAAAGGGGCGTGGGGAAAAAAAAAAAAAAAAAAAAGGCCCCCGCCCGGGTTTTTTTTTTTTTTTGGGGGTCCCCGCCCCCCGGATTGTTTTTTTTCCCCCCCCCCCCCCTTTTGGGTTTTTCCCCCCCCCCCGTTTAAAAAAAACTTTTTTTTTTTTTTTTTTTTTTTTTTTTTTTTGGTCCCCCCCCAAAAAAAAAAATTAACCGGTTTCCCCCCCCCAAAAAAATTACCCTTAAAAAAAGTAGCCCCCCCCCCTTTTTTTTTTTTTTTTTTGGGGGGGCTGGAAAAATTTAGGAAAAAAAAAAAACCCCCCCCCCCTTTTTTGTTTTTGTTTTTTTCCCCCCCCCCCCAATTTTTTTTTAAACCCCGTAAAGGGGCCCCCCCCTTTGGGGGAAAACCCCCCCCCCCCCCCTTAAAAAAAAAAAAAAGGGGGTTTTTTTCCAGCCCCCCCCCCCCCCCCCCCCCCCCCTTGGATTTCCCCCCACCCCCCCCACCCAATTTGAAAAAAAACAAAAACCGGGGGGCCCCCCCCCCCCCTCCCCCGTTTTTTTTTTTTTTTTTTTTTTTTTTTATTCAAAAAAACCCCCAAAAACCCCCCAAAAACAGAGGGGAAAAAAACCCCCCCCCCCCCCCCCCCCCCCCCCCCCCAGGGGGGAAAAGGTTTTTTTTTTGGCTAACGGGCCCCCCTAAAAAAAAAAAACAAAGGGGTTTTTTTTTTTTTTTTTTTTTCCCCCCCTTCCACCCCCCCCATGGTTTTTCCCCCCCTTTTTTTGCCCCACCTTTTTTTTTTCCCCCCCCCCACCCGTAAACCCCAGCTTTTCCCCCCCTTTTGAAAAAAAACTTTTTTATGTGGGGGGCTTTTTTTTTTTTTTTTTCCTTTTTTTGGCAAAATTTTTCCCCCCCCCCCCCCCCCCAAAAAGTGGGGGTTTTTTGTGTTTTGGGGGGAAACAAAATTTTTAGAAAAACCCATTCCCAAAAAAAAAAACCCTTTTTTTTTTTTTCCATTGTAAAAACGTAAAAATTTTTTTTTTTTGTTCGGAAAAACCCCCCCCCCCCCCCCCCAAAAAGGCCCTTTTTTTTTTTTTTTTAAAAATTTTTTTTTTTTTTTTTTTTTTTTTTTTTTTTTTTTTGCAAAAAAAAAATTTTTTTTTCCCCCCCCCCCGTTTTTTGGGGGGCACCCCCCCCCCCCAAAAAAAAACCTGGAACCTTTTGGGGGGGGGGGGCCCCCCCCCCCCCCCCCCCCCACCCCCCCCGCCCCAAAAAAAACACCCCAAATTTTTTTTTTGGCCTGTTTTTTTCCCCCCCCCCCCCCCTTTTTGGGTGGTAAAAAAAAAAAAAAAGAAAACCCCCCCCCCAAAAAAAAACCCCGTTTTTTTAAAATTTTTTTTTTCAATCCCCCCCCCCCCCCTTGTTGTTTAAAAATTTTTTTTTTTTGAATTTTTTTTTTTTTTTTTTATTTTTTTTTTTAAAGGGGGTTTCAAGAACTTTTGGGGGAAAAAAAACCCCCCCCCCCCTTTTGGTTCCCCCTCAAAATTTTATTTTCCCTAAAAAAAAAAATTTTTAAAATGGGGGGAAAAAAAAATTTTTTTTTTTTTTTTTTTTTTTTTTTTTTTTTTTTTTTTTAAAAAAGGGGGGGGGGAAGGGAAAAAAGGGGAACTTAAAAAAAATTTAAAAAGCAAATTTTTTTTTGGGGGGGGGGGTTGGGCCCCCCCCCCCCCCCCCAAGCCCCCCCCCCCCCCCCCAAAAAAAAAAAAAAAAAAAAAAAGCGAAAAAAAAAAAAAACCCAACAAAATGTTTTTTTTTTTTTTAACCCCCCAAAAAAAAATTTTTCAAAAAGGGGGGGGGGGGGGGGTGGGGGAAAAAAAACCCAATTTTTTTTTTTTTTTTTTTTTTTTTTTACTTTTTTTTTTTTTTGCCACCCCCAACAAAAAAAAAAGGAAAAGACCCCGAAACCCCTTGGGGGGAAGGGGTTTTTTTTTGTTTGGGGGTCCCCCCCCCCCCCCCCCCCAGAGGCCCGGTTCCAAAAACATTTTTAAAAAAAAAAAATGGGTATTGCCCCGTTTTTTTTTCCCCCCCCCCTTTTTCCCCCCCCTTAAAAACAAAAAAAAACAATTAGGAAAAAACCCAGTTGGATTTTTTTTTCCCCCTTATTTGTTTTTTTTTTTTTTTTTTTTCCAAAAAAATCAATAAAAAAATTTTTTGGTTTTTAGATGGCTTGAAGCCCCCCCCCCCGGGCCCCCCCCCTTTTTTTTTTTTTCCACTTTTTCAAACACGGGGGGGGGTTTTTTTTTTTTTTTTTTTTTTTTTCCAAAAAACCCCCTTTTTTTTTTTTTAAAAGGGGGGGGGTGAACCCCCCCCCGGGTTGGGGTTTCCTGTTTTTTTTTTTTTTTTTGTTTACATTTTATCCCGGTTTTTTTTTTTTTATTTAAAAAATTTTTTTGGGGGGGGGCCCCCCCAAGCCCTTTTTTTTTTTTTTTTTTTTTTTTTTTTTTTTTTTTTTTTTTTTTTTTTTTTTTTTTTTTCTAGTCAAGTTGGAAAGAAAAAAATTCCCCCCCCCCCACCCCCGGGGAAAAAATTTTTAAAAAACCCCCAGGTATTTAACCCAAAAAAATTTAAAAAGCCCGTGGGGCCCCATCCCCCCAAATTCCCCCAAACCCCCAAAAAAAATACGTTTGGGGGGGGGGGGGTTTTTTTTGTTTCCCCCCCCCCCCCCCCCCCCCCTTTTTTTTTTTTTTTTTTTGTCCCCCCAAACGGGTTTTTCCCCCCCCCCCCCCCAAAAATTTGTTAAATAAAAAAAAACCCCCTTAAAAAGGGGGGGGGGTTTTTTTTTTTTTTCCTTTTCAAAAAAAAAAAAAAAAATTTTTTTTTAAAATTTTAACATTTTTTTTTTTTCCCCCCCCCCCCCCCCCCCACCCCCCCCCCCCCCCTTTCCCCCCCCCCCACCCCCCCCCCCCCCCCCCCCCCCCCCTGGTTTGGGGAAAATAAGGGGGAAAAATTTTGCAAAACTTTTTTTTTTTTTTTTTTTTTTCCCCCCCGGGGCCCCCCCCTTGGCCCCCCCCCACCCCCCAAGTGAAAAACAATTGTTTTTTTTTTTTTTTCCCCCCTTTGTTTTTTTTTTTTTCAGCCTTTTTTTTTTTTCCCCCCCTTTTAATAAGTTTTTTCCCCCCTTTTTTTCAAAGAAAAAAAAATTAAAACGTTTTTTTTTTTTTTTTTTTTAGCCCCCCATAAATAAAAAGTTAAAAACCCTCCCCACAAAATTTTTTTTTTAAAAAACATTTTTTTACAGTTTGTTATTTTTTTTGAACCCCCCCCCCAGGCCAAAAAAATTTTTTTTTTTCCCCCCCCAAACAAAAAAAGGGTTTTTTTTTTTTTTGGGGAAGAGAAACAAATTTTTTTTTTTTCTTAATGTTCCCCCCTTTTTAAACCCATTTTTTTTTTTTGTTTTTTTTTTAAAACCCTGTTTTTAAAAACTTTTTTTTTTTTCAAGTTTAAAAAAAAAAAGAAAAACAAAAACCAAAAGTTGTTTTTTTTTTTTTGTGGGGGCCTTTTTTTTTTTGGGGCAAAAAAAAAAAACTTATAAAAACCAACTGGGTAAAAAAACGCATGGTCGCCCCCCCTCCCCCCCAAAAAACAAAAACCATTTTTTTTGTTTGTTTTTTTTTTTTTTTTCCAAATTTTTTACTGGCCCAACACCCTGGAAATAAAACCAACACCTAAACCCGAGGTGTTTTTCCCCCCCCCCCCCCCCCCCCCGGGGGGGCAAACCCCCCCCCCCCCCCCCTTTTGGAAAAAAAAAAAAATTCCCCCCTCAAACCCCCGTCCCCCAATTTTTTACCCCAAATTTTTTTTTTTTTTTTCCTTTTTTTTTTTGTTCCCAAAAAACCCCCAAGAAAACAAAAAGGGGGGTGGTTTTGCCCCCCCCAACCCAAAAAACAATACATTTTTTTTTCCAAATTTTTTTTTTTCCCCCCCCCAAAGCTTCCCCCCCCCAAGAACCCCCCAAATTTTTTTTTTTTTTTTTTTAAGGCGTTTTTTTTTTTTTGGGGGGGTCGGACCCATAAAAAAAAAAAAAACTTTTTTTTTTTTTTTCCCCCCCCCCCCCTGTTTTGAGGGGGGGGGGTTTTTTTGGGTTTTTTGGTTAAATTTTTTTTGTTTTTTTTTTTTTTTTGCCCCCCCCCCCCCCCCCACCCCCCCCCCCTTCCAAAACCCCCCCCTTTGGGGGGGGGGTTTTCCCCCCCCTTTTGGGGTCCCCCCCTTTTTTTTGGGAAAAAAAAAAAAAAAAAAAATTTTTTTTTTGTGGGGTTTTTGGAAAAAAAGCAAAATTGGTTGGGGCCCCCCCCCCCTCCCTTTTATGGCAGGTTTAAAAACCTTTTTTTTTTTTTTTTTTTTGTTTTGTTTTTTTCCCCCCCCCCCCCCCCCCCCCCCCAATTTGTTTTTTTCTTTAAAAACCTTTACAAAAGAAAAAACAAAAAAAAATTTTTTTTTACCCCCCCGAAAACCTTTAAATTCCCCGTTTGGGGAACCCCCAAAATTTCATTTTTTTTTTTTGGAAATGCCCCCCCCCCCCCCCCCTATGGGGGGGCCCTAAAGTGGTAAAAAAAATTGGAAATTGTAAAAAATCCCAAAAATTTTGGTCCCAATGTGGGAAAACTTTTTTTTTTTTTTTGTTAGTTTTTTGGGGGTTTTTTTAATACCCCCCCCCCCCCCTTTTTCGAACTAATTTTTTTGGCCCCCCACCCCCAATTCCCCCCCCCCCCCCCCAGTGGGGGGGTAAACCCCTTTTTGGGGGCGGGGGGATTGAGTTTTTTTGTTTTTTGTTTTTTTTTTTTTTTCCTCCCCACAAACTTGGGGCCCCATGTATTTCCCCCCCTTTTTGTTTTTTTTGTAATTCCCCCCCCCCCCCGGAAGGGGGGGGAAAAAAAAAAAAAAACAAATTCCCCCCCCCCCCCCCTTGGGGAAATGCCCCCAAATTGTGCAAACCCCCCCCCCTTTTTTTTCCCCCCCCCACCCCCCCCCCCCAAAAAAAAAAAACAAAAATTGCCCCAACACTTAAAAATTTTTTTTTTTTTTTTTACCCCAGGAAAAAAAAAATAAAAAACAAAAAAACAATTTAGGCAACGGGGTTGGGGGGGGGGGGGGGAAAAAAAAAAAAAAAAAAAAAAAATAAAAAAAAAAAAATTCTTTTTTCCCCCCCCCCCCCCCCCCCCCCCCCCCCAAAAAATATCAAAAAATAAGGTTAATTGGCAAGGGGGGGGGGGGGTTTTTTTTTTTTTTAAAAATTTTTTTTTAACCCTTGGGGTAAAAAAAACCAAAAAAAATGTTTTTTTTTTTTTTTTTTGGGGGGGGGGGGGCCAAATTTAAAAAAAAACCCCCCCCCCCCCCTTTTTTTTTTTCCCCCCCCCCCCCCCCCCCCCCCACCCCCCCCCCCCCCCCCCCCTAAAAAAAAAAAAAAATGGGTTTTATTTTTGGGGTTTTAAAAAATTTTTTTTAAGAAAATTTTTTCCCTTTTCAAGTTTTTTTTTTTTTTTTTTTATTCATAAAAAGGGGGAATTTTTTTTTGATAAAAAAAATTTTCACCAAAAAAGTGGCCCCCCCCCCCCCCCCCCTTTTTGGGATTTAACCCATTTTTTTTTTTTTTTGGGGGCCCCCCCCCCCACAAATGCGGTTTTTTTAAAAAAAAAATTTTTTTTTAATTTTTTTTGGTTAAATGGCCCCCCCCCCCCCCCAAAAACCCAATTGGGGGGAAAAAAAAGGTTTTTTTTTTTTTTGGGGGTGGGTGCAAAAACAAAAAAAATCCCCCCCCCCTTTTTTTTTTTTTGGGTTTTTTTTTTTTTTTTATGGGGGTTTTTTTTTTCCTAAAAAAAAAAAAAAATTGTTTTTTTTTTTTTGTTTTTTTTTACTTTTTATTTTTTTTTCCCCCAAAACCCCTTTTTTTTAAAAAATTTTTTTTTTTTTTTTTTCTTTTTAAGGGGGTGGGGGGGGTGCAAAAAAAAAAAGGGGGGGGTTTAAAAAAGAAGGGGTTTTTTCCCCCCCCTTTTGGGGGGCAGAAAAAAAAAAAAAAAACCCCCCCTTTTTTTTCACCCCCCCCACCCCCCCCCCCTGGGGTGGGGTTTTTTTTTTTTTTTTTTTTTTTTTCCCCCCCCCCCCCCCCCCCAGAAATTTTTTTTTTTGTGGTGGGTGGGGGGGGGCCCCCCCCCCCCCCCCCCCAATTTTTTGGTCCCCCCCAGGGAAAAGGGGAAAAAAAAAATCAAAAAAAATTTTGTTTTTTTTTTTCCCTTAATGGAAAAAAACCCCCCCATTTTTTTTTTTTTTTTTTTTTCTAAGGAAAAGTTGACCCCCCCCCCCCCTGTTTTTTTTTTTTTTTTTTTTTTTTTAAAAAAAAATTGGGGAAAAAAAAAAAAGTTTTTTTTTTTTTCCCCCCCCCACCCCCCCCCCAAAAAAAAAAAAAAAAACCCCCCCCGGGGGGGGGGGGGGGGGGGGGGGGGGGGGGGGAAAAATTTTTAGTTTTTTTTTTGTTCAAAAACCTAAAAAAAACCTAAAAAAAAAACCAAAAAAAAATTTTTTTTTTCACCAAGAAAAAAAAAAAAAACTTTTTTTTTTTTTTTGTAAAAAAAAAAAAAAAAGTTTTTTTTTTTTTTTGAAAACCAAAAACAAACCCCTTTTTAAAAAAAACTGGGGGGGGCCTCCCCCCCCCCCCCCCCCCCCCCCCCCCCCCCAACAAAAAAAAAACCAGTTTTTTTTTTTAGTGGGGGGGGGGGGGGGGGCCCCCCCAAAAAGAAACTTTTCAAAAAACCCCCCCCCATTTGTAAAAAAGGGAAAAAAAAAACCCCCCCCCCTTTTTTTTTTAAAAAAAAAAAAAAAGGGCCCAACCCCCCCCTCCAAAAAACAACAAAAAAAAATTACCCCCCTTTAAAAAAAAAAAATTTTCACCCCCCCTTTTCCCCCCCCCTTCCCTAAAACCTTAAATTTTTTAAATTTT